>VWZN01014773.1:197146-269734 GCA_013396955.1 Regulus satrapa
CCCGGCCCGGGCCGCGGCGCTCGTCCGGGCCGGGCCCCCAGGGCTCCCGGTGGCCACCCCGCGCCCGCGGCAGGGTCAAGCAAAAAGAGCCGCTCTCTGCTCTGGACACGGCACCGCGCAGGAGCCGGAGCCGCTTCCTTCTTGTAGGCCTTGAACGCCGAGCTGGGGAAGAGGAGAAAATGGTGCGATCGACGTTATTTGTCACACGGCGAGGGTTCTTGTCACTACAAAAAAACAATCCCGAAAGACCCCGCAACACTGTTAAAGGTTGAAAGCTCGAGGTTTAGAGGTTTCCATCCCTGTAACTTGACCAGTTTTGGTTGCCTGTGCAACTGTTACTTTTCTGCTTGTCGGCTGTAAGGTTAGATGCAGTGCCGGAGCTTCACTTTTGTGCTCTTATCTTTGTATGTCAGCACAACCTGCTACCTCTCCAGTTTCCTTGTTTCAAAGAAAGCTTGATTTTATTTATTTTTTTTTAACGTGCATCACTAAATCCATGCAAATTGTTATGTTTAGCCAGGCAAAGAATGTGTCTCTGAATTTGTTAGTTGGACAATGAACCAAAGTAAGAAGTCCATAAATGGAAAGTAATGAATTTAATGGTCAAATAAAAAATAGGAAGGCATGTTCTAAAAAAAAAAAAAAGTAATTTTACTTCCTTAATGCTGTTAAGTTTTCCTGTAATTCTGAATGTTGGAGGTATGTGCTCACTTGAATAGCAGAGGAAGAGAAGGCACAACAGATGTAGGAGTCTACTTAATATTGTAGCACATGAGATGGCTGAAGGCTAAGAATCCATCTGAAATGCTGAACTTTAATCAGTGGCTCCTAAGTGCCAAGGAAGAATCAGTATGTTAATACAAACTTGATACGATGATATATAAGCTGGTAAACCTGTTTGAAGTGGAGAGCTCTGTGAATAACTTACTATAGTAGTGTGTCAAGTAAGCTAAATGGAAGCAACTTTTCTGTATAAATACACAAAGCAGGGTTCCGATTACTTTAGACAGAAATGAGTGGAGATTTTGGGTTGGGAGGATCAGAAAGGTTGGTTTTGGTTTTGTTTTGTTACTTTGTTTCTTGGAAGACACTAACATAAAAAACAAACAAAAATAGAAAAGCAAAAAACCCCACCAACCAACCAAAAACCAAGGATGGATTGGGTTCTTTGGTTCTGCTGTCTCTTCCATTATATATGGTAGCTTCTGTATCAATAAATACAGTTTCTTGCACAAGAAAGAAAGGTTAAGTTCACATGGCAACGCCAGTGGGGGTTAAGCTTTGTGAACTGCTGACTTTTAGTTATTTTTAAGAGGAACTTCCATATCAGAAAGAACCACTGTAAAGATGATTTTTTATTTGCCATGCCATATATTACCATATATTAGTGAAATACAAAAGCATCAATATGGTTCTGCTTGGGACTGCCTCAAAACAAATTACTCTTTATATATCGGTACATAAAAGTTGTTTTAGTGGTATGGTCTGAAAGTAGAGGGAACTGCAGTGAAGTGTGAGGTACGCCATTTCACTCGTGCCTCTTCAGGAGGGAACTTCCTCACTCATAAGAACTCTAACTTGAAAAGTGCTTGTATGTGAAAGGGACTTTTTCTTCATATTGCAATCCTGTGCAGAAAGATGAGGAAGTTGTAGAATTCATAGCTGCAGCAAAGGTTTAAAGGGTCAAGTATATGGGTTGATCTAGATCATGGGTGACGTGTGGTTTAGATGTTTTGTTAATAGACGTGAAAACTTACTGAAAACAACGTAAAACAGTATAAATGCCAAGCCTTTTCCTGACAGGGACTGTAAATATCAGTCAGTGATCAATATAACGCGTTGCTTTGTGCTGTGTGCACCTGGTTATGAGAGCCCTGTGTACTCCAGCGTGCTCTAAGAAAACTCTTGGGTTGGAGTGAAGCTGAGAGAAGTGGAGCAGTAGTTGTGAATCGACTGAACTCCTGAGGGAAAGGCAGACTGTCACAACTACTGACTAACAGGATGTGGATTCTGAGAAAATATGAAAAACAAAAGAGCAAAATAACTAGTTGCTAATAAGAGACTGTTAAAACATCGTTGTGTTACATGTACTTGTTTCAAAGGCTTAATTAAACCGGCCTTAAATAGACCCTAGATCTCGCTTCTCACAATGAAACTTTTGTATTTTAAAGAAGTGATGCCATATCAGAGCAATTTCTTATAAACCTCTGCTAGTAAATATGCTTTTGATATTTCTGTCCTGCTTTTTCTACAGAATATTTTGTCCATTCTTGTATATTTTATTTTACTTTTAACATCTTACAGACTGATAGTGGGATGTGGAAAATACATCTTGCTACTCAGCAAATTTTAAAGTAAGTTGTTCAAGGTGGAAAATACAGTTCTTATTTCTCAGTAGTTAGCAAATGCAAAGTACAAGTTAAACTTGGCAATAAGTAAATCCTCTTTTTAGTTTGTTCTGGTAGCTTCACCAGCGAAATTGCCTGATTACTAAAGATTGAAAGATTACACAAAGCCAGATTACCCTTTTTTACCTCCTTTTATCTCCAGTACAGGTTCTTTATTAGGAGGAGGAATGAGCTTGGGTAAGAACGAGTATTGCTGATGTTGCCTTCCCTTCCAAAATTCTGCTGTCCTTCTCTGGGCTTGCATCCCTTAGAACTTTGTACACCAGGTAAACTAGCCTCTCCAGTGCTTGCTCTCAGCTTAATTGCACAGCCTTTAACTCTTTGCTTCCTGGTGGAAGTGACAATTCTGTTTCTTCAAAGAAGTTTAACATACAGCGCTGTCGTTTGTTAAATAAGGCATCCACAAAAATAAATATTTTTAAGTTTTTTATGGAAAAACGTTTGGTTTGGATTTTTTCAAATCATTATTAAAAAATGAGCAATTTTTTTGTGAAGTGTGTGTGCTTTCTTGGCAGTGATGGTAGATGTCAGCAAAGTAAATTGGTATGGCTGGGTTAACAGAAATTATTGCAAAAAGTATTTAAATGAAACCATTGTGTATGCACAGTGATTACACTTGTACACTTCTGGGTGTTTACCACCACTTATTTTCTAGACAGTACTGTAAATCTTCTAAACTTGGAGCTTTTATTGTTAACGTTACAGGATTTATTTCTAAAAAAAATTTTGCTTCACTCAAAGTTGTATTTTGCAAAGCAATACTTGTTTAATATCAGGGAAAAGGAGTGAATTACTTGTGTTTATTTGCTTAAATGAAATTGTTTGGTCAAGACAGAGAACTTGGGCTATGCCTTGAAATGAATAAGCATGTAACAAACTCTCCATTACTTCAAATGGAAATATTAAAGGCTCTACCTGGAATTTTTCAAACTCAACCATGATACATATTTTAATATTACAGAACATTGTGAAAAATGTCAGCATACAGGGATTTTTTTCAATAGATATTTTGTTTCAGTACCCTGGTCACCTAATTTCCTAAGGTACTGTACTTAGGGGTAATAAAGCATCAAATTTCCTGACAGAATCACGTTTAAAGGTCATGGTAATTTTTTTTTTTTTTTAAATAGCGATGAGCAGTACCACAACCGAAATACATGTAAATCATAATTATATGATGGCACATCGGTATAGTTTTGGGTTTGTTTTATTTTTCCATTTCATATCTAGGCCAAGAATATTTGTCAAATTAGCGACTGAACAATGCTTAGTATTTTGTTGGTCTGCATTATACATATTGGACAGTTGAGTCTGCAGATATGCAACTATGTTTTGTATATAAATGTGTATAAAACTGGGCACTTGTCAAACTACTAGCTGGAACTCTGAAAACCTGTATTTTATTCCTGGCTTCTCTGCTCTCGGCTAGGTGACATTAGGCAGATGACTTTGCTTACTCATGTCTCAGTTTCCTTATCTTTAGAACAGAGGTAATGATGCCTGCTTTTTTGGAGTTTGGAGAAAGTACTGGGTATTTATTATTAGCTGTGGTCAAGTGCCTAAGGACACCGTAAAAAGGTACAAGTAACCTAATTAATCTGTTTTGAAGAGACATTGTAATTGTGCTGAACACTCAGCGGTAAGACTGCCTGCAAATGATGTTCAGCTAGGATATATTTGCTTGAAATAATTTTGGGTGATTCTTGTTTTTTCAGGAGGAAGGAATGTCACATTCAGGTGAAAATATCCTGAACTAGTCAATTGCAGTTTAGAAATGAAAATGTGTGTACAGCTGCCTGGGACTTTTTAGGTCCCTACAAATGCTTTCACAATTGGTGGATTTAGAGAAGCACTTCAGGTTTTTTTTTCCATTTGTGGATATGTATTACTCTTTAAACAGTCTTCTTTTCAAACCTTGTATTAGCAAAATATGCATCCTGTTCTCAGTGGAACATATGCAGTCCTTAAAATACCTTTTGGTAGGTACATGGGTGGAGTTTTATGTTTTGTTTTGGGGTTTTTCTTTTTCCGTTTTTTGAATTCTGTTAGTCTTCCTGTTAACACAGGAACTTGTGTATGGTCTGGATTTGTATACATTTGACTGAATTTTCTTTATCAGAGCAGCTGTCTTTTTAGGACCGAGATCTATTACTGCTTATCTACTTTAACTCAAGATAAATTATTAGTGATGGCTAGTAGACGAGTATTTAGTTGCACTATATGTAATAGCTCTTCTAGAACAGTTTTATATATTGTGAAGGTCACTCATTACAATGTAACCTAAAATCTGCAGTAGGACAATAAGATAAATATGCCCTTTACGTTGGGAAGCAGTGGTTTGAGGATTTCATGTTGGGATTAAGAATTTCTTCATCAGTGCCTCAGTGCTGAATTGGAGACTAAGACCTCTGCATACATTCAGACTAACAAAATCTTGTATGTGTTATGTGCAGTGGAGGGCTCAGTCTGCTTGCTTTTCTTTGTTCTTGCTTTTGCTAGAAATCACTTGTACAACTGGTACAAATTGGTTGGTGGTTGGCTTTTTGTTTGTTTTGTTTTTTCGCCACATTGGTCCAGTAAGTGAAGGGGTTCAGGAGCAGACTGAGCTGAAGCATCTCTCATTAGACTGCACTGTAGCATGGGCAAAGCATTTGTATGGTACTTTGAAGCTTTAATTATTAATGCTTTGTACGCCGTTCCTGGCACAAGCAAAAGAACGTCTTTGCTAGTGTTTGGTGTGGGTGGGGGAGGTTGACTTTAAAGCAATGAGATTTATGTTGTAGAATCAAATCCATGGCTTTTATTATTTTGAGATATGATTGAGAAGTACTACATCAAAACAGAAACTAATAGTACAATTAGCTAACAAAATGCTTTAGGCCTGTCCTTACAAGTTACTGTAGGTCTGATATGTTTGTTTATTTGAACTGCAGCAATACAGTTATGTCACAGTGACACAAATTGACACCATTTTTGTTAGTGCAGTTTTACAGCTACCAGTTACTTACTGTTTGACACCCCACCAGTGAATTGAGCATGGCAGTCTGGGAGTGCATCCTTTGGAGCAAAGTACTGCTGTCTGGGTTTTTTTGTGATTTTGTGGGATGATTTTCCTAGCTTTCAGGAATTCTGTGACTGTATGTCAAACTAAGGAAGTTTTATGGCATCCATCAGGATTGCCGGTACAGATTCTGGTAGCTGGTGAGGATGAGATGGCCGAGGTTTCTGTGCTGAGGAGACATTCACGTGAACAGTAGTGTGTATTTTCAGGCTTATGTTCAGGTGAAATGGGCCAGCTGTGCTGGGTATTCTGCTGCTGCTCTACTCTGGCTAATAGAAGAGGCTGAAATGAAGCTTTTCGAGGTAGTGGTCTAACTTCATGAGTAGGGTGAGCTGAGAGGGTTCATGTGATCAGTTACTATGGCTCAGTCGTGGGACCCCCAGCTGGGTAGTGGTGAGCCGATTGTTTTTTAAGAGCAGGCCAGACCTCACCTTTTCTTGAAGTTAGGTACAGATACAGTTTCCTATATTTTGCATTGACATTATGCCCTCTGTGACTGTACTTCCTGTTTACGGCTGCTGTGACTGTGCTCTCAGTAGTGGAGTTGTTGCTTCCACTGGGCAGCCAGGAAAAAAATAGGAATATTAGCAGAAGTGTACTTTCCTAGGCTAAGTATATCTATACTGAAAGCCTCTGGTATTTTATTGTAGATACATAGCTAGCTATCAGATATGTACTAAATAAGAAATAATGACTGAAAAGCGATGGGCTGTGAAAGTTTAATATATGTGGCATTTCCCTGCTTTTTTTTGTGCCATGAAGGAAGATTGATATGTGGCAAGACCCAGGGACAGTGTGCTCTGGCCCAACATATAAATCAGGGTTAGTAAAATCCTTAATGTGGACGTGACTAAATTAGCTTGCTTTTTTCTACTTCCAGTTCCTATGGATTCCTTTAAGCCTTGTTTTCTTCACTGGAGATGTATTGGCCTTTAAATGAAAGAGAGTTTCTGACTTTTCTAAGTAAGTGCAGATCGGGGAGCTTGAATCAGAAGCCTCTAATATCTGGTTCCTGTCTGTGGTTACGTATGGGAGTCTGGTGTTGAAACAAACTGTTTTTTCTCTTGAGGGTTTTCTGACATTTGTTACCTTGCAACATGGTAGTAGGATTCATAGATTTAAAGTTTCTGTTAAATACAAGAACGTGTTAGCCTGAAGATGAAAGTAGCAGGATCAGTTCCATTTCTATTGAGAAGAACCAGGAAGACAGTTTTCCATTAACTTTCCACACTTGTTATTAGGATATAAGAAAATGCAATAGACAGCATATCTGTAGCCAGAAGAAGGCATAATTAAGTCTACAATAGCAAGGTACTAAGAGATTATATTAAAGATCTAAGATGAATCTCAGGAATATTGTGGGGCTCTGTTTGTTACTGTGATGAAACACTTCTGAGCAGATCAGGTCAGAAAGGAGAACTTTTCCTGTGGGTAATTACAACAACAGTAGTTTTCTGAGCCCTAAACCCAGAGAATATTGCTCAGTTCTTGGAATGTGGGGGCTGATACACCTTGTGGTTGTTTTGGGTTTTTTACCTCTTAATACACAAATTACTTGAACATCACTGCTACATATATTTTCTCTAATGAAAATTAAAAAGTAAATGCATGTACATGAACTTCATAAATACATACGCAATTATCCTGTATACTCATATTTGTTAGACTATTGAAATAAATGCTATTAAAATTAATAAGAAGTAATACTAAGTTTAATTGTTATTTACCTGAAATAGTACTTGTAAATAGTTGCAGTACGTAGGTGTTCTGAAATTATTCTTCTGTTCAGCTGCATGTATGTGTATCTTTTTTTCATATATAAACTTCATTTAACTTGAGGAGAAATTGAGAATCGATGTATCAATCGTCAGAAAAAAATGTCCTTTTGTTTTTCCATTTCAAAGTCCCAAACACAAGCTGTGTAATTAACCAGGTAATAGTTGATATGGATTAGTATATATCACGGGCCATAGTTGAGCTTAGGAGCTTTGACGTATGAATTTTTGAAAACTGCTCAAAGTATATTCAGTCTAGTTTTCTTTGTTGCAGTAAGAAGTAAGGCAGGTCTGTGACATAAATTTGGGATGGAAAAGTTCCAGTTGGTTAACTGATGATGTCATGTGCTGGAATTGGAAGCTTTGCCCATACAGACTTGAGACTTTTGCTCAAAGAAAGTGTCAGACTCTGTCAGCTGGTGCCATTGCTGAAAGTGAGCGTGTGCCATATTGTGTTGCTTTCTATTTGCACAGGCAGCTATATGGTGAACAGATTTTGTTGTTTTGTTTTGATGGGTTTTTTTCACCCATAGATTAGTTTTCAGACAGGTTCATAATTGCAGTTCACTGTGTGGCCATATAAAGGTTTGTACTGGCATATATCAGTGAATGGTTTGGGGCAGGAACAAACTGTTAGGGGTGGTCAGGACTGCTGGTTCTTTAGGATGTTTTTTTTTCCTGCAGTGGTGGTTCTTGCAGTGAAATGCTTATCAGATTACAGATTCATAGCTAAGGACTGTGTAGTCTGATTCTGCTGCAGGTGAATGTGCAGATAATGAACAGTACAAGCTCTGTCTATGGCAATTCTTTTCTAGCTTTACATTCTTCAAGCAGAAAGTCTCAGAATATGCATGTGACAGTGAAAAGCTGTTTGTCTGAAAAAGCATTAAAAATAGAATTGGTTTGCACATCATGCATGGGTGCAAGATGTGGTTCCATCCAGTTTGACATCCAAGGCTGAGAACAGTGCTGAGGTTTTGTGGCAGTACCTGAGGTCATTGTAGGGTATGTATAGCTCCAAGTTTATTAGCTGACTTTCAGAAATGGTAAGCCTTTGCTGTTAAACCTTTTATGCACTCAGTGCAAGAAGTAGTTTTGAAAAATCTCGAGTCTTTTTGTTATTTCTCTAACTGAAATGGAAGAAAAAGTGAGTGTACAATTGAAATGGATGGTATTGAGTTTTGGAGTGAAGGCAAAGTACTGTGCAAGTAATAATATAAATGTACTGCCCATAAAGATAATGAAGAGACTGAGGTATTATATATAGCTTGGTATGAATAAATTTGTTAGTTAATGAGTAGCTCAATAACTGTGAGACATTATAATATTCAGTAGGAAAAGAAAAACACAGTGATGAGTTGAATGTTTGCAATAAGAAAATATCTGTGAATGGTCACATGAGCATCAGTTAAAGCACCACTTAGAGGACTTTGAACTACTGTGCACAAGGTTGATGCTGTGTTTCAGAGGTCTAGCCAAATATGGGGGAGAAAAGGTCTAAAAATCTGGTGCAGAAGTAAGAATTTTGAGGTAACAAAGTGATTAAATGTTTTCAGTGTTCTTGTGTAGAGTTAATTTCAAAATTATCCATTCTTTCTCATTCTCCTTGTACTTACCTGTATGTGTTCTTTCATATTTGTGCTGTTGAGGTGAAATACTATGTTTAAAATAAACAAGGAGATGCTTTTTGGTGATTCCAGACATTCCAAAGCTCTCTGGTAACAACAGGCTTATTTCTGTAATGTAGGCCACAAACTTTATGCCGGTCCTTGGAAAAATGGAAAAAACTTTTTGGTTCTGTTTTTCTACCTTTCTTATTTCTCTTCTGCAGGAAGAGGAAAACAACTCCTTCCTTTTATGACAGATTTTAGAACTTGCCCTATTCACACTGAGATATCAGATTGAAGTTTCTTTTTCATCATTGTGATACATGTTATCTTGGATTTTTGAATAACATAGGCCCAAAAGCAAATTGCTGATAATTTAGCAGGAATGCAAATTGACTGTGTGGCCTTTTGCTTTTTACAAGCAAAATATGTAAAACCATCCACCGCTTTTCAACTTTGTATTTATTTATATGGGAAAACACTGCAAAACAATTAAGTGGAATGTGTTCAAAGAGGATGTTTCCTTTATAGATAGATCTGAATATTATATGGCAAGATTCTTTCTTTCCTAATACTCGAATTGTGGAAGCTAAAATTATAAGATAAATTGTGACAAAAAAGTGTCAGTTTTTCTGACAAGTGTTATTAACCTCTGAAGTTGTAAGGGTGTGTGCACTGCCTGCAACCCACTCAGAGCATGTAGGGAATTCCATGGGCATCATGGGATGGGGAGACCCAATACCGTAAACCAGATTCTAGCAAAAGATTACAGAAGACAAAGTTTGAAACGTTTGTATTGAAAAATACAAAACAAGCACACAGATCTACAGAATATTTTAGAATCAGGAAAGCCTTTTTGTAGGCATGTTCTAAACTTAGTGGCAGCAGTAGAAAAGTAAAAGTACTGTAAATCGTACATGCCTGACTACTCATGTAGCATTCTTGAACTGCTGCCCATTTGGGACTCGGCAATCTCCTTTAATGGAAGCATGTTTTCTTCAATATTTGAGTTTGTTTGTTGCTTATTTATAAGCTTGTTGTTTTAGGCTCAGAATGTCTGGATGTCAAAAGTTAAGATTTGCAAATTACAATATCCATAACTAGGGGTCCTCAGAAAGATTATTTAAATTTTGGTATTGAAACGTAACTCATTGTTTAGGGAGGTTTCTTCAAGTTGCTATGGTTTGCATCTTTGGTTTCTCCCCTCCTGAAGAGATGAGAACGTGACATTTTCAAAATTAAACCAGACTGTGTTTCAACATTAGACCAACATAATTTCTTTCAGAGTTTTTTAGTTGTACTCTACGTCTTTATTCATGCAGGTTAGTATTTTTTGTTGGGTAAAAAATTTAGTTTTAACTATTCATTATTATCAAGCTGGTTCAAATATGATTCCTCAGCATATAAGCAAGCCGCTTCACAAGGAAACATCTCGATCTGACTTTTCTCCTTTTCATTTTCCATGTGCATTTTTCAAATAAAATATTAATCTATGGTAAAGTACATGGTATTTATCAGCAGTTAATTTTTGTTTTGGGGGCAAGCTCCTTTCCTGAATTCTGCCTTTACTTGTAACATGCTACATAATGCAGAAACTATTTGCAATTGTAAATTTAATTGCTTTAGGAATTGGTCTTTATCTGTATCAGGATTCTGTACAAGAGAGCAAGTGAATATATTCTTAAGCTTTAATTAAACCAGTTCTAACAGATTTTTTTTTAAATCCTTACCAGTTTGTTAAGTGCAGGAGGAAAAGGAACGATGGCCTGCTGTAGAGGGATATCCAGTATCGTCATATTTTTTTCAGGCTAGCAGCCAGCACTAATTTGAAGGGTTCCTTTTTGATGGGAGTAACTCAGTGACACTGTCAGGGCAGCAGTTTCTGTGCACATGGGAATTGATTTCTTTAACTCCAGTGGCATTTCTGAACTAGCTGACCTTGGGTTTGAAAGAAAAGCAAGGTAGATCCAAGTTCTGCTATTGGCCTCCCATTTTTGCAATTTTTTTGCTTTCTGCAATAGACTGTACTGTTTTATGAGCTCAAAAGTAGCATTTCCTTTCTTTAGCATTTGCCCACTTCCCATCTGTTGCATCTACTTTAAATATTTCACTGTTAATTTAAGGTTTATACAGTACTTCAAGTGAACAGATTTTTAAAACCTACCTACAAGCATCCATATTCTGAATTGATTCACATATATTTATGGAACTGAATTGTTTTCTTCTTCATTTTTATCTGGAATGTAGTTTTCTCTGCAAATTCTTGCACTTTGCCAACAATGTACATTGAAGATATCAGATGTGTCTAATTAGTTCTATTAATTTTTCTACTGTTATAACATAATCTGTCTACTGTCCCGAAATATATATGTTTCATAATTGCAATGAATATGCTTAGTACATAGTGAAGTACAACCAGTGGGAATTCCTGCAAACCTGATATACAAAGGCAGTGAACATTTTAGTGGCATATACTGGGAATTTACAGAGCTGCCTCTTCCTCACTCGGGGTTAGCTGGCTGTGGTTCTGGCGTCGCAGAAAATGGGGAGGACCTGTGCCTAGGAAGAAGCATTGCCAGAATGTTCATAGTAATGCTGGTTCATTGTGTCCTGGCTGGGTAAAACAGTGTGAAGGGCATGAAAAAGAAACCAGTAATGCTCAGAGAGGTCAGAGATGTTTGGAGTTGAGAGGATGGTAGCCTGAGCTAAATATAATAGCTTAGGTTGGAAAAGGCTGTAGACAGATTAGGACTGTACTTTGTTTTTGTACTTTCTGGGTTGTTTTTTTTAATTATAGAGACTGATTTTTATTTTTCTCCTGTGAGTCTGGACATCTTTAATACAATAATTGAGAGAGCATCAAAAAAACACACCCTACCCACTTACAATCAGCCCCTTGCAAGTGCAGTTAGGAAAGAAACACAACTGCCTAACTCTTAAATTTCAGAATGTGCAAGTCTCTTTCATCAAGTAGGAGTCATCTTTCTGCTGGTATTTTTCAGTCAGAAGTTAATTCCTGTATTTTTGTCTCCTAAAGATGACATGCTTTAGATTAGACAGGTCATTATAGAGGAATACATTGTAGATACTCTGGGGAATGCAGCAGGTTAAACTTCAACCATAAATAGCTTCTGACTGCAGTACTTTCTTTCCTTAGCTTAAGGCACTTCTTCATGAAGGTTTTGCTCAATGTCACACCTAGAGTATTTTTTGGTAGTTCTTAGTTATTAATAAAGCAGAATATTCTAGTTTTGATTAATGTATTTTTTATGCTACACCTTCTAGTAGTACCTGAAGGATTTTCTCAGGCTGCTAACTGAAATGCTCCTGAACTGGAATGAAGTGGAAAACTTATAGTCTTGAAGAAAAATGCCTCAAAAGTTATGAGCATACCAAAATCATATTCACATTTGCTACACGTATTTCTACCTGATGTTTTTTCAAACAGTGTGTATGAAAACTGCTGTTTATATGTGCCCTGTAAAATAGGGTGAGGCTTTTATTATTAAAAAATGGGTTTATCCTCTTTAGGATAAACAGGTTACATAGCACATTCAAGGTTCCATTTACATGATTGCTGCTGGAAAATATGTAGGATGCATATGTAACCTCACCCACTCTGAAGAAGGAAGAGTATTGAGCTTACTAACAAGTATGTCTTGTTGTGGGTTTTCTGAGTACTCAGCAGTACAGAGAACAACATCATTCCCCTCATTTAATGCAGTTGTAAGGTGAGACCTTTTTGCTGTTGTTAGGTATACGTGGGTCTGTAGGATATCCTTCAAGATTTAGTTTTATATGATGATTTAGTTTTAGTTTCTATACATGATGCATTGAAAAGCTGTTGTTTTGTTCTGCTTTATTTCTGTTACGTTACAGGTCTCATTGGTGCAGCGGTTATTTTGAAACCAATGCTTCCCATTTTCTGTTTAACTGTGCTGGTACAAGAGCTAGATGGAGAATAGTTCTATGCAAGTATGTGCAAAACAGGAAACAGCTTACTTGGGAGATGGTGCTGAGACTGAACGTAAAGAGTAAAATTTGTTCAGTATGCATTAAGAAATCCTTTGCTAAAATGCTAGGCTTTTATTCTATCTACACTTTTCACTGCAAACTTCATCCATAAGTCATATGTTCATTTTAGGTCATAGATTTACTTAGAGTACTGTATTGCAGTCAGTAGGGAATCAGGGCTCCTAAAAATGAAGATAGTATAGAAAGGTTTTAAAACCAAGGCTTTAGGCAGATTTATATTTAGAAATGTATTAAGAACTTTTTGTAATCCATGTAGTAAGTGGAATCACCTACCTCTTTTTCATTGCTGTTGCATATAAAGCAGATAAGTCTGGCAATTTTCTTTTGGCTTCTGTTGTAGGTTAAGACAGGATTCTATTTCTTCATTATTCTATAATGCCTAGGGAATTCTTAAATAGAAAATGGACATTAAGAGCCAGTGAGAGTCTTTGTACCGTATTTTAAGGATCAGAGAAAGAAGGATTGCAAAAACACTATTCAAATGTATCATAGCATGCATCAGTGATGCTCTGTAGAAGTCTCAGACAAATGAGACGTGAAGTAATGCTTCTATAAATAACCTTGTGTTCATACGTAAACTTTTACTGGAAAAGCATGGAATGAGATGCCTGCATCTCTACAAGTGGGATTTTGGGTGTGGCAGTCCCAATAGGGAAAAGTGATTTTTTTCTACTGACCACCTGTAAAAGATGAGGAAAGGATTTAAGGAGACTTTCCCATCCTTCTTTTACTTCTGGAGGTGAAAGCAGGAGCAGGATTTCCAGCTAGTTGGAGTGTAGGCTGTGAACTTCAGTAACTTCAGATAGAACAACCCAAGCTACTGTGAAAGAGTTCTCGATCCTAGAGTAAGTGTGAAGACACAGATCCTTCGTATAAATACAACCACACTTCCCTTTCCTGTAATAACAGATTCAGCTACCAAGCTGGGAGGCCCATAAGCTCTGGTGAAGCCACAGTTGCACACAGTCCTAGAAAGCAAAAAATCTGGTTCCTTCGCCAGGATCTACTATTTAGCTACTTGGCCTCTTGCCTTGTAAAACAGATGTTAGTATTATCTCTGATATGTGTTGCTGCATTTATAAGGTACAAAATAGTTGGCTGCTAAATATGATGGCTTAATTAGAGTGGAATGTTGACTCTCAACTCTTCCATTAGTTTTGAAATGGCTAAAAATAGCTTCTATAAAACATAGGAAAGTAGAATGGACTAACATCTAAGTTGTCTGTGCTGAAAGTTGGAATTGCCAAAACCAAAGAAATTTAAGTTAATTGAAATTTAATTCATTTCAGTTGCTAGCTATCCATCTCAGAAATTTAGATTTTTCATACAGGAAGGGACCCCCAGGGAATTTTGTTACCTGTTTAGATGAGGTGTTTTGGCTGAGTCAGGCCGCACAGTTTTTCATAGCAGAGCTGTAGGACCAACTGCTGCAGTCCAGCAGCTATTGCGTGAGTGAAAGCAAACATTTCTCTCAAAGTGTTCATCAGGACAACCCCTCGAACTGGGAGAGCTAGCAGAGGTGACCAGCTGATTGAGGACCTCCCTATTTAGGGAACACGTTTTTCCTTTTTTAAAATCTCTTTCGTCTCTTCCTGATGCAGTTGGGCACTCGCTCTTTGTGCACAGGAATTGAACCCCATTTCATGTCCTACTTGAATTCATCCATGTATAATGTAATGGACTGTGGATATTTCTGCCTTAAACAGCCTGTTGTTACAAAGCAGAAAGCTGTGACTTAGATTAAATTTAAATCCTGATTTGTGACATGTTAGCACAGCAAACTAATGCCAAAATCTATTAAGCCTCCAAGTTGTTTTTCTTTTAGTTCTTGACATTGGTGGGTGAGTGCTGAGATCTTGACCACAGTCACATTTGTTTCTGAGCAGGAGGAAATAGTCCATGTAGTTCCAGTAATCCAGACAAGCCGTCACATCTGGTTTTATGAATGACTTCAGGGGGGAAGGGAAGTTTGCAATTGATTAACATTGTTCATAAAATCAAAGACTACTCTAGTTTTAGGAATTACTGTAGAGAACTTTGGGGACCTTGGCAGTTAGCTCAGAAAAGCAGCTTTTTTTTTTTTTTGCTTTTTTTCCCCCCCCCTAAAAAATTATTTAGAAAATTATTATACTAAGATACCTAGTAGATCCAAATCTGTACTTCTAGCTCTTCAAAATGAAATTACAAGTTAATAAACATTTAGTCTTTCTGCATTATGATAACTTTTGAAATCCTACATAAGATGAAAATCCTATTTTTATCTAGCATTTTTTTACTATATTTGTCAAGTTTTTTATTGTCTCATTTTCTATTGAAATGATTACTGAACTTCAAAAGCATATAAAAAGAAATGCTAATACTTCTGGGAAAAAATGTCAGCAGTTTTACTGTGAGTTTTGATAAGGTCTGGTTTGGGTTTTTTTCTAAAGGCAGCTTTATCACATGCTAGTAGCACATCAGTGTGAAATGTAAATAATATTGTGCACGAGCTGTAGATGACTTTTCTTTCTATAACAGAAATGAGCAATCTAAATTCTTGCTCTAGTCGATACTTTCTATAATGAATATAGGGTATAGCACTGTGCTCTTAGGAGCAAGTCTTTAGGAGTTACTAATGCCCAGAGTTTCAGTATTAAGAGGGGGAAATTTGAGAATCTCATTTAGAATTCAAAGCTCTTTGGTGCTCACAACTTAAGCAGATTCTCTGATATGTTCAGCCTCATGGTACTCTCTTTAGTGCATACCATTGCCACTGCCAGGCAGTTTGTGTTTTATTCTTAAATGGGAATTTGGTGGTATATGCAGTATGTCAACGCACCTGCTTCACCAATTATTTGGTTCAGAATTGGTCTGAAGCAAAATGCAAGGCCTGCATGGTTTTCATAAACAGTATTACTGCTTTCTTTCACCACACCAGCCAGAACAGACTGTATTATTAAAAGACATGTTCAGACCACTACTCGTTATTTCCAGCAACTATACTTAAAACATTTCCCACAAGTACAGAAGTTGAAGGCTGGCATCTTGAATTAATCTGTGTAAATAGGTAGTCTCTGAGCCAGCAATCAAAGTGAGGTTGAGTCTGTTGCAATTGGAAGGCTGCATAAATGGACTCCTTTTTTTTTTCCTTTTTTTTTTTTCTTTTTTTTTTTTTTTTTTTAAATCAAGTAGTATCTAATTTGTGGTCCTGGATAGTTAATTGTGGTAAGCATATCTTCAGTTTCATTGCACACTGAAATGTTTCAGAAATCCACAGTGGCTCAGGAACATCTATTCTGCACAGAGGCGTGCAGTGCTGCTTCCTGTCCTTGCTGGGTGACGCTACTCAGCCCCAGAACCAGGGGGAAGGATGCTCTGCTGAGCTGTCCAGTACTGCGGCCACCCAGCAAAGATTGGCCCCTCTCTTTTAACCAGCACTCAAAACACTACCAGAATTTAAAAAGAAGCAGAATCAGTAACTGCCTGCCCATTTTTTTGCCTTGGATTGCAAAGCAATGAGGTCCGTTCTCTGTTTTGCCAGCAGGGGTGGTTTAATCATTATCTGTTTCATTTAAGATATTTTATGTTAAGTGGTTTGGAGAGGAAGAGTAAAGGGAAGAGTTGTGCAAAATTCATCGATAGCTTCTTGGCATAGAGAATGCAAATAGTTTCTTCTGTCTTTGCACACTGCCTGCTTGAGCACTGCAAAGGGCCCTGCCTCTAACTGTTGTTTCTTTTTACACTAAATTTCCAGGTTGAGTGGGCAGAGTACCTAAAGGATGTGAGGTTCATCTTGGGAGGGAGTTTATCCAAATGAGGAAAATAGTTGTTTGAAATAATACTCAATTCTAAGCAGAGACTTGCAATGTGATGTCATCTAATAAAGCATGAATAAGCTGTATTTTAAGTAACTTCAGTTTGTAAGTATAGTTTTGAGTTTGGCATTTTGAGAGGTGCTTTTCTTAAAGAAAACATCGTGCCTCATTTCGCTGATTTACCTATTAGACATTCTGTCATGTTGTGCCATCGTGGACATTATCTTCATCTCAAACTGGAGCACTTTTGTGGCTGCTCCTCTTCACAGCGTGAAGCTCTGTCTCAAACCTTTGGTGCATCTCAGCAGCAAAGCACATGAGTGCAGGACCAGAGCAGCTGCGCTTGCAGAGCACACAGTGACCTTCACTGTGTTCTGAGGGCACTGAGGTCACTGAGTGCACTATTGCCAGTGTGGAAGAATTTATTTCACAGTGACCTTTGTGCCAGGTGACACATCTGGATAACTAAGTGAGAGAATGCATTTTGCTCAAAAGTATAATTAACTCTGGATGAGAGGAGAGACAGAAAGAGTATCATCTGTGCCTTTTGGAGGGATTTTAAAAGAATGTGAGACAGTGTGACCAGTTTCCAGTGTTAGCATGCACACTGTTGAACTCTCTACTGTTCAAAAGCAGATTGAAGAAGACAACTCTATCCTGAAACCTTTAAATCCAAGGACAAAGATGCTGCTGAGACTGCTCAAGCTGAGGAGAGCTGTAACTCAATTACTGCAAATTCTGAAGGCAAATTACTAATGATCATGGAGATTTAATTTCATTGAAGACTTGCTAGGGACTCTGTCTGGAACAAGGGCTCCAAAAACCTTTTTATGGAAGAACATAACATCACTTTACCAGATGGGATATAGGGCTTGTAGAGGGGTAAACACCTCCCCTGTAACAAAATACATTATTGTTCAGTGGATGAACAATTAGCTGAAGTCTCTTTGGTAAACCCCAGTGAATAATATTTCTGAATTACTTGTATCTTGATTACATTGTTCTGTTTAAGAAGTATACATTCTTGGCATAGTTTTAGCAAACTTCAGGTGCTATTACAGCGTGGAATAAACATTTTCTTTTGGGTTTAGGGTGGGTTTTGGTGGTTTTGTTATTTGATTTGGGTCTTTATACATTTCTCATTTGTCTTTCTCCTCTGAACTTTAAAATGTATAATATCCTGCTTTAAGGAAGCAGGTGGATACATAAGTTTGTTTCTAGAAAGCTTGCAGAACCGGCATGAATAATTGTGCTGTAAAAATGCATGCTTTTTATTTACAAACTTCTTAAAATATTTTTTTTCTTTAAGGCTGAGTAGTAGCTTACTAATCATGATGCTCTTTTTTGACATCCTTAATTTTTGTGTTAGGCTAACAGGGAAATCAAAGATCTTAATGATTTGAATATACTTGCTACTTAAATAGTTTGCCATGAAGTTGTTATATCAAGTTATTTTCAGTTTCAGTTTTCTAAAAAGTAACACTCAACTCATGGTAGATGGCTTCCTTCATTGTGGACGTGAGCTTTTGTACTAGTTGCTCATTGCTATTGATTATTCTATTTTTTTTTAATCGATTCTATTTTAGTTGCCTATATATGGAAACAATGTCATGTATTTCCTAGTACAGCTATTAATAGCCTCCCTACATATGCATAATTATTTATTTTAATCTGCACTGACAGAAAAGCACTCACAAGTGCAGTTAAAGTAAATCTGCATGGGGTTTTTTCCATTTAATTTCTGCTCAGTTTGTCATTTCTAAATTGCTTACTTGTTCTGTTTTTTACTGATAGTCAAATTCTGTGGCAAGATGGTGCTTCTGACTACCTTGGATATTTAAGAATCTTTGAATTGTTAACTTTTCGTACTAAAAGAACCTATGTGTTGAAGAATTTTAATGAGAGAATCAGGAAAATAGTGAAATTATAGTTGAAGACGAGCAGATTGGATCTCGCTTGTGGAAGGCAGTATTGCTGGAATATGCATGGATTGAAATAGCTTGACCAACATTATCTATTGACATGTAGGGCCCAGGCACAACCTTCATGATCCAAATTCTTTAGAAAACCAAGTTACTGTGGAGTATCTGTAGTGTTTTTTTGTTGTGGGCATTCTTCAGTTTATTAGCCTGATGCTGTGCTCCTTGAACTCCTTCCAGAGCATTTTCTTCTACTGTTTACTGTGATTGTAACTGATTTTATGACAAAAACTTTCAACATTTTAATTATGCCTTCAAATATCTTTTTGTCCACCCCATTTTTCAGAAGTCAAGGCAACTTCATCATAGTGTTTAAGAAAATTTGGTGGAATTTTGGTGTTTTGAGTAGTTCCGTGCAGGTCAGGCCAGACATTTATTAAATAAATTCTCAACTAGGATGGGATCGAATTCAAATTCAGGAGAACCCTTCTTTAATCTTCACTCATTTACCTCTAACTGAATTTTTCTGGGTAGGACCTGAAGTCTGCTCATTTTCCAGGGTCTGTGTGTAAGGCAGAGCAGTCTTGTCACATATGTAATTAATTGTGTATGAACTTCACTGGGGTAGGTTCTAGACTGTGCCTTTGTGCTCTTCTCCGTGGTGTGTGAATCCACGGCAGGCACAGTTATGACCCCCTGTGTACTGGGGGTCTGAAGACTTTTTATCATCCCTTGCTCCCTTACTACGCCCACTCCTGTTCCCTCCTTGCAAATTTTGTTTTTTACATTTCAGCCTAGTTTGCCTGCACAAGAAAGTAAGATTAATAATTATTATTTTTAAAGTGAAAGGCTTTACTTGAAGTATTAAAAAAATAAAAAGATCTAGTAAATGTATTTCCAGTAACAACTTGACAAATCTTTATAGATATGTCAGCCTTTCTTTAAACAACTGCAAACATCACTACATTATTTTTTAACAGTCTTTAAAAGGAACCTATTATAAAGAATGTATAAAATTTCATCATAGATTATAATTATTAGAAGTTAATCTTCTTTCGTCTATCCATCTTGTCTATTAAAACACAAATTAAATCTATAAAATTGCGAATGTGACTCATTAACTCTGAGGCGTAGAACTGCCAGGCAAGCAGCCATGACAGATCCAAAAGAATTTAAATCTCTTGGTGTTAAAAATAGGCATAGTAAAGATGTCACTAAATTTAAAATAAATCTGTTGTACAATGTAGCTCCAGTTAACATCATATCTTGTGATATTGTTGCTTTAGGTCAGTGTGAGTGTAACCTGAAGCTGGTGAATTGCCTTACAGGGTTAAGGTACAGGGACCAGAGTGCTGGACACTGTAAGTGTGTGTTGTCAGAAACGGTGTTGCCTGGTGATTATATTACTGTTTTTCCTCCTAGGGGGATGCCAAAGGTCTTGTAACCTCTGAGAACGTGAGTACTGGCCAGAAGTTGGACTTCTCAGATACGATGGTACAGCAGAAGCTGGATGAAATAAAGGACCAAATCAAGCGAGAAATAAGAAAGGAACTTAAAATCAAGGAGGGAGCAGAGAACCTCAGGAAGGTCACAACAGATAAAAAGAACTTGGCATATGTGGACAACATTTTGAAAAAATCGAATAAGAAGTTAGAAGACTTGCATCATAAGCTACAGGAGCTAAATGCGCACATTGTCGTAACAGATCTGGAAGACGTTGCAGGTACTGTGCATTTCTGTGAAATCAGTTTTGCTTTGTAGCTGAGATAAGCTCTCCCCGTTTCACTTGAAAAAAAATTGCTTTGTGAACGAGCAAATCCATAGCTGGTGAGCTTGTCACTTATGTATGTCTCTTTGTTTTGATTTACAAATCAGTATCCAGTACCTTTAAATTATTTTCTAGAGAACGGTCTCTTTTATGGACTATGAGCTCTTCATTTTCAGTTCTTAGCAAACTGAAATATTTTCTTAGTCATTGTAGTGTTTCCTAGTAGCTGTTCACTGTGTGGAAGCAAATTTCATGAACTCTTCCAGTGACTTTCTCTGAATTACATTGTAGACATCAGCACTGATGCAGCTTTTTATTCAATGTGGGGAAAATTACATTTATGCTTAAAATTTTTGTTGGTTTTTGGTTTTTTTAAACTTAAGGCTTAACTTGGTAAATGTTTTTCTGTTGTGTTGTTGTTGCACTTATCAAACATTTCTTACAATGAAATTTCTTAAAATTTGTTAAGTCTCCAGCCTTTTCCACAGCAAAGCTACCATTTTAAAGACAATTTGAAATTGTTTTCACAGAATGGTTGTAGTTAATGGTTTTAATTAGTATTTTCTGTGGCATGGCAGTGAGTCAATACTAATTTTGAGTGTATTTTTTAAAAATACCAGGATTGGTATTTTAAGATGGAATGTTGTGAAAGTAAACAAACAGTCCTTTGAGCTTTGTGGAGTGGCCTGGGAGATACTGCCAGCCTGGTGATTTCACACTGCACAAACTCTTCTTGGCAATAAGTTAATAATGTGCACAAGCCATCCAAGATTCGTGTGAAGTGAATGCTAAGCCTGAGGAAGCTTGGGCAGTAGAACAAAGGTCTGCCTCATCTTTGTGATGAAAGGTTGGTTTCAATGAGAATTTAGGAAATACTGGCAAGGTGAAGTCAGCAATTTATAGTCCGGCCTGGTGACATACTGCAGAGTGTTCAAATGGCCGTGGTGGTCTGTGCAGTGTTCTTTCTTGCATTTGATGTGTGTGAGGATACAAGAGGTGGAGCAGGGACGCAGCTGGCAATAGTGAGGGAAAGAGGTTTCATGCTGCAGCATGAAATGGAAATGACTGCAATAGTCCATGCTTCTAGATAGCCACTGGGCTTCTGGTAGGCATGAAGCATTCTGTTCCCTGTCAGCTAAGGTTTATGAAAATCTGCTTCAGTGTTGACAGGAGTGTGGCTTTTAAAGGAACAGGAAGAGTGGAACAGAAAAATAATTGTATACAAACTGTGCATAGACCAAGTATTAAAAATCGGTGCAGACATAATTTGAAAAATTCATCTAGGAGTACAACTGGAAGCATAAATGAGCACAGAAATGCTCTTGTTGGAACGCTCCCTTCCAGTGTAGCATTTTTAAAAGCCTTATCATAAAGAGTTAAGGGGCAATATTGTCATTGTGCATGTCTTGGGAAATGCAGGAGAGATTCAAAGGGTAAAAGATCATGATTTATCTTATCCATGCTTTTGATGCATGTTAAACTTCTTAGGACTATTTTTAAATTCCATTCTGTTCTAGGTGTTACTGGTAGATAGATTGAGCAGTCTTTATCATGGAAATATGCAAGAAAAACTTGAAAATTCTGTTGAGGTCTTTATATTCTCTGTAAAGTATCACATCAGGTGTTCCCGTGCAAGACCCATTTTAATAGAATATTTTGCATAATCTTCATGAGGAAAAAGAAGAGTAATCTTTAATTCTGTTAATACCTCTCTTTAGATAAAAGATTTGGAAGCAGTCGCCCTCCTAAGTTGAAGAGCTTGAGTTTTTTGTAATGTTTGCCTTGTAATTTAAGTGCTTGTCTCCTTCCTCCTTCATGGTCATGGTTCATGGAGGGGGAGCACTATCAGTAAATGTTTGTCTTGAGACCAATGGCTGCAAGTTATCTTGGTGATATTTTGACTTTTAATACTGAAATCTTGACTTCAGTGTTGGCTTGATTTAAAATATTGGTGAGCTTGGCCTTTGCAAAATAAAGTTGGCAATATAAAAGTTATGATATGCCAACTGTGCGTGTGTGTATGTGGATATAGATATATATATATACACACACACATGATACTGAGAAAGTACATAGACACATAACCCTAAAGGTCACTGCCATCTGACATAAGATACCTCAGTGCCCAGGTCACAGATACCTCACTTCGAGAATTCTTGCCTTTGCTGAAATAGGCAGTGAATTTAATCATCATTTATTGATGAATATGGGAGCTCCCCCCAAAAAGTACTTTTTTTTCCAGAGTTTCTCTTATTTACTTTTAGTGCTTTTCACTTTAGCTTGTGTTCCACCTTCTTCTATTCGCTTAGTAACAAGTTATTTAAAAGAGAGAAGTAAATATATGGGAAATTTTTAAACTGTGCAGATCACGAATGCTGAAAAGGTAAAGAGGGTTCAAGAGCTGTGGGAGTCAAGGTTGGTGCTCTCTTTGTGTTCAGTATTAAGCCCTGTGTTTTTCCCTGTCTATCAGAATATACTGTGTAGGTTTTTTCAGGTTCTAAGTAGCAAAGTCAGGACTGAGAATTATTGAGCTGAACCCTTTGACTTGTTAGACCTGAGCTCTAAAGATTTTTTGACTGTTCTGTTGACTGGTTGAAAGACCATTTTGGTAACTTAGAGCAGTCATTTAATCTTCCCTTGTTCCTGTATCTGAAAAGTGGGTGTGAACATATATTAGTAAAGTGCTCCAAATTTAGAGCTGAGAAATGCTACACAGGCTCTTGTGACTCTTTCTGTCGCTTATGGTATCGAGCAGGAACTTGTATTACTTTTTAACAAGCCACTAATTTTTAGTGTAACTGCTTTGTAATCAGCACAGTGTAATCAATACATGCTGAAATCATTAAATGTAGTGTTAACGAATCTACTGCAGAAAAATGTGTTTAAATTACATTCCGTTCCAAGCAAGCTTAGATGTTTTTATGATATTTTGCCTAGTGCTGGAATCTCACAATTTGAAGAATTGGTACTAAACTTCAACCAAAAAGTGCAGTTTGTCTAAGAGCTTTATTACAGCATGTGAGGGTAGATTTGACAGTCAGTATGTGATTCAGAACCAACTTTTAGCATAGCACAGGTGTGCTTTACCTTACAGGGGTTGCTGTTGCATCTAAGCTTGTTTCGAAGTGGGACTTTGTACCCAGGTCTGCCCTTGTTGTGCAGTGTATTAGTCATACAAGGATGCGGAATTTAAAAATTTGTAGGTCAACACTTAAAAGTGAAGCAGAATCCAGCAAGATAAAATGAGTAGGACAAGCCTAGCAACCGTTATTACTGCAAGTCTGAGAGATGTAATGTGTCACATGGGGATGATTACTTCTATTTTAGAGATGAAGAAATTTTGTGTCTAGAAAACTTCTACACAGTAGCAGAGATTAAACTGGTGGGTTTGTGTTTATGTCAAAAGCAGCAGTGCATATTGTAGTTTCTAATATGACTCAGGTAGGTGTAAGACTGAAATATTTACCTACAGCAACTTACTGATTTAATTAGACATCTAGCTAATACATAGAAAATCTATAAACGGGGAAATTGGTCTATTTCATAGAGCTGAAGGGGGATAGAGAGGTGCAATGACAGGAAAACCTTTGAGTAAATTAATAAAACTGGATAAAGCGTGGAGAAAATTAACTCAAAGACAAATCCATGCCTTTTCTTGACATGGAAGCTATCTGCTTAACATCAAATTCTGATGTAGGCATTGCAAAGAAAATAAATTATTTTGTTTAAGAATATGATTAGCTGACTGTTTGGGGGATTTCTTTGTCCTTACAAATGACTAGATTAATCTGTTGGACACCAAAGTGTCCACATAAGACCAATTACTGGAAATTGCTAGAGGTAGCAAAACTTGATAATAGGTAGTGACTTTTTAGACAGCAGACTCCACCTATAAGCTTATATCCATAGGAATTTCATGGTAACATTTAGGAACCTCAGTGTAGAATAATGTTATCTATGCAATTTGAAACAATCTCCTGTCACTTTTTTAGTAGTTAAAATTAGCTGTAATGGAAATTCAGTTGAACTTCAGAAGTTTCCAGGAGGTCAGCACTGGATGTTTTCTGAGTGCAGAGTGTCCAACTGCTGCCTTGGCCTACTGATGACTTAGTTCAAGGGCTGATCCAACCTTCTGAGTCCCTGAGAAAAGCCTGATCTTTCTTCCTCCCTTCAGCAATGCCTAAAATGCATTGCAGGTGTTTCTTTTGGGTATGACACTGATGAGGCTAACTGCAATTGAAGATCCTCAAATAAGATTAAAATTAACTGTTTACTAAAGGTACTTGATGCTGATTGAGTGCTTAAGCAGCACACTGCAGTACCATCTGGGAACTCGGATTCAGAAAGTTATGTGGGATCCTAGCTTTCACACTGAGTTTACTCAAGAAATAGCACGTGTAGCATCTGGGGAGGAGATCCCAAAGGAATGAGCAGCAGTCTCAGAAGAGTAGAGTTACGTAACTACTCTTTAGAAACATAATTTAGATGGCAGTGATGGTAAAAGACAGTTTAAAAGCAAGGAGTTTTTCCTGGTGAGCTCAAACTGAAAAGGTTTTCAGAAGAGCAAAGATCACAGTTCAGATAAGCATTTCAGACTGAAAACTGCCATAATCCAAATATTTTTAAAAAGTTATCCCTATTAACTTATTTTAATTCTGGTGAGTATATTTTTAGGGAAATGGAATATTTCAGGTGCTGGGGCAGCTCTTCCAGCAGCCTGGATGTGTGCTAACAAGCTGCACAAAAGTCACTAGTGCTAAGCAACAACTTTCATAGTTGTTCAGCATTATAAGATTGAAGTCAAGTTCACTTAAAAGCATCTGATACTTCACTTGATACTCATTGTCAAGAAGAATATTTGGGCCTGGGAGCCCGAACCTGTACCCCAGCAAAGCTCTTGCTGTCTGCAAAGTCATACTTGAATGTATCCCAATTTGCAAGTCTTGTAGGGCCATTATTAACCAGCAAATGGGCAAACTGGGGAATCTCTTCTGTTCCCCAGTCCCTACTTTGAATGAAGTATCAATTTGACATTACTGCTTAATTCTTGTTTAACTTTGGGCGTATACATAAATCCCATTAATTGCAATTACCTGGATGAATTTATTACTTATTTCTACTATGAAGGTAACTAAATGTCTTCAGAGGAGATTTGACCCCCTCTGTAAAGTGCTCTACACACCAAAAAATATGAGCTAACTAGCCATGCAAAGTCATTACAACTTTCTAGAACAAAGAGAAAGGGAAACAGCTAATACAGATGTAGCTTGTAGTGTTGCTAAGAGTGTCAATGCTTTCTGTAATAGAACCGGTTTGTCTGGCTGATTTAAAAATTAATCTGAATTCTCCAAGAAGCTGCCTCGAGCTGCTTACTGAGTAGAAATGGGGAGGTTGGCTGGGGGGATGGTAGGAGTCCCTTGGAAAGCATCTCTGAAGAGCTTTTGGTAATTTTTCTTAAAAACATAATATGTTAAGAAACGTGCCATATTTGGGAGTTTACTGAGCAGCTATTATGCCTGAAGGCAAAAAAAATTACTTCTTCCTAGCAATTAGTCCCTATTGCAGAAAGGTTTCCTTTGCTATTAGTTACTGACAAAGCATCTAGTACAACAGTTTTAACTAAATAGTAGAGGTTAGGTTACACCCACAAGTACAGACCAACTCTCGAGATGACCCAGGTAAGTGTGTGGTTACACCTTTCACAGCAGAGACATGCAAAGGCAGATAATAACAGCTGCCTGGGCAGCCTGGAACATGGTATCTCTAATTAGTCCTTAACTTGCAACTTGAGTGTTGTTTTAATGCAAAGAAAGGCTGCTTGTGTAAGTCTTTAAAAGCTGTGAAAACAGACTTCAGGAGCCCCACAGCCTTCACAGGGATCATCAGAGGGCCGGGACCTTTAAGTGGTAGAGACTTGCATCATATATCTAAAGTTGGTAAATATTCATTTATATGATGAATCTACTTTACAAGGAGGCTTGACACTGGGACTTTCAAGTTCATGTTTGTTCTCATTTTGAATAGATTATTCGATGAGGATTAGCTGAAAGTGAAGACATAAGTGATAGGAAAGCATTTCGTTAATCTTTGTTTTACTAATAACAGATTTAAGGTAAGGCTGTTGAAGTGCAATTCCACAGAGGAGCCAAGCCAAAACGTTGAGGAGAGGATCGCCAACAAAATAGCTGAGGAATAATGCAGTGATTTTGTTTATTATTTATATATAAATTTTTTTTTTTTTTAACATCTGGTATTTTCTGTCCTATCTTTAAGTAGTGAGGATGCAGTCAGAGACTTGAAGTGAAGAGTGAATTAGCAGCAGAGGAAATTAAAACTCCTTACATGAAATCTGTACGTAGCCTCGGCAGAGATTGCAATTTAGGAGGAAATTACCCAGAAAACTTGGAAGCAAAATGTATTAAATCTCCAAAAGTAGTTATCAGAAGCTTTTACAGAAGAAATATGAAATGGCAGATAAGACATCTCCCCTTGACACCTCATAAGTAAAATTTGTAAGTTACTAGTGCACTGCGTGTTTTTGGTAATTGAGGATTTCAGGAACTTGATTCCTCATTCTAGGTTTAATACAAGGAAGATTATTGCCATTTGAAAAAAGCTTGCATTCTGAATACTCTTTGTATTCAGTAAGTAGTGTTTTCCAGGAGACCAGTGCCTTTGTCCTTAGAGAAGGTATTCTTTCATTTGTTGGTGTAGAAGAGATTAAAAAAAAAAAATCATCACAGTGGGAATAACTTGGCTTCTTTTACCAAAAGAGTGGAAGAGAAGTCATTGGGACTGTTAGGGAAGATAGCTCTAAGAACAGATGTGTTGGAAATAGTCCAGTGGCCACTTATTTTCCATTTACTAACAGTTTGTGTTGCAGAAGCTGAAATATGAAGTTATATAGTAGACTGGTTATGAAAAGTTAAGGAGTTTGACCTTATAATTTAATTGATAAAACTAACTTGCATTCCATGAAATTAATCCAACAAGATGGAGACCCAAACACTGTAATATTGTCAAATGAAAAAGCTTTCTCCTTCCCATAGATCAGTCAGTTTTTCAGTAACCGGTCTGCCTGTATATCCAGTTATCCCAGATTTCTGTTATGACTGCAGAGCAGAAAACACCCAGCTTTGCAATAAGAGGTTTATTTTATCTGTACTTAATTTTGTGGTCTTCACACTAAAATGGATGAAGATCTGCTCAAGAGTTGTAGTCAGACAGTGCTCATTAGTATTTAATACTATTATCCAAGTGTGTTGTTAAAACACTTAGATTTAAAATCAGGAGTGTTAAGAAAGCTTAACGGAAAACTGCATTTTTTAATTGACTCAAGACATTCTAGAAGAATTAAATCTCCTTTGAAATAAAAATAGGCTTAGTTGCAAACCTGCCTGTTTGCCCAGTCCCGGAAGTGATTCATGTGAATTAGGACATGTGTGGGAGTCCCAGGGCTTTCGGGAGGCTTTTCATGCTAAGGCGCATTTGCAGTGCTGTCGCAAAGTAGCTCTGGACCAGAGGGTCACTCTGAACTCTCAAGTGTGATGTTCCAGTTCTGTTTCATCTGTAACTTCATGGAATAGGGTGTAAGGAATGGTTTGGGTGTTTTCTTCCTGGTTGTTTTTTTTATTCCTGCATGCTTATATCTTACCTTTATTTCACAGATTGTCCTAGCACTCCTGATACTCCAAATAGTGATCCTCGGTTTTCGACGAACAACAGATTGATGGCCTTAAAGAAGCAGTTGGATATAGAACTGAAGGTAAAACAGGGAGCAGAAAATATGATACAGATGTACTCAAATGGCTCTTCAAAGGTAAGGCCTTGGAATGCTTAAAGATCATTAAATTAATATGGGTTTTCACACTGCTATGATGTGACTGTACAATGTATAAACAGGATACAACTTCAGTATTTTTAGTTTGGGCAATATTTTTGTTAAACTGTTAAATATCAAATCTGCTGCACATTACCATTTTTGTTGTGGTTTGATTCCCACTGAAGTGATTGTTTTATCAGTTTGTGCAGATGCAGTTCAACCTAAGTAATAAATCCGGCTTACTAAATTTAGTACATCTAGTAATCTTTGACCATGTGGGATTCACTTAGCAGCAAAGCTTGGTAGGACTGACTGGTGCCTGGTGTTTTTCCTACCTCCCCTTAAGAAAAAAAAAATCCATTAGTTTAACATTGTAATGTGCATGATAATTACAACAAAGGCAGTATTGCCAAGTCTATGCTGAACTTGCTATCTAGTTGTAGTTAGCAGTAAAAAGATCTGTGTCAAATGTTTCAGTAGGATGTGTGTAGTATTCTGATAGAGATGTCATAACCTGCAAGGTATCATACCCGTACACATAAAATACACATTGAAATAATTTATTTTTATGGAAGCATGGTAATCTAGAGGTAGAAACTGACAGAATAAAGTGAAATTAAAAACAAAGCCACACTTACTATTATATCTGAATTTTAAGTACCTGTACTCACTCTCTCTTGATAGCAGCAGAATTTTTCCGAGGTGGAGGGAAAGTATTTGCTAACTTCTAAATTGGTTCGACTTGTTACAGATTCTTTTCTGTCTAATAAAATGTCATACTCCAGGGATCCCTCAACTCAAGTGAAAGATAGTCCAAACCTTTGAAATGAAAGAAAGCAAAACAATATCAAAAAAGTCAACAAAACCAAATCCAGAAACTAACAAATAAACCCCCCAACAACACATTTTGTTGAGTATAAGGCAATCGTAGTTCTCAAATGAAAAAAAGGGAGGAAAAGATCCTGTGCTTATCTGCCCCTTCATCTTTCATTCATTATTCATGAGCTTTTATTTTAATTTACTTTTACTAAATCATTAAGGAGATTAATTTCCAGACTAAGGGGAAACAAGAGTAGAGCTAACAAATAGTGTGTAGTAGCTTGGTTAGATGTCTTTGTGTCCAGACAAGTAAAATTGGAATGTTTTAAAATCTTGTCTGAGCCAACACGTTTCTGGGTCAGTGAACTTAATAAAAGGAGGTGTTAGGCTAGAAGAGTAGGAATCTGGGAATTACGTTGCTACCCCTTAATAATTGACTTTAACCAAAAAGTGTTGCAAAGGAACTTCATGTTTTTGACTGAATTTGGGCTAGGTGTTGGTGGAGAGGCAGATCACTTTGTGTCTGCCTACTGTATGGCTTCCTTAGACCTTGAGAAAGTAGCAGGGAGCACTGCTTTCTCCCAGAAAATGAGTTTACACTCAATGAACCAGAGGTGCCATCAAGTTCCTTCTGTCCCAGGTAGCTTTATCTGAAAGTGACCTGTAACATACTAGCTGGGGGCAAATAGAAGAAATATCTGGAGTGCACATTGTGACTAAGGTCCTGGGAATGCTGTCCATCCACCACAGTCCCTCAGCTCTTGGAAACCCTCGGAGTCTACATCCTCTGGGGCCATGTACTTAACATCAGGTACACTTAAAACTAATAATTAGCTGACCCAAATGGATCAAAAGACATCCATGAATTAGGTTTCTAATAAACCCTAGGTAAGCAACCTTATAACAGGCTGAAAAACTTAACTAAACACTCAGGCTGTAATATTAGACATTGTTAGCAGGCTTTGATCAGACTAGGTAGAGAAGATAAATTCTGGTTTGCTTTAGATTGAGGCATGTAATTAAAATCTAAGATTGAATCTTGTATTTGCCATTGGTAAATGCTTAAACGAGCCTACAGATTGGGACTATATAGTAACTGGGCTGGAGAGAGCAAGGAAAGCACTAAAGCATTGCCAGCCACTTCAGCAAACAGGATGGAAATGGTAGGTATTCACTCTCTTATTTTCCTTTTTTTTTTTTTAATTGCTTAGTAGTTAGTTTGGCAGGTTTGAACTGTAGGCTTGAGCATGCTGATTATGTTTTAAAAAGCAGAGCTTAAAAGAATCCAAACATAGGGGCAGGGTGGGCAAAAGGGACAGAAAATCCCCAGTTTGAAACCAATGCTAGTAATCCAGTAGTTCTTTAAAAGTAGTCATAGGAACATCTTTAAACATAGTAAACTTATTTATGACCTTTTAAAAGTGTACTGTATGATCTAATTTCAAATCTGTTGTATTATTTTGAGACCTAAATTTAATGGAGGATGGTTATAATCTGTTTTCTAAAAATAAAGAAGCAGTCTGTTAATAAACCCATCATCTCATGGGAAGCTTTTCCCTTTGTACTTTACTTGCTTCAGTAACATTCAGCTCAACCTATTTGGACTTCAACATTTCTGAGATAACGATCATCTTTCCTTGGATGCGTGTAGGTTCCCTGAGATCCCATGACAGCTTTGCAGATCAGTTTTACAGGCACTGTCAGTTCTTCTGTACTCAGAAGATGCATTGAAATACTTTGTATTCAGCCTCCAACACTAAGAGAGCTGCTGAGCATTACACATACATTTTGATTCTGAAGATGTGATCTTCTGTCTCTTTAAAACGTAAGGATATCTCTGTAATGCTGGATTGCCTCCACTCTACACATTGAAGGGCTAATGTTGCTCCTGAGCAGGCAAATCCATTCCAGTAAGAGACTCTGAGGGATAACCAAGAGCAGCAAGATCAAAAATAAGATAGAAGTGAAGACACGGACAAAGAAACACTTCCAGCATATTTATACATCACAATGATGCATGGATAAGGTTTAATATAGGATTTTAGGGTGACTTGTAATCTGTTACTTAAATCCTATACTCTGGTAAAGTCAGTGATTATTCCAAAATTTCACATCTGTATTTGAGAAAGTATTGAATTAGAAAAGTCAGTGTGATCATTAACTAGATAGATAACATGGAATCTTAAAATATTAAAACTGTGGTATCTCCCTGAAATGTTGATTAATACTAAAACTTAGAATCAAAAATTGTGAAACTATGGTATGCAGAGGGGCACAGTTTCTTTCCACAAAACCAAAGTCTTTTTATGTGTAGATTCTGGTGTGTCTGCCCTGCAGAACATAGGGGCAGCATTAAAATATCTGAGTGGGTAATACATTAAGGTGCAAAGTCATAGAGGAGCTCTGTGAGGGTAAATTTCTCAGCATACAGTTTTTTCTTACAGTATGCTTCATGGCGCCAGTATTTCCAGCTCTAGGATCTGAGTTTCACTGCAGTTCTTTCTCTTGGTTATGGCAAGGGAACAGTTTCATTTCTTTCACTTCTTAAATAGTGTATAACTTCATTATAAAATTCAAAATACAATTATAAACCATATCCATGGGAAAGTAGCCTATTAATGAGGTTACAGAATGGCTACAAAAAGAGTTAACCAAAATACCCTTTGGGCTGCAACAGGGGTGGTACACATCAGCCCTGACTGCTGTTAATTACTGTGATTGATTGGTACTGCATGGACAGGACAAATACAGTGCCTTAAATGTTCTTTATACCTTGCTTTTGTTGTTGTTCTTACTGCAAGTCAGATCACCTTTAGGCTGTCTGGTGATTTCCAAAACACAGAGAGAGAGCCATGTGGCAGCCACAGAAGTTTATGAAAGTTCATCCTTAGGAATGTTTTCTTCTAAACAGCTTCTTGTGATACTGCTTTTGAAAATGAAACTTGGTTATCTTAGTTTATTTAGATTTAAAAGTACTGTACTGAGGTTGCTGATGAAATAGCCGATGAAGTAGCCCTTGGTTGTTACATATTTATCGATGCAAAAAATCTTCAGCTTTCATTTCTTCAGAAAAATGTATTGCAGACTTAACGTGCTGTATAAGCAACATTGTATTTCTAATTTCAATTTTGAAAATCAGCTCTGGGTAAATAACGCAATTACTTTTATGTGGGCTTAGTCTAGCAAATCTGTCTATTAAAAGAGGTTTTACCGTACCCAAAGTAAATTGGAGACATTCTCATAGTTTTGCGGTATTTTGCACTTAATACTTTCTCCTTTCTTTAGTGTCAGATTACAAAATAATAATCTATGCATGTAATGTTTCTAGATCATGCTTCCTTTACTCACCTTGAAACACATACAGTTTTCCTGGGAGTGGCTTACAGTCTTTAATCAACCAATGCCTCTCTCCTAAACTCAATTTCCACTAATATCCTCATGTGGTTAGTTTACCTAAAGCCATATTAAATGACTGCTGTCCATCCACCATGGTTAAGTACATAGATTTAGTTCTTGTTCCTAAGTAGGTGTGTTTTGAAACTTACAGTGTGTCTTGTTCCATGAAAAATGTTTATGATTTCAACTTGTCTGTTTGCTTTAACAGGATCGAAAACTTCTTGCCACAGCTCAGCAGATGCTTCAGGACAGCAAGACAAAAATAGAAGTTATAAGGATGCAGATTCTTCAGGCAGTCCAGACCAATGAATTGGCTTTCGATAATGGTGATGGTGTAGAAAGGAAATATGAATTGTTATTATCAGAATGCCATATAGATATATACCCATATGCACACAGACTTATCATAAATTTCTGGTAGGAATATTTGATACAGCTTGCATGAGCCAGAAATATTTGGAAGCTAAGCAAAACTTTGTGTGTCTTGGGGTGCCAAAAACATCCGCAGTGAAGGAAAATGCCTACATTGTAATGAAGAGAAATACATCTCTCTTTATCAACCTTTTTACACCTTATGCTGTCCATCTTTGCTTTGTGGTCTACCTTCTGCTTTCATGCATGCTTTCTTTTGTCTTAATAATTAGTGATTTGGTTTTAAAGCATATAATCTTTATATTATGATGCTAAAGAAAACCTGATGCCAGTACAAAGCCTGCTTGTCATACCGATATAGACTGACCTTACTATTTCTAGTGGTGGGACAGATGGAGGAGAATTTTTCCTGGTTTATAGGTATTTAGGCTAGATTGAATGCTAAACAACTAAATTTTAAGCAACAAAAAAGTGTTGTTAAAATGACCTGGCTTGAAATACTCATGCTTCATTTCAGAAGTATTTTTAAACTTACATTTCATTGAAAATCTTCAAATGATTAAAAAAAATTACTCATGAGCTCTAATAGCCTGAGTGGACTAGAAACCTATGGGCATATGGGTATATCTCTAAGTCTTAAACTGTATTTGTTTTCGTTTCTGGATATTGACATTGTATGGCAATGCTTGTTGTCAGAGCCTGTATACACCCTAGGTAATGAAAAATGTGTGTGTATGTTTTGTTTTGTGGTGTGTGAGGTGTTTGGTTTCTGTGTTTGTTTTTCCACAGCACTTGTTAACACCCCATTTTAGCACATGAATTATGTATGCCATTTGTTTAAAAGAGAGAAAAATTCAAGCTAGAAAGGGCTTTCAAATGCATTTTTGTGTTCCTACTGCTCTTAGTGCTTTAAACAGAAAGGAATCTATTCCGGCAATGTTCTGTTTAGGATGTCTAAGCGCTGTAAGATGTGGGCTAACCACTGTCAGAATGGTTAGCCCAGACCATTTGGCAAAGGCTGTGTATGGAATCTCTCACGTTTATTTCTCTGTGCTGGCAGATGCCAGATTCCATGGGATTTCAAGGGAAGCAGAGGGATTATCAGACGCTGATCAAGGATCTGCTTGGCTATCGAGCAGTTTAAAAGAGAAATGCTTGCAGTGTAGTTCAGAAATGTTGAAGTCCCAAAATCTCCTTGCCAGTTGAATCTTTGGGATATTTCAGTTTTGTCCCTTAATTTCCCTGAAGACATATTCTTTTCCTTACATCTTCTAGCAATTATTGCTCTTCAGGAAGTAGGAACTGTTTATTGCATTGAGGCCCTGATCAGTTATTTCTTCATTCAAATGCAGATGTTTAAAATACCACTTTTTACTTTTATGACATACTTCAAGCTTCTCTTTGGACTATCAAATATCCATCTCTCCTGGTTTTCTTCCTTTCTCTTCTCCCCTTTGTTTACATGGAGGAGAGGTTGATATTAAAGAAGTTAAACCTGGTTGTCATCTTCAATGAAGGTTGTTTGTTTATATCTCTTTGCAGCAAAACCTGTGATAAGCCCTCTTGAACTCCGAATGGAAGAATTACGGCATCATTTTAGGATAGAGTATGCTGTAGCAGAAGGTGCAAAAAATGTGATGAAATTACTTGGATCTGGGAAAGTTACCGACAGAAAGGCACTTTCAGAAGTAATTTGTCATTACAATTTCTGATACTTTGTTTTAAAGGTTCTTTAAGGAAAAAAATCGAACTATTTCAAATTTCTTTTTATTTTAAAAAGGCGCAAGCAAGATTTAATGAATCAAGCCAGAAGCTGGATCTCTTGAAGTATTCACTGGAACAGAGATTGAACGAACTTCCTAAAAACCATCCCAAAAGCAGTATTATTATAGAAGAGCTTTCATTAGTCTCTTCACCCTCATTAAGTCCTCGTCAGAGCGTAATATCTACTCAAAACCAGTATAGTACACTGTCCAAACCAGCAGCTTTAACAGGTATGATTTAAAGAGCTTTTTTGGTTTTCCTTTTATGATCTTAATTAATGGTTTAAAGCAAGCCTTTAATGCCAACTATATTTCTTACTGGACATATTTAATTGTTGTTCTTTTCCTAGACAAAGGCATTTTAGAGTTTCCAAGTGTCTATACACTGCAAAAAATGCAGATAAGTTTCTTTGATTTATTTGTTGACCTTTTTATAATGTTATTGCAAATGTGACACTCTGGCCTTAAATAGCTCCCTGTGGAATGATGCTGCTAGCATTTACCAAATGCTGTTCATCTTGAGATTCTCAAGTACTTATCATCAAGGTGGATAAGTATCATTATCCCTGTTTTACAGATAGGGGAACTAAGTTGCTGAAGGGTTCGGTAGGTGATCATACTAAAAGTAGGTGACAGAGCTGGAGATAAGCACCCAGCTTTTCTCCCAGTTCCTGTTTTACCCTCCGGATTTCTGGAAGGCAAGATTTATACTACCAAGTCATGCATTATATTTGTAATCCAAAGAAGGAGGTCCAAACAAGCATACATGAAACTATAGGAGACTCTTGTTTGTTGATGTCAACTATTTTCCTTGCAAATAAGATTGGGTGATTTTTTTTTAAGAGAGCTAGCATACTGTGAGGAACCATTACATTTATATATAAATGTGACTTAGGAGCATCTCATAGGAAGCTCCTGGAATTGTCCTTCATTGAAAGTAAGGTTTCAACACATGAATGATACTTTAACAAAGGTCTTGAGTATTTGCCTCACAGCATTCTTAAAGAAAAACATGTTTTTGACTACTTCAGGGTATGTTGCTGTTCTAAATTTATTTGGGCAGTGGTCTAGAATTCCTAGAACAGATAGGTTTGATTTTATGTTTTGTTTCCTAACACATTCTGCATGTAACTATTAAGCCTATTATTAACAGAGTAAGTTTATTACAAAAAAACCACCTGTAATTCAAATGTTACTCAGGATATACACATAGAACTGAAACAGAATTTAATTTTTAAGTACTATGGGGCCATATTTTAAAACAAAAAGAGGAACTTTTCTGCTAAGCCATAATAATAATAATAATAATAATATGGAGCAAGTCTATTTCTCTTGCATTGTGGTTTATCAGGACCTCAGCTGAGAGTCCTTGTAAAGTTGTGTGGTAGAAAGAACTTTCTTCATCAAATGAAATCTCAAATGATCAGCGACTATAGGCAGGAGATATCATGCCTTGGGTTTAAAACAACTTGGTTTTTTTTATTGTTTCCTTAATTATGTTGCACATAATCAAGGGTTTTATATCTTTTAGTGATAATTTCTCTTTAAGTGTAACTCACTGATACATATGAAAATTTTTAATAGAAATTGAGAAAGCTATATGCCTGTAAAGTTCTTAATTTCACTTTCATATTGCCTTTGTCTTGCCACAAAGAGCTTTTGTATTGAGCTGGATTTAAATCAACAGTGTCTCCGAGTTCTGCCTCTAATGCTTTGTGAGAAATAGAGCGGTGCTACTGCCCTACATCTTAAAGTGCATCAGCATAGCTTTCTGATATGCATCCACTCCTTATACAAGAGCATAGCTTTTCTGCTTATTAATACCTTTTTTTTTTCTAAACAGAGTTTGGGAATGAAGTATTCTTTTACCTTTTAACCTGTTTCGGAAGCCAACAGCATCTCTTTGTCTTCATAGCCTATTGCTTAGCTGTCACTTACGGCTGTTAGCTTCCTACAGGTTGGGATTTCTTCTTAGACTGGTTTCTTGCTGTCTGTTCTGTGGGCTATGATGTTGCCAGATCATTTCTAGGTTTAAGTCTGACTTAAGTTTCTGTTAAGAAAGAGCATTTTTAAGTTTCATCGTGGTTAAGTACTTTTGCTATCCAAACAAGAGTGCATTTCAGAGCTGCATTTCTAGCTGACTCTGATTATGAACTGGCTAATTTCACCACTTGCAGTAGTTGATTTTGTCATTGGGTTCTATCACAGTTTAGACATGTTATCTTGTACAGGATGAAGCCACCTTACCATTCTTGTAACCGTCTGTGGTGTTGAGGTGTTTTCATGCTGCTGGAGGAAACGCTTCAATTTGAACAGCAGCCTCTATACTTCATCGGTTAAAGATGTAGAAGATTTGGAAGAATAGCTTGTTGAAGAGTAGCTTCTTGTCTCACCTTTTATAAATCCAAATTCAGTCAAGTTGGAACAATTGAATGATTTTAAATTACATATTAACACAAATTTGATTTTGGCATGCAGCAGGCAAATGTGATTTCTAGTGTAATTTCTTACACAAATCTGTAGTGTCAATAGTTTGTTTATTTTATCCAATATTAACTAGTTATATAAAACTCACTAAAAGTTGTTATTGTCCCATCTGCAAGATTCTTTGTTTTAATAAGAAACTAGAAATTTCTCAGTTTTAAAAAGTAGTATTGTTTACAACTTGAACCCAAGTCTAATAGGTTCTCAAGTGAAGAAAAAAAAAAGACTTCTCAGACACAGAACAAAAACTTACTTTGTGTTATCTTGGTGAATTTGTTGCTCTTCTCTAGAAGGTTGAGTCCCACATAGTTGACTTTTAACACTTTTATTTTCAATATATATGTTTGTCCTGGATTTGTCTTTTGATTTCATCTGATCTTTCTGTTATACCCTGTGGGAGTCAGAATGTGAGCTATTGCCATCAATCAGTCATTAGTCATTCACTTGGTTTACTTAAGAGCAGAAATCCTTCATAAATCATTGTCCATCTTCTTCCAGGTACCCTGGAAGTGAGGCTCATGGGCTGCCAAGATATTTTGGAAAATGTTCCTGGTCGATCAAAAGCCACATCGATTACATTACCTGGCTGGAGCCCAAATGAAGCTAGATCATCTTTCATAAGCAGACCCAGCAAAAGTAAAAGTGGGAGTGGTAGAAACCTTCTGAAAACTGATGACTTGTCCAGTTCAGTATACTCTTACTTCTTTTATTCTTCTATTCTTACTTCTTACTTTATACCACTTCAGTAAATGCTAAAATTTCATGGGCATGATGTGTTCTGTAATTTAAAATACTAAACTGATTCAAAGCTTTACGGTTTAAATGTTTCTTCACCTGTTAATCTGTTAACAAAAGCAAAAGCACAACCACACTATTATGCCCATGAGAACCAATTAAATACGAGATTACATTTCTGAGGGAAACTTACCAGAGATTTTTTTGTTTATGGAAAATCCTCTTAAAGATTTAAGCTGAGTTTGTGTACTTTACTTACAGATGAAGTCTGTGCCGTACTGAAGCTGGATAACACCGTGGTTGGTCAAACTAGCTGGAAACCGATTTCCAATCAGTCATGGGATCAGAAATTTACACTGGAACTAGACAGGGTAAAAATGTCACCTGATTTCATTGACAGCTGTAGTTGATTCTTGTATTTATTTCATTTTGCCTTTTTTTTTCCCTGTTGCTGTCATTTTGTTCAAATTCCATAAGTGCAGTATTCCCACCTTTACTAGAAAGAGCTCCCCGGGCTTACTTAGGCTGTTGTGCTAGGCCAGTCTTCTGGAAATCTTACCTTTCTTGACTTAGAAACTGATGGAATATTTTTGCCAAGATGTAGCCCTTAGTGGGTTTTCACAGATGGGAGAGATGTTGCTTACCTTTATATTTGGATCATCATCTTTTAATTATTTATCAGTAAAATGTGGTATCAGATCCGTTTCGATGTTTTGGTAAAACCATGTCATAGAATTTTTAGTGTTCTTATAGAAGTGTTCTCATGGTCAGTTCTTCAAGAATAATAAAGCCATTAACAGTTCTTTCTTATAATTTTAAATGTTACTTGGAGGGCACAAGTATTGATGGTTTTGAAGTAGAATTTGTTATATAGATTTAATCAAGCTTTTTTTTTTTAGATACCTGACAGTCCTAGAATTTTAAGGTACCAGGTTTATTTTTTTCCTGTCAGTGTTAAATGTAGGCTAAAAATTAAATTATATTTTAGGAGTTTCAGTGTTATCTCCAGTACATGCTTGCTGCAGTACATGCTTCTCACATGAGAAAAAATAAAAACCATGGGGTTTTGCTTTTCCCCATTGAGCCCCAATACAGATTCCTTCCATCTAGGAAGGAAGCACTTTTAGACTTGCAGGTCTAAAAATTCAGAGGAATTGAGGTTACAGGTAGGATTAGTGCAGGAAAAAAAACCAAGCAGCTGTGGAGCCCTGAAGCCTCAGTTATTCTCAGATTAAGACTAGAACTACTCGGTGTAGTAGCTGCTCCTGCCAGCCTCATAATTGTCATGGGCTCTGTTCAAGAGCTCAGGTTTTGGTGCCAGAAAGGGACTTTGCTTCTGCTGTTCCTGGCCACATATCCCAAGACTGGCTCAGCAACCAAGGCAGATTCTTTCTATTCTGGCACAGCTTTCTGTAATACACATGTAAGACACTAAGAATACATAAATCACATGAGCAAGAGAGAGCAGTAGTTCCTGGTAGTTGGAAGTTTTTGACCCCTCTGTACAACCATGTTACAAAAGGTGTATGTATTTCTGGAGATACTCCACAAGGTTTTGCATCATCGTGTGTATGCAGGTACTAAAGTGTCTGCAGGCATGAAATGAAGTCGATACTTATAAAAAATAAGGAAACTACCCAAATTGAGGTTTCTAAGCACAAGTTAAACTTTGTTGTCAGAGCTTGAGCTAAAACATCTTGAATAAGCAGTGTTGTTAGACTGACCCAAAAAGTCTGGTGATTGTGGCTCTCTGCTTCTACTCTCAGGGGAAGTTTTACACTTGTGCTTTTATTTGTACACTGGAAATCTCATCTGAACTGAAGTGAAATGCTGTGATGATCCTAATGAGAGTTTCAGTCTGACTGGGTAGCCCTGACAGCCTTTTTAAATAACAGCTCTGCATCTTGATCCTTGAGTTCTTTGATCTTACAATTGCACTGTGGTAACTCTTGCAGAACAATTACTAATAAGTGATTTCCTGTGTCTGTGTTTCCTGTCATAGTCACGTGAATTAGAAATCTCAGTTTATTGGCGTGACTGGAGATCTTTGTGTGCAGTAAAGTTTCTGAGGTTAGAAGATTTCCTGGATAACCAACGGCATGGCATGTGCCTCTATCTCGAACCCCAGGGCACTCTGTTTGCAGAGGTAAGAATGGTTCTTTGAAGCACTTGAACATACTTGCAAGTCTTACATGGCAGAATAGTTTTAATGAGTTTTCCTTGAACTTTTAAGGATGCATTTTGTTCTGAAACTTGAATTATAACACAAGTTATTTGAACTGCAGGTTACGTTTTTTAATCCAGTTATTGAAAGAAGACCAAAACTCCAGAGGCAGAAGAAAATTTTTTCGAAACAGCAAGGTGATTCTTCAATATAAACATGTAAAGCTTAAAAATCGTATATATCTGTGGCTTTTTTATACAGAGGTCTGATGTTTGCCTGCAAATAATGTTGTTGATAACGAAGGATTTAACATTGCATTTAGAAATCTTTTGTATTAGAATTCCTAATTATGCATTAGCATTTAATTGTGAATAATCAGAAATTTCTAAGGAAAATTACAAATTCAGTTTGTTTTTCATAAACTGTACATTAATTAATATGGGGTTTTTAATTATTTGTTTTGGTAATGAGTATGGAAATTACTTACACTCTGCTTTCTTTTTCCACTATATCTATAGGCAAAACATTTCTCAGAGCTCCTCAGATGAATATTAATATTGCCACTTGGGGAAGGCTGGTAAGAAGAGCTATTCCTACAGTGAATCACTCTGGCACCTTCAGCCCCCAAGCACCAGTGCCTGCCACGGGGCCAGTGGTGGATGCCCAGCTCGCCGAGCTGACCCTGCCGGCCGGGTGAGTCACCCCTGCAGCTCTGAGAGCCTTCTGCCTCATCGGCACAATGAGTGCAGAGTCTGCTCATCCTGCAAGGCTGCAGACCTTTCCATGTTTCACTTGTGGAAAACTATTCCAGAGCTAGATCCACACACAAGGTTTGGTTTGGTTTAGAGAAATCTACAGGTATTAAAATAGTCTTTGCTGTACACTGAGGAGTTGTATATTTTGTTTTGTCAGTGACTCTCCTGTAGCCAAATTGGACTTTGAACTTGAGCCTGAGCCACCACCTGCTCCACCCCGTGCATCTTCCCTTGTGGAAATATGTGAATCTTCCTCTGAGATAAAGGCTCCTGATGTGCCTTCTCAGGCAAGTAACTTTCAAGAATCTCAGGTTGTACCGTTTAACAAGGTTGTAGTCTTGGCATCTTTGTGAAGGATTTCTTCCTTTATATATCAGCACATGCTCCCTTAATTTCCACACATAGAATTGTGTCAATGCTCTGGTTGCTCTTGGTGGCAAACTGTTTCTGTGGTTGGTGTGTTTAACACTCCATGTCATTGGTTCCACCACAGAAAAAAGCCAGAGCTCCAAAACTGTTCAAATATTCAGGCTAAAACTGTTTTATTAAGAAAGAGTAGAGTGACTAGAGCAGTAGGTTTCAATCAGTCTGATTAATCCCATCTGTATCATCTAGAAATTTGCCATTTTTAGCCTAGGTAATGGGTGTATTGAGAATTTCATGTACTTCTGGTAAAACTGATGCATTCATTTGCCTTCACAATCAGTTTTAAATTTCAGGTTTCTTGTTCTTCACAGGATGAAGTAAGAACTTTTGATTTTGAAAATGGCAGAAATAGTATTGTTCCAAAACTCCAGCCTGAAATAATCTGTGAGTCTGATGTTCCCCATTCAGACGTGAAATACACCAACACCAGAGAACCTGAAGATAGAAGGTAAAAAAGGCAGTGGTTTTCCTCTTTTGATCTGAATAATATTTCTTAAAGCTAACAACCTAGAAACTTAGTGACTTTTTTTTTAATTTACATAGATCACAACAAAGATTTCAGTTCAGTCTGAAGGATTTCAGATGCTGCGCTGTACTGGGCAGAGGACATTTTGGAAAGGTTGGTCAAAAGGCTGATTCCCTAGGCTTCATCAAAAACTAGATACAGCTCTTAAATGTATCTCCTCTGTTTCAGGTGCTGTTGGCAGAATACAAAAACACAAACGAGATGTTTGCTATTAAAGCCTTAAAGAAAGGAGATATTGTGGCTCGGGATGAAGTAGACAGGTCAGTTTGTACAGTATTCCATCCATTAGTTGTGTGCTCTACCAGGGATTGTTGAATTGAGTGGAAGAGCAAAGTCAGTTGTCATCTCCCTGTGTGGCTGGCTGCTGTAGATGTATATTCTTGTTTTGGAGCAAGGAGGGAGCAGAGTAACCCCTGGTTTGTTTTAGTGCCCTAAATGAACTACATGAACTGCAGCACTGACTTAAAGCTGATCCTGTCTTTGATTTTCAGGTTCTCTTGCAATTATTTATTCTAATTACTTCCATCACATTAGGGGATAAGTGATAAACAGTGACTGTTTGCTTTACTGGCAGACCCCATGTTGCTATTTCTGAAGCAGTAACATACTTCATGCTCTGTCTATCATATTTTCCCTTTGTATACTCCACTGTTGGGTGCTTTTCAATATTTTTGACCCAAAACTCAGGTTCTGGTTTGATTTTTTTTAAAATTTGCTTGGTTGTGAACAGGCCATTACAAAATTCATTGGTTTTAGTGCAAGAAGGTGGTTTTACAGTTGCTTAGGAGTGACTTGTATTAATTTGCAGGAAGGATAGCTGTATTAACCTGCAATAGAAAGAGTTGGTTTCAGGAGAAATAACCGGCCATTACTATAGATAGATATTGGTAATACTGTCACTGGGTTTCCACTTTTCATCTTGTAAACAATTATTGATTGAAATTCATGTCACATGATGTCATCAGGGCATAGTTGATGTAATCCGAGTATTTGGAAGGAAAATTGCCAGGGCACAGTTTTTTATGGAATGCTGGGTTTCCTCTTTTCATTTGGGAAAGCTAACTTATACATTCATGAAGTTCTGATATTTAAAAAGTGTTATCTTATCCTGAGGAATAGAGAAAAGCACATAAAGTATAACATACCAGTGATTTCTGAGAATTGAAAAACTGTGGTTCAGCACTGAGCTTTATATTGTTCCTGATTTTGTTTGCAGCTTGATGTGTGAAAAGCGAATATTTGAAACTGTGAATAGTGTAAGACATCCCTTCTTGGTGAACCTTTTTGCTTGTTTCCAAACCAAAGATCACGTGTGCTTTGTAATGGAATATGCTGCTGGTGGGGACCTGATGATGCACATTCACACTGATGTCTTCTCTGAACCCAGAGCAGTGTGAGTATCCCTCCCTTCCCAGGGCATTAACTGAAGGAGGGGCACTTTGCTCAGTGCATAAGAACTAAGGGCTTTATCACCACATTATACCACTTCAGTAAATGCTGCTTAAGTTTTTTAAAGTTTTTAAATCTAACTCGTTTTGCTAGAAGCCAACATGCTGATTTAATGTGCCTGAATCTACACTGAATTCAAAATCTATATACAGGTATTTAATTTTTTTAATACTTTTTAAAAATATTACATAAAAAACTGTATGAAGATTTTAAAATAGTAGACAAGGCTAAAAAAGGAAAGACTAGGCTGATATAGAAAACTACACTAGAGTTCTGTAGTGAACACTACAGAAAATTTGTCCTCCAGCCCAAGCAAACATGCTACAGTTTGAAAGTTGCAAGTTTGTTTTTGCCATTTGGCTTTAAAACTTCGGCCTTGTATAAAACTAATCTGTACCCAAAAAAACAGTTGGTGATCTTCAAAGGATGGCTCATTAAAAAATCAATAATAATGGACTTCACATTCTGAAAAGCAAGACGAAATTCCATTGAAATTTTAACTTTTTCAACAGATTTTATGCTGCGTGTGTGGTTCTTGGACTTCAGTATTTACATGAGCACAAAATAGTGTACAGGTAAGTAGTCATTTCCAGCAAATGAATTTCAGCTGTTTTGAATTGTACTGAAGAAACATCAAGTGATGCATTTTTTTTCTCAAATGTTCATTTAGAGATTTGAAGTTGGATAACTTACTGCTGGACACAGAAGGCTTTGTGAAAATTGCTGACTTTGGTCTTTGCAAAGAAGGTAATGGTCCTTAAATTATCTTTCTAGGAGAATTCCATAGTCTGTCTTACTCTTGATTGTTCCTTGAGTTTTGGACTGCCAGATGTGCATAGGGTCTATTTACTTTGTGTCATTTGAAGGAAAGAAAATACATCTCTCATTGTACAAATGTGGAGATAGGAGGAAAGTCCTTAGTAGGGAAATATCAGGAGCATGTGAGCATTGCCCTGTTCTTTTTATTTATTTTTTGTCAGTTGTGAGCATCACCTATTCTGACTCTTACTTCATCACATCTCTGCTTGTTAACAAGGCACACAACACGTTTTAAAAGTGAGTAGAAAAAGCATTAGGTGGTTTCCTCATTCTTGACACTGCACAACAAAATCAAGTGCCATTATAATCCTTCCTGAGCTCTCTTGCTTTTTTTACAAATTCATTATCTATTTCTTTAGTTCAGAAACAGTTGCAACCCTGAGTATACAGAAACTATGTGCAAAATTACACTACAGCTAAAATTGAGAGGTTGTGCCAAAAGGAAAGCCTAGAAAGTTACTTTCAAGCATCTCACTACAGGCAAATACCAAACAGAGGTAGCTGTTACAGTGTTTTTCTCAAAAGCATTGTATGGGCAAATATCCTTTTTCAGTTTATATAGCCTGTCTTCCCTATTTTTTCCTTTAAGGTAGCATAAGAGGGAATTGGTTAAATTCAGTAGGTCTTCAAACATGTGTGCCAGGGCAAGTCCTGTGGCTGTAGATACAAATAAGTTCTGAAAATGACAAAACAGAATGAGAAGGAAAGCTCTTTTCTTACTGACACTTGCACTAAATGGTTTTCTCAAGTTTTCTGCAGCAGTTCCCCTTTTCGTGTCACATCAGGCCTGGTGGTGCTGATGTCCCAATCTGTGGCCCTCTAGCAAATCTACAGGGCTCATTTTGCCCCACATTCTTTCACTACACTCCATGTTTTACTTTACTATATGTAATTTGTACTACAGAAGCATCCAGAGGGGCACGTTTGGCTAAACTAGTTTGTACTGCATTTTCCTTTGCTAGAAATGGAGCATAAGATTGTATATTTCCAAGCAAAGAAAACTGAGTAACAGAGGTGTAACTGGAACCTTAATCTGGCTCATTGCATATAGCGAGGGATAGAAAACTTTGTATAGAAAGGCATGGGGAGGAAGAAGGAGGGAATGTTATCTCATTGGCCTGAGCCTTTAAGGGGACAGGCCCTGGATCTACAGTATCAGTTGAAGTTCCTCTGGAAGGAGGTTCTGCTTGGAGGAATGAGGTTGTGGAAAGGCAGAATATACTGCTTGTTTTTCATTATCTTGTATCCTCAGGAATGGGATTTGGAGACAGAACAAGCACATTCTGTGGCACACCGGAATTTCTGGCTCCAGAGGTGCTGACAGAAACCTCCTATACAAGAGCTGTAGACTGGTGGGGTCTTGGTGTTCTTATCTATGAGATGCTGGTGGGTGAGGTAAGTTCTGGTAAGGTACAGTGGAGTCACAAAAAGCAATGTTTAAAGGTGCCAAACCTCAAGATACCAGCCTGTTAACATATATACCCCACCGGCCACAGTGTCAGTATTCATGACTTTCATGCTTAGGCACACCCAACTTTACAGTGAGCATCTTAATGTGTGTCATCAAGAAAAAGAAGTGTGAAATACTGAGCAGCTACTCACCTGGTATTGGCTGCTGTAACACTGGAGAAGTGTTGACAAGTCACATCTGGAGCTTGAATTATCAGCAATTGTAGAAGTCAACAAGTTACAACAGATCTTTGCTTTACTCTATTTTTAATCACATCATTATGTCTTAAATCAAATTCCAGTAGTGGCATATTAGTATCAGTGTCTCCAAGAGCACAGTACATCTGTACATACAGTTTGAGGGAGCTAGGTTTCCAGGACATATCTGTTACCAAATTTGGATGTGCACAGCAATACCAGTCTTCTGCTTTGAAATGCTTTTGGGGAAAAAATAAACTTCTTACCTCCCGTAGCTTGAACAGAAGTGAACTTTAACACATAAAACTGGATAGCAGTGAAAGATTATGCCAAACACACTAAAATAGAAAGCTTCAGTTCCATGTAAATTAGCTGGTATAAGTAAAGCACTGTTGAGAAGTTTATTTGCTCCTACCTTCTGGTCGGTTTTGTAACAGTATCTCCCAGGTAGCACAGTGACAGCACACATGCTAAAAACTCATAATCTTGTTCTTTTTCAAAAAATACGGTCATTCAACTTCCTTTCAGTTAAAAAAGGACAAAAAGCTTGAATCAGTGTCACCTGCATCTGTCAGGCCATTTCAAAACAGTTTGAAAACCCTTGAGCTGCAACAAACTAGAGATTTCACAAAAACAACATGCTATTTGTGAATGACAGCTACTCCAAAGAAAAGCTGATAGATAATTTCCATGTTCACCCCGAGTTCAAAGAAGATCCCGGTTTTAGGTGTTTCTACATGTAAAAGCACATTTTTAAAACACAGTCCTTCAGTAGGACTTAAGGGATAATACCAACTTGCCTTTTCTGTCTTCTTTATCAGCCTTGTGTCTGTTTCTGGGAAGACTTCATTTCAGGGTATCTAATTCCAGATATTCAGCTGAGTTTATGTTGTTTTCAATTGTGATTTTAAACCTGTTTGTACTGGGTTTTTTAATTACTTACATTATAGTCTCCCTTCCCTGGAGATGATGAAGAAGAGGTGTTTGACAGCATTGTAAATGATGAAGTAAGGTATCCACGATTTCTGTCTACAGAAGCCATCTCAATAATGAGACGGGTAAGAACATTTTAACAACTCTTACAGTATCTCCCTCTTGTCCTGTTTCCAACAATTACTTTGGCAAGGAACAAAACAGTTTAGGAACCTTCACTTCATATTTTATGACACCTAAATTTCAGACTTGCTTCATTTCTGCTGTGTCATGCTGCCTGTCACCTTAAATGAAAACTGTCTATGCATTCCACTTTATTAGGACCAAGTTTTTCTTCTTAAAAGTATAAAACTCGTAAGGCTCTATTTTCTTTTTGAACTAAGTTCCCTAGAGTTTTACTGAACTAGAGTAGTTCAGCTCTCTTTTCCTAGCCAAACACTGCTGCATTGACCTATTTGGTAGATTAGCATTGTCACATGAATATTTTAATTCAACGACTTCTAAATCTTTTTGGTTTCATTCCAGCTGGGGCAGGGAACACTGTACACATGGCATCTGCAGTCCTATTCTTGGCAAAGAACAGCTGATTTTGGTTCTGGTTGTTGTTAATGCTATTCCTTAGCACTGTGTCTGCTTATCAAAGGAAGGCAGTTGAACCTAAGTTAGCACCTTATCACAGCTGATAGAAGGGCAGTCTGGAGGTGGTTCCAAAGCCTTTGGAATCAGCCTCTCCACATAAATGTCTGATGCCGAGTACCATTTTAGCACCCGATTCAGCAACGTGCTGTAGCACAGTAACTACTGTGGCATAACTATCTAAGTAAACAGCAAAAATATTCGGTAACTTTCAAATGAGTGCTTAGTCCCAGGGAGAGAGTGTTGACCTAGAGAAAGAAAGCAGAATAGTTTTAAGGCAGTACCTGGGGAAGGTATTTTTGCTGTGAAAATTCATGCCAATATCCAAGGGGACAGAATGCTGCTACACTGCACCCACAATATATGTACTAGGAACTCTGTACTGGCAGTTTGGAGCTCTGTGCATGCTCTTTCCATCACTGAATTTCATTTGCAATACAGTAGAGTAGTTTTTGATGGCTGCATCATGAATATTAACCCACCCTGCTGCTGGGCCCTCCTGGAACAGGGGGCTGGCTCACAGCAGTACAGTTCACAAGGGGGAGCATCAAACTTCTAGAGTTAACTAGGAAACCCATTCCTTTGGCTGAATGTATGAAGCAGCTTGAACCCTCTCCTTGGTAAATCAACTGCTGTGCAGGAGTTGAACACTGAGACAGCAGGGTAATTAATCTCTGAGCTGAGCAAGAAGCAGTGGCTTATGTAAATCTGTACCCCCACCACCGAAGAGGAACTTTTCATCTGTGCTGAGCACTTGCCCCAGATCACTTCCAGTACCAAGACATGGCAGCACAGCTCTGCAGGGAGACAGAGTGACTGTGCCCTGGCACTGCTCTTGGCATAGTTGGAACTGTGCTGGCAGGCTGAAAGAGCACTGCTAAAAGCTCTGTCTATCCCTTTTCTTTGAGGGGCAAGGACTGCCCATAGGTCAGGCAGTAAGAATTTCACTGTCCATCTCATCTTGCTGTTGGCTCTTACACAGTAACACCCATCCTTCCTCATTCCTTTTCCTCCCCCTGAATTTCTCCACTGAAACTCTTGTGTGTTTTATCAGCTGCTACGAAGAAATCCAGAGCGGCGCCTTGGAGCTGGAGAGAAAGATGCTGAGGATGTGAAAAAGCATCACTTTTTCAGGGTGAGTACAAACTAGTAGTATTTCTAAGGACATAAAGGAGTAGAGATGGGAAACTAAACATCAGTCTAATGAAAACTTACTTCAAATAAACTTATTTTACAGCAAATAGATTGGCATGCTTTACTGGCCAAGAAAGTCAAGCCTCCTTTCGTACCCACCATTAGAGGACGAGAAGATGTTAGTAACTTTGATGATGAATTTACCTCTGAAGCACCTATCCTCACTCCACCTCGGGAACCAAGGATACTTTCAGAAGAAGAGCAGGAAATGTTCAGAGATTTTGATTACATTGCTGATTGGTGTTAACTTCCACACACTGTGAAGCCCCAGCTGACTGGCTCACAAGAATGCCTCTCTCTGAAGAATACCAACCCTTCAATTGCTTTCTGTGCCACCTCTAGCTTCTGGGTTTTTTTAAATCACGTGAAGATCCTTTTAAGTACTGTTTTAACACTCTTGTGAAGAGTGGCCTCTTTGTATATTTTTTTTTTTAATCAGAGCACTGGAAAGCAGGTCTATGACGTTCCTAAGCTGAGTGGTGAACCCAGGCTGGTGTGAACTTCCTGCACACAGGCGCACGTGGATCTGTACAGTTTCTCTCACTCTTCCACAGCAGATAATACAGCTTTTTAAAGTATCTGCCCTAAGTGGAAAAAGCAGACTTTGAGCTAGGTAATCTCCACTCAGCCACATTGAAGTAAGTTGGGATACCGGTGACACTCACACAGAACCTGGTTCTAGGCGGAGAAGGCAAATTATTTCAGCTAAATACTGTGCTGTCTTTAAAACTACACATTTTTACGTACACCTTCATCTTGTGTTCTTAAAATTATGGTATTGAGAACAGATATGCCTTGTTTTGTAAATTTTTATGGTATTTATTAGGAAAAACGTTAAACACCTTGCCTTTGAGATAACAACTGTGTAAGTGCTTCCATTACAAAGAAAAACCCAGAAAAATCCGGAGAGTTTACCAAAGTCACTTGCCAAACAGTTTTGCCTTCAAGCTCCTTGAGCACGGCTTGAGGCCCTGGTTGGGATGAGGAATGTCAGGAGGATGCTGCTCAGTGTAACCCAGAGTGGAGCAGCCACAGGGCCCAGGCCCGGCCCCTTCCACACTCACCTCGAGCCTTTCCCGCGCCCCGAGGGGGCACAGAAGGTCCCAGTCCGTATCTAACCCCCTCCATCCTCCTCTGTCTGCTGTACAGTATCATATCACTTAGAAAAACGTAAGGATTTTCAATGTATACATGCTCTGAACATGTATATTTGGAAGTTGTAATGTATTCTTACCTCCAGGCAAGTAATTTAATTGTACCACTTCACCGATGTAGCTTAGTGGCCAAGTGAACAAAAAAAAATGTATCCGTGTAGGCCACTGACCTCCAGCCCCTGGATTGGCAGTTACTGAGGGTAAAAAGCAATATGTTGTAATAGAATGTATAAATATTTTTGATAAAAACAGTGTATATTTTATAAACCCCTTAACACTAAAAGCTGTACCTCAAAAGTTGAAAAGTAATTTAGACCAGACACTGTGTATTTGTAAACCAAGAGCTATTTTTGGCATCTGCTGTTCTGTGGGCAAACACTGACTCTTGGAAAATAAATTTCCCACATGGTCCTTACCTCTAGCACTATTCAGCACTGTAACCTCACAGGTTCATCCTGGCCAGGAGTTTGCTGTTCATGGGCTAAGGCAGTGAGCATCGCACTCGAAAGAATTAAAATCTGGTAATTTTATTAACTGAAAGAAGAAACACAAACCACTGGAGTATGCAATGCTACGGTGGTGGTTTAAAAATCAAGAGGCTGGACAGACCTGCAGGGTTAGGCAGGGGAGAGGCTTAAGGGAGAAAAAATTAAAATAATGGTTACTGGGTCGAAATCAGGCCAGTCCCCCTCAGGAATGGGGCAGGCGTCTTCCCCACTGCTACGAATCATGTTGGGAAGAATTAACTCCTCAGCATTTCTTGTTCCCAGGTTCTATATTGATTAGAAACTAATTATGTTCCTGTATCTAGCTGAAACCAATACTTTTGAGGTACAGTCAGCTCACCCTTATTGGTTCCCAAATATATATATACACAAGCATCTCACAGGGTGCTTAGTACTTATGAAAGTATCCTCAAACATACCTTTTTGTAACTACATCCTGTACAGAAATCTTTTTTTAATCTAAGCAAATCACTAAAAAAAAAAAAAAAAATTAGAAAAAATTAGAGGGCAGGGTATGTTCACCCAGTTAAGCTGAAAAAAGCACTAATTTTATCTCAGTAGTTTTTAAAATATTTTTAGGCAGATTAAGATTTAAACCCTAGATTGTAAATATATTTTGCTATACTTTATCTCTATGTGGCTGCTCAAGCACTTTGTAAGGAAATTAGGATATTTTAGAATGGTACACTATGCATTAAATGAAATGTGCCTTTAACAAATGTCATTCTAAGTGTTTTGCAGTCATTAATACCACAAATTAAAGTTCTAAATAGAGTAATTTGTAAATTGTGTCGCAAACATGATTTTGCTGTTTTCTTGAAGTGGCTGGTCATGTTTTCTCCACAGGTAACTTCAGAAAAGATCTTACCCTCAGGAGGGGACCCAGTCTCTTGGTGGGAGCTCAGTAGACTTCCTTTTTTTTTTTTTTTTTAAAAGAACATTACAAACTGCCTCTAAGCAGTCTCTGGCTTGGAACAGTCCCCTTCAGCTGGGGTCTGGCCAACTTGACTCAACGTTTTCCCTCCCAGGTTTCTCCTGAGGGCAGGGGAAACTCAGCCCCGCTCCTGGGTACTGCTTCATTAGAGTCTTTCCTACCCACCACTCCTAAGCAAGCTGTGTAACCCAGCCACTCTGTGCCCACACTGAGCTCATTCTTTAGACAGGCTAGAGGATGAAGGTTTCATCTGAATGCTGAGTGAATCTTTACTCTTAAGAGCCACATGGAATTTTACTCAGCCATTTTGCCCAGAGAAGGACCCTTCAGACCTGGCTAACCAGCTGTTGCAGAAAGGGCTGGCTCCGAGTTTCAACGATCTAGTCTGAACTGCTGTTGCATTAACGCCTGAAGACACCCTCACACCTCCCTCATGTATGGGGATGCAGCCCTTCATCACCCTCAGGCCCATCCCCGGGTGAGCAGAGCACCCAAAGCCCCCCCCAGCCTGAGGGCCCTGCCCCTGGATGTGGCTGACACAGGCCAGAGGGGGCAGAGCTGCCTAAAAATGAATTCAGAGCTAGGCCCTATTTTTTCCTGCTATGCTTCCCGTTAACTAATCACCTGCAGCCAGTGGCATTCAGAACATACCTGCCCCTTCGAGCAGACTTCTAGTTCTGCCTCTTTGTGCTGCCATAGCCTCACCTGGGAGATACATGAACTGCTTGTGGAACTGCAGGGTCACGGCAGGATTGCATGTCCCTGTCTCCTTCTGCTGCACGTCAGAGCTTTGCACAGATGTATTTAAATTCCTGTCCAGGCAATCTCTGCTGTATGCAACAATTTCAATGACAAACACACAGCCATCACTTGTCACGTGCTCATGCCTTAATGCCTGAAAGGATTTAAGTATAAGCATTATGGCAATGTACATTTCAGTCACTTTTAACCTTCATTGAGTAGGTTTAACCCACAGAACTATGCTGGAAAGCAGCATTCACAGTAAAATCAATTTCCACCTTTGCATTCCCAAGCTGTAACAGTGCAATAAAGGTAGGGCCCAGTCCGTTCAAAGCATCCCACCTTCACCCAGACAGGATACAGGCAGAGTAGCTCAGACCAAGATCGGGAATGCCCAGATAATAGAAAATGTTGCAACAAAGTCAAAGGCAATAAATCAGACAATAAGTATGTACCCGCCCAAGTTCTGAGCATATCCCTTGTAACATCCACACCAGAATCTTTCATGGCTGTAACCAACAGCTCCTGTGGTGTAACAGGGCTACACTATCTTTGTTGTTTGTTTACAGAAAAAATGTTCAGTTTCCACAGGCCCAGTATCTACCGGCAGAAGAGGATTAAAGCTCAACTAGCAAAAAATCAGTGAGGACTACTGGCAACTAGTGCTATTAGCACTGGACACAGCCTGCCCTCTGGATGGCTTAGGACCAGATGTGCAGCAAGCTGACCCTCAGCTGTTATTTGTGTGGTTAAACTGAATTTGCAGCTGTGATACAAAAATCTCAGGAACCACAAGACTCTCAGTTAAGCGCATGTGTTGCTTTGACACAAAGGGACACTGTCAGGAGGCAGCCAGCATTCAAAGCTCTTAGGCTGGGCAGGCCTGAACAACTTCAGGCCTTCACCCAGCACCTGGCTTATCACTTCAAACAGCAAGGGCTCACTCAGAACATAACCACAGGCCAGCCAGACTGCAGGGGGGGCTGCCAGTCAGAATTTTTACAGAAACATACTAGAAATACTCTATACAAATGAAGTACAGTGAAGTTACCAGGAATTCAACTGAGTCCTCATGCTTCTCAGAAGCTGCTTTGTCACTACATCAAATTCACAGCAGAAAAGCAGACAGCAGTGAGAATTGGGAAGACTGTGCCAAGGATGGGATTAATCCTTTTGCAACCAGTTTGGAAATATTCTGCAGCAGTTGTGCAAAACTTGGAACAGCTTTTCAGCAACTGTTAACATTCTGGGTACAAGCACCCACGCTACAGCTCCCTACAAGTACTAGAGCACTCCAGAGATCAGAAATTGCCCAGAAAGTGAGCATTTCAGCAGCCTTGTGACCAAGCCCACAAGTATGAAGCTCACTCCACCATTCCATGGACTGCATTCCAGTTCTCAGCATGTACAACAGTACGTGCACGTCACATTGCAGTCATACCCACAAGATGGTGTTTTTGGAAAACAGTTTATTTGGGAATTACACAGTATTTTAAATTCTCCAAAATACATCTCACTAGATCCCTACAAAAGAAACCTAAATAAGTACAACAGTATCAAATTAAATTTGTTGCAACAGTTATTAAATATTTACTTTCACTAATATATACATACAAAATGCCACACAATGAGCTTGTTTACCCTTGGAATGTATGCTGCCCTCCAGCAGTTATGCTCCATCTCCATATCCTCCAGTCGCACAACACGAAGACCCAGTATTAACACTTTGTACATCCTTTATTGTAGGCAAAAATAAAGAGTTTGTTGGGGGTTTTTTGGGGGGGTTAACAGAAATTAACCCTGTGCAATCTCACAGCTGGGGTAGTTTGTCTACTGGGGTATCAAACTTGAAGTCTGCTGGGAAAAGATCTGGAGCTCGAGGATAGATCAGCCTGTATGACTGTCTAATCGTAACATCAGCCACACCAGCAATATCACCAATTTCTACAACAAAAAGCAGAGAAGTGATTAGTTTTTACTTTTGCCATTTCTATTCAAGAAACCAGTAAGTATAACTCATCAAGAGGCACTGGACACTTGCTTTACTTGCAACTCTCCCAAAAGCCTGGTAGAAATGGTTTTAACTGTAGTGATTAATACTTTGGATACATAAGTCTGCCTTCTCATGTGCAGGTTCAACTTACAGTTCAATGTAATCTAGAAATCATGGAGTAACAAATTTCAAATTAGCACAGGGCTAAGAGTGTAAAAGTGATTATAAACGTCTACTGCAAACTCTATGTATGACCAGCACTATTTTATCAAATTATGGAGCGTAGCACTGTTTGCACGGGCAGCATCCAAACTTCACAGTAACATTGAATTTTCTCTCAAGAAGAAAGACATGGCCAGCTAAAAGCAAACAAGAGAAAATAAAGTCCAGTTTTACCTTTTTGTGTCCTTTTCTCTGAAGAAGCCTGTGATGCCATGTAAATAGCTGCAGCTGCTACCGAGATAGGGCTTCTCCCAGGAACCAAATCTAATTCCACCGCTTTACGGGCAATGTGTGTTGCTGCCATTTGTACTTGCTTGGGAAGACCCAGATTAGAACAGAATCGTGACATGAAGTCTCCAGTTGTAATCAAATCAACGCTGGTTTCTAGAGCTTTCAAAATAAGTTTAAAACACCGGCCTATTTCTTTCTTTGAAATCCTGGACACTGCACATATTTCTGAAAAAAGAGTATATATTAAAGCTTAGGCTTCACAGCATTTTCTCCCCCCCAAAATAATCAAACCTGATTCTCAATATATTAAGACAAATAAACAAGGCCAATGTCCTGAAGGCCGCCATCACTAAAGATCTGATCATCTGTGAAACTTCAGTCAGCGCACATTTATCATAAGGCACTGGTTAACAGAGCTCACTTAGCAAGGGAAATTTGGTACTCAATGCTAGAGAGCTGCATCTCCGTTAGGGAAGAGTTGGACAAATTTACTACAGAACTGCTGGTTCAAATTCAGTAACAACAGTCCCCATTCCATTTGAACATCGGCTGATCAGGCAATGCCTTTTAAATTTCACCAACACTCAAAATAACTTTCAAATGCTAAAACCCCCATGCCCAAGAGGCTACTCCACAAATATAACAAAAATCCCACAGACCCTTCTACCTTCCCCTCAAAGGTGAGCTACAGCTGAGAACAAGCAATTTGACAAAGTCCAGGAATAAGAAAACCAACCTCCTACAGTGACAGTAACTAAACCTTTCCTTCATAGCAAAATTGCATCTGTATCACTGAAAACTTACCTTTAAATGTTCTTGGAACACCCTCTTGCCTACAGGCTATGTAGAGACAAGCAGAAGCAATAGCATCATTACTTCTCCCCTTCAGGCTCTTTTGCTCATACACTTGCTTGAATAAATTATTTGTTCGATCCTTCAATGCAAGAAGATGAAACTTAATTAACTCTAGGCCATTTAATTAGCAGCAATATCAAAAATTCATGTGCTCATTATATTATGCTAACTAAGTCAATGCCAGAACAATTTAAGGAAGGGAGACATGAACTTACAACTATATTTCTAGGGAGGTTGATTCTGTCTGCCATGTTCGTAATTTCTTTAAAAGCATTCATCATTGCACGATCAGAGCTGCTCATAGTTCTCCGGTTTTGGTACTTTGAATTCCCAAATTCATCAAAACTTGCTGCACCTGTGCCCTGAAAAGAAAAAAATTGTATCATCAATAATACAAGCAGCCTCCTGTTCACTTCAAGAGCAAACATCTTCCAGCTTTATACATTTTAATTCAAGGCATCAGTTCCAAGAGTTGTGCAAATAAACATCACTGAAACTAACTCATTCAATCGAGCGCTGTTCCACACAACAGGCTCTACACTTTGCACCAGTCTCAAATCATGAATTGCTTCCCAGACACCACAGATTTACACGGGGCATTTTCTTCCCTCATGTAACAATAGTTACAGTCAAAAAGAGAAAGATAATACATAGCCAATGTGTGCATCTCAATACTCCTGTCAGCAATGCTGAGGTCCAGGATGATATTCTATGCAACTCATGTGTGTCCTTTGGGCTGCATCTGTGGCAGAAGGTGAGTCAGAAAAACAATTTTATGGTCAGCTGGAGACCAGTTGTTACAAGGGTAACCATCACAGTGAAGGCATGGGCAAAGAGAACACACAAACCAAAGAGCCAGTCAAAGCCAACTTGATACCATGTCTGTTAGAGGCTGCAAGCCCTAATCAGGAAATGGAAATAGCCGTGTATTTTGACTTTATGGAAAATCACAGGCTTCTTAAAAGAAAAGCTTGAGGTCTCCAGAGAATTAAGAGCCTCAAACTCATCCTGGCAACTTCAAAACAAGCTTCCAAGGTACAATTGTTTGTGCCTTACAACTGATAGTGCAAATTGCATATCTCTATTAAATATGCAAATTTGTCCACTCAAGAGGGTCTAAAATGTTTAAGGCTTTCAATTTGCCAGCAGTGCAAAACACGTCTTAACCAAATAATACTATGTCAGATTGGTGATAGCTGATGACAACAACATGTCCTGTCAGAGAAGAGCAATGTCTGTAATTTATATTGTCTCCATATGTGCTTGCTGTCACAGTATGCAAAGAGGCCCAAGTTCTTTCAAGTGGAAACCACTTCTTCACTATTCCATCCTGTGTAGAAGCCTGTATTTCCTGAATCTGCAAGCATTCATTCCTTGCTGGTACCATCAAACAGTTTACCTGTGATGAGGCATCCAACTTTCACCACAGACAGATTTGGTCATTTCAACAAGCTCCTGCAGACACCGACTACCACACTGTCATCTTGCCAAAACCAGTGACAGAAAGCAGGTCTTGATCTGTGACTGACTGAAAACCTAAGTACTTGCACACAGAGTTCTCAACTGAGCAATGGATTGAGATGTCCAGGCTGTACAAAATAGGTAAAGACACAGTGAGGAAAGGATAGAACATCCCCTGGCATCACCTTTTTCTTCTGAGCTGCCCAGTTTCTTCGTTCCTGACCCAGGTTCTTGGGAACTGCCCTTTTGTTTTACCCCAGGCTCCGACTCTAAGGCACCTTTCTAAGGTGCACATTGCATTTAACAGATGCTCTCTGACTGACGGGAGTAACACTCGCTCTCGACTTACACTGTTCCCCTTGCCATGGCCAAGGCCTCAATGACACCCCACTTCAGCAGCCCCGTGGATCCCTCCCTGCTGAGACACCATCTGTGGTGTCGCACACCTCGATTCACCGCGGCAACTGAGGCCTTCGGCACAGAACCCTCCACTCACAAGTCTCCCTAGCTCTTTCAACAGGTCTCTCTGCCTTTTTCCTACTATTCCAAACATGCTTTAAAACAAAATAAGCACCCAGACACGATCTGGCACCAACACTGTAGAGCGTTGCTCCAAAGACAATCACACTTCCTTGGCTAGATGAACACCTCCAACTGTTCAAAGGTTCCCAGTAAGATGAAATGGTAAACAAAGAGCAAGAATAAAGCACAACAAACTTCAGGCCACAAAGAGCAATACTAGGCCATCTATTCAAAAATTACACCAGAAGTTCCCTTGGCCCAAAGTATACAGAAGTCTCCGGTCAAAAAGGCTCCTTGCTGGCCATCAGTCATCCCCCTGTTCCCTGCAGTGTTACATTTCTGTTTATCGTGGCCTCCTAGACAAGTGCTATGCACAAACGCTTACAGGAACTGCATGAGCTCCAACTCTTGTAGATGCCAGAAGGGTGAACATAAACAACAGCAAGTCCCCAGGTCCTTGTCTAGTCAGGCTTCATGTCAGAGACGATCAGGAAATACTGCTCTTTCCTGGAACCAGCAAGGATCCCACTTCACCACAGGGATTTTTCCCTGGTCCACTGGTTAAGAAGAACCAAAACATAAAAAAAACACCCCCACATCTCTTACATGCTGTGGAGTGGAACAAGACAAGGATTTTACCCTGCTGATGTGATCCCACTTCAAGAGCCATGCCCAATATACAACTCACAACTATAAAAGGGGTGGAAAACCCTCTTCCACCTCAATTGCTTACATAAACCACAGAAATTCTCCCTGCATTTTTTATTTGAATGCACCATCTATTTTCCTTCTGGAGCTGTAAGGGACAATGCCTTGTTGATTTCAGCCCTTGACAAACATCTTAGGAGTCCCTTTCCCTTCATGGAAAAGGACAGGAGCCACACAGTTTTAACTGAAATGAAATTGATGTTACATATCAAGTGGTTTACTGTTGTAGCATTTGAGTCAGGAGTTGTACCTGTTAGGCTTTCAAACAGAACAGAAACTTCATGGGTACAATCCTAAAAGAAACAGCCTTCAAGGTAGCTAAAGTGAAAAAATGCAGCCAAGTAAAGTGACGATCTCTGAAGGGGCTCAGTGGAGGTCATGTTTACAGTGGTGGCATCCAACAGCTTTATACCCCAGAATTTCCCCACAGGAGCAGAAAGTGTGACCAGTATCATCCACATCACTGATTTGTGGTTAACCACAGCACCAAGGCATGCCCCTAGATCCAGCAGTCTTCTTGCCTAGCACAACCAGCTCATACGGATCAGTCTGATGGATCCTCTCTGTTTTCAGGCATCAGCCCTGATACCTTCTCATTGCTTATCAATATAACACCTCCAGATTCAGGGCATGCAGTTTAAAAATAGCCAGCTTCCTTTCAGAGATATCTGATCAAAGGACAGGAATTCTAAGCCAAGAGATTGCATCAGATCTTTGTTGAACCAATATAAATTCTCTTGGAGTTGCAGTTACTACAAAAAAAGGAATCAATTAACTAGCAAAGGTGACAAAAGACATATTCCACAAGACAGGAAAAAAAAAAACTTAGTTTACTTTTAGACTCATAGAAAAAAGGTCCCCGTATCAAAGCAAAATTAAAACGTGCTTGTTCCTTTATTTTTCTTTAATTCTGTTAGAATTTTAGAAATAACTATAACATTCTGGCAATCAAGTCACAACTAATGTGACACTTCACCATGCCTCCAGTTGATCTGTAATCAGATCAGCTGCAGCACACGGTATCTAATTTCAGAGTTACAGTTCTGTGCCAGTATCCTGAAGACCTGCCTGTGGAATTCAAACCACTTCCACCACTGCCAACTACGCTATTCACCCCCCCTCTTCACAGGCAAATTAATCTTTGTTCCAATGAGGCTGCTGCTGCTGCCTCAGACAGATGGGTTCCTTAAGCATTAAAACCAATTAGGAATTAATCCCTTTGCACAGGCAGAGCAGCCTCTGCTGCTAACACACACAGACCACACACCCCCACAGGAAGGGGCCCTGAGCAGCACCTCCTGCCTTCCCAGAGGGAAAAGAGACAAACCACTCTGTGAAGAGCTAACCCTCTTCCTCTGCTGTTACAAAGCAGTACTGTTGTAACTGGTTGAGACTCCATTTCCACCTACATTCCCAGGAATTAACAACAGATCTAACGTTATGTTCCATGAGAATTATCAATGTCCTTCTCTTTTGGATTTCCCACAACACAGGTTGTGTTTTGGGGGTTTTTCTGATGGGGGTGTTTTTGGGAGGGTGGAGCAGATCAGCTGTCAAGATTTTATTATCCACAGTCCTACCTCAAGCAGAAAGAAATAGCCCCGGTCCCATCCCATATGAAAGGTCAAAGCCATCTCTGGCATTCAGATATAGGGCCCACTCCAGGCCATTCTCAGAACTGCTGTTAACCGGGAAAACCGTAATCTTACCTTGCTCCATCCTCTGCAATTCACAAAGGCTGGTCTGTACCCTGTCAGATACTACCTGCCCTCTTCCAGACTACACCAATTTCACCCTTGTTCAACCACTATGTCTAGGTCATGCCACATCCCAGGCTACTGCCAGCAGGGACTTCAGATGACTGCTTCACAAATGTACTCCTTCCTCAAGTTAGTTATTTTTGCTGCAAAATTCATGCCCTTTCTACACTGACAGGAGACTTCTTCAAGCATCTTCTGATAAACTGATTCACTTCCTTCCAAACAACTGAAATAAAAGCAGCCCCTGATACAGAGCTCCTGGTTACCAGCAAGACAAACACAGGAACTCATGTGCAGAAAACATCCTGGTTTTTCAAAGAGACTCTCAATTTCCCATTAGAAAATAATGCAGCTCTTCTGCAGTTCCTCCCTGTGCAAATAAAGTGTCCACAGTTGGACTGAGTGCCCCCTCTACATCCCCCAACACAATCCTGGCAGTTCTATTCCTTTTTACTCAGTTCTCATAGGTTAAATCATGCTACACTAACACTCCCACCACATCTTGTCTTCACGGAATGCCACTCTTTGCTACACCACGTTTGGTCATGCCTATTCTGGGATGTTCTGGTTCACACTAAAACTTTCATTTGTTCAATGTCCATCTCTGAAAGTTTTTTGTTTTCATGGGCAAACAAGCTTTTCACAGAAGTTTCTGTGTGTCTTTAATTCTCTCACTAAGGCTGCTATCCATCCTTCATTAAAGGGAATGCATTTGTGTGATGAGTCCTGCTTGCTCTCAGGAGAAACAGCAGGGTAAGATTGCACTACCCAATTTCAACCTAAGTAGAGATTGAATATTTTTCTTTGGAGCACTCACACCACAGAAGAAGTCTAGATTTCATGCTTTAACATTAATTGGAAGAACATGCACAACATGAGATTGCCAGGTGTCCAATATGAATCTGATACAGATTTTACTACCAAAAAATGGCAGCACTAGCTATAATTGAGATCTCAACATTCATTTCAGAACCACCTCAAATACACTAAGTCAAAGTATACTTCTTTTAAAATTGCAACATCAGCTTTCCTATTTATAGCAACATATCAAAGTAACCCCACAGCACTGCAAACCTGGTGGTTTTTTTGCAAAGGTTGGCTCTTTCCTTCTATCCCCTAGGAAGGGCCACGTTTTACACACTGTTGAAACATGCAAGTTCAGTTCAGGGGAAAATCTCTTCAAGAACACACACGCTGCATAGTTTCTTGATGGATGTACAATCTGGTACTTGACCTAAAAGCGCTCAGTAACATTTTGCATTTCCAGTGTTACCTTGCCAATCATTGTACTCAAGTCACCATCACTCAGCAAAGGGTTCTGGGTATCCCCGACTCGAGAGGGGTCTTTGGTTGCTTTGTCGTTGCTGAAGGTTCTCCACTCGGACCCCACGTCTATGACCCGGTCACCTGAGAACACAAAGCAACATCTGCATTGACACAGCGTCCTAAAATATTGCATGAAACATTAAGCCAGGCATCTGAGCTCTGCACTGCAAGGAGGCAGCCTCTGGCACTCCCAAACACAACAGTAGCTGGCAGGACAATGAACCAGGATGGTCAGGATCTACAAATTAAGGCAATGGAAAAAAATGCAATTAGAGCTGCACAGAAGATATAAATAACTAAAGAAACATATCCAGAACACAGGAACTGTCACCTTTATGGATTACAGCTACCCAGGAAGAACATCATGGCATTTCCAATACACAAAATGAATCAAGATCCCGATTTCAAGGCGAGGTCAGGACTGCCTGTGGATTGTTCTCAGCGAGTCAGCTGTTGTAACTTAACAAGTACTATCACATTTGCCATGTATTCATAGTACACATATGAATTATCTAGCTTACACAACCCTATTAAGCTATAGTAAATGACCTCCTGCGTAATTTCCAGGTTTTCTGTACTCTCAGTTTAGTACCTTCTAACCCACCATAATGACATTTTGCAGTTCAATTTTTGTTCTTGAAGATAGTTCTGACCTTGCCCAATTTCACGATGCTTGACAGTATCAACATAAAATATACAATCAGCCCTGTTATAACTGGAAGATTTTCAGTACAGATTCAGAATAAACAGGAAAAGCACCATGTTTTCTGAATGAAACAACTTTCCTTGCAGTCCTCTCCTATAACTGGTCTTTAGCTAAATCTGAAGAAAAATTCACCACCTTTATCAGTGTTTAAGTCTGTTGTGAGAGAAATGCCTGCAAAAAAAAGTAGCACTGGCTGCACCATTTCCAATAAGGAAGTCTTACAGAGGCTGATTTAACCTGGTGAAAACAGACAGAATAAAGCACTCTGCAAACAATGGCAATACAAGATCCAAAGTCGGGGAAAATGCAAAAGGTGTGGACAGTGATGCAATCACAGAATTCTCTGGGGAGATACAAGGGGAATCTATTCTGACAGAATAACTCAATTTTTACTATTAAACTATGCAAGGAAAATGCCTGAAACTGAAAGATGTGAATGAACCAAAATTAATTGCTACAACAAAAAAGGTTAAAGGTGTTCTTATCAGTATCTGTCAGACCTGCTCATAACTATGTATCCACCTTTATTTACTGCTCTAATAAACTAGAGGGAGAAGAAAGAACCATGAAAAGCTACAAGGTTACGGACAGAATAGATGTGTGCTGCCTTCTTCTCTTTCTGCTACAAAGGTCAACCCCCACACCCTTGGCAAGCTTAAATTTGCAGACAGTGTGCTCCTCTGACTCCTGGGCTCTCTGTAAATATTTGATTCAGTAATGCTCCTTCTATGGCCTAGCAGTAACTTTACTTTTAGACAAACCCCCAATACTGTTTACAGCATCTAAAAAAAGCAAAATGTACTTAAAATTCTGGCATGGTATAAATAGAACACTGAGTACAGAGCAATGATGTAATATTTTTCCACACAAGTGGGAATGACCTAAATGACTCACTCAGGGATCTGCCTCTTGTGAGTTATGAACCATTCCTGCTCTAACAAAAAAGTCTTCTATCACTGCCTGCTTTGACAAACACATCACAAACAGAAGATTGAGACTACTATTTCAGAGTGAGAAAAGATTAAGTAGAACAAATCACTGAATATAAAGCATTCGTGTAATTAAGATGCAGTATGCAAATATCTTCATTTTGCCAAGGAATCTGCTACTGCAGAAAAGAAGTTTTTCTGTATACTGTCAGTGTCATTGAAAATACACAGAAGTCCTAGGCAGCACATTCCATCTTTCAAAAGGCTTCTATAAAAGCGTGACACAAGCTAGAAGTAATAATGAAAACGGAACAAATAAGCCTACAGGTTTCAAGAGATAGAAAACGTATTCAGCTACAAGCATGATTAGCTGGATTACCCCTTTCAACAAGAAACAAACAAGAAACAAAACGCGGCATTTACTCTCTTTAATTCTTCAGTACATAAAAACCACTTTGGAACTGTGATATTAGCACAGATGCAATTAAGCCCCACCCTAAATGGTCAAAGCAAAACTGTTCAACAGTAAACTCAGTCTTACAAAAAACAGTGTAAGAAAGCCTTGAAAACTGGCCCTGAGTTAAGATTTCAAGTTCTAAACTGAATTTCCTAGGTCATACCCTACCAACTGGCTTTCCTAAACAAGCTGGAACATGGGTCGAGCAGTCAAACATGGGAGTAAAAATGCTCCCAATAAGTACACTATACACTTGTCTCTGCTTTCTCACGTTACTATATGGGTTTGGGCAACTCCATAAAACTGTAATAAGGATGGGAGTGGCCATATATTCCTCAGCTATTTCCTTTTGAACAAAAGGGCTTCCCTAGACACAGTTACATTAGATACTCCTTTATTTGATTTTCCTCCAAGAGATGAGTCCATCTCCTCAGCTTCCTCCTCTGAGATACATACAAAAACAACAGTTTACAGGACCAAATGCTTGTGAAATGCATCTCCAGGCTGATATCCCAAAGCATCTTTGTCAACAGATGAATTTCTCTCCATTGCTCCATTTCTTTTCATGAACCGCTCTTGCAGTACTCGGTTTCTCTTTACAGTACAGTCTAACAGAAGTTTAGCACAAGGCTCCAGAGCAAACACGTGCTGCCAGCTGCCCTGATTCCGGTTACCCTTCATCTGAAAAGCTCATTTAGTACAATGCACAAGTGCTGCTCAGAACAGAAAACCTCAGGCCAAGGTTACTTTTCTTCACAACTGACACATGCAAAGAGCATGTGCTACAGAAATGCAAGAGCAAACTCGGGTCAGACTGAAAAATTAAAAGAGAATTTTGAGGAGCTTTTAAAACTTAGCTTGAAACATCTATAAATCAAAATTTATGTCTGTTTACTCTTCTAGAAATCATTTCTCGGAGAAAAATATTTTCAATTAACAAGTCCTGAGTTTTTACTTATATTTGCAGAGAATAATACCAGCTATTTTAACCTTACACTTGCAGTAACTCATAAAATGTATGTATTTTCTTCTCCTTCTGCATTTTGCATTACCTATTGTAAGAAGACATAATGGCTTAAAACTGAAGATGTCTAGCCAAAACAAGAACTATTATGGCATTTATGAGCAATGTAATCTTCTATATGCAGTTCTGAGAAGGCATATTCTTAAGTTGTTTTCAGAGGCACTCTAATGTTAGCTATACGTTGCATTAAGGTCAGCATATTATTAACTAATATTTAAATTTTAACAAAAATACAGTATTAAAAGTTAATTTGCACTCTGAAGTTCCAAAATACCTACCGTTAAGAAAGAATGTTTCCTTCTCACAGTTAGTTAAGGAATCTGCTGCCATCTAGTGAGCACATATATTTTTAATTCAAAGCATTTTACAATGCTAATTTTAAATATATATATATAGGATTACACTTAATTTTCAGTCAGCTCCTTATTAAGGAGAGTAATGAGGTGCTGCAACAAACTACAGTGAAAAAACTAAGGAACAGAGTACACGGGGAGAATAATGAAGACATGAAATTACACAAAGCCAGGCTGAACAGAGTCAGCTTCAGCTCTCAGCCTCTCCTAACTCCTAAATCACTCTTGCAACCTTCTGCTAGACTTGCTTCAGCAAGTCTCTCTCCTCCTGATATGGAGAAGCCCAGAGTTAGACACAGTACTCTCCAGATATCTACTCCAAATTCTATTTCTTAGCTTACATACTGCCCCACAGAGTAGCACACCACACTTTGTTTTTTTCCACTTTTCAGCTTTAGAACTTCTATTAAGGACCAGATGTATTAAATGTTACCAAAGAATAAGCTTATTCTTTGGGGAGGGGGGAAAAAAAAGGAAATTAACACAATTTTACAGTCACCGTTTACTCTACAAAATTTCCAGCCTTTAGTAAGACATTAGTATTCTTTGTAAAAGTTATCTTGTTTTCAATGAATTGTCAGCACCATAAATTTATCATCACAACCAGCAACGCAAGTCTATTCACAACACAGTTAAAATAATTAAAGCAGACTTTCAGATGCTAAAAAAAAAATAAATTAAAAAAACCCCCACAACCAACCAAACAAAAAAGCCAAGGGTGACTTTAACTAGTTGCCAGACATCAACAGCATCACACCAGTACCAAAAGGCAACTATGGATTGAAACAGACAGTACAGCACCGTAGGCAAACAACTGCTACAAGAAAAAAGGCTTAGCAGCTCCTGCAAATCAAAATAATGACAAATCTAAAAGGACTTACAGGCTTCCTAAACCATCAGCTTGCATAATTTTGGAGGAAGCAAATGAGAATAGAAACGTTACGTGATCAGGTGGACGAGTCCGGTCAGCTGAAGCTACACCTCCCCAGGACTCGAGGCCTTTAAAAGATGAACAGCTCACACACGTGAAGGAAGGACTCTCCAAACTACAAAATCTCAATTAAAAATGTTGTGCCTGATCTATCCCACATCACAAAATTTGAAACTCTTTTGCATCAGAGAAGCTCAGACTGTTTCTAGCCCTTATTTGCCTAATCACCTTGTCAGTCTGCTAAGGAAAGATGAAAGAACCACTCCCTAAATAGGATGATTCAAAATGTTACCATTATTTACTAGAAAAATCTAGTACTCCTCCTAATGGAAGGAGTGGCCCTCAAATACCTTAGGATGCCTGCCAAAAACCCACTAACTAGAAAGCCTCTGCCACCTTCCAGGAAATTCCATGCTAAAAGCAGTGCTTATTACAAAGCCTGACAAAAGATGCTAACTTAACATCTAAAGTCTGTTTCCACTCTTACAAGCATTTTCTAGAAGCATCACCCTTTGCCTTTAAAGCTGAAAAGGGTCAGAATAAAAACAGACTATTTGAAATGCTGGCTGAGAAAGGCAAGAAGGTTAGTTTCTTCATATTATAAATTTCCTGTATAAAGTATCTGTGAATGCTCATGCAAGAGTCAGCATTCCGTCTTTAAGCATCAATATCCTTTATAATTAGCCTCCCTCTGAATGCAAAGAGTCTTTTTGCAAGGACTGACTTCTGTCAGACACATTTTAGTAAACTGTGCATGTAAAAGCATTTAATACACATCCATATCTAAAGATTCTTGCATTTTTTAAACCAACACTTTGAATTAAGAATTCATATTTTAAAGATTGATGGTACTTGCAGAAAGGTGTAAACATCAACATACACCCAAATACTAAAAGATTTTTCTGTATGGATATAACTGCCCTCTACTGGATCCAAGTCAGAAGTACTTAAGCACCTTCCTCACTTACTGGATACTACAAACAGCTGGAAAAAAAAAAGTTGTTTCTTTGGTTTTCAAAAGAAACTAGCAACTACACAGCAGCAAGCAATCTTATCCCTAATGACAGACATCCTGAGTAATGAACTGGCCAGTTGAGAGGCAATTGTGAAACCCTTTCCTACTATTAAACTGCCAAGAAAAAAAACAACCTGTAGTATAGTCAAATCTTACCTATTCTTCATGGACCACACTTGAATTTACAATGCACCATTTCAATCTCAAACTTGTCAGAAGTATCAGCCAAACAAATCCTCAGACAGATTTTTTTTAACAGCTTTAGTGCTGACCACTGAATTGGCCACTGAATATTGCTCCCAAAAATTATTCAACTGAACACCCAGGTATACACAGAACCCAGCATCATAAACATCTAAATATTGGTCATAATCTGATTCAGAGCTTTAATGAGATGATATGTCTCCCAAGCATCCTCATCAGCTGGAGACAGACTTCTCCTTGCTCCTCTCAGCCACATCTGCCTACTGAAGCAGACAGAGCTAACCAACTAGAGAAAACCACTTACTACACACTGAAAAGAAATTCCTCACTGCTTAACTGCTGCACAGTAAGACAACATTTAATGAAGCTATTTATATAAAATGTCTTACAAAGGTGTTCCTAACCTGAGATATTCCTAGTACCTGACATACTGCAGAGCAGTAGACGCCACTGGACATGTTCTTATTCTCCTCTGAAATTCCCATCACCACCTTGCTACATCAAGAAAATTCAGTGCTTTGCCTTCCACTTTCACTCCGCTCTCCTCAGCCCTTCTGGCACATCACCCGATTCCCAACCTTTTTTACTGCCTAGAAGGTAGGAAGCAAAGGACCTGCCTGTCAAGAAAGAGGATTTTCTAGCCTTCTGTTCTTGAACAACAGGCTTTCCCCTTCACCAGCTCTGTTGGGAGAATGAGATACGGTCAATGTTTTAAATGAACACAGAACAAAGTCCTAAGAGCTCCGTCCATGACCTCCCCCGCCAGCCCGTGAACCCTTACTGCAGCACACGGCCCAGAACGACTGGAGAAAGGCAGGCACAGTGAAACACAATTCTTGTCACAGCAAATACACCTGGACAGAGATGTAAAGTCCCAAATGCATGACAATCCAGACTCATATCAAAATTCCATGGATAATTGTAATTCAGGTGTGTAACTCCAAGTGCCTTTCAGGCAAAAAGCAATTAGCAGAAGGAAAAGTTAACAAGGAAATAATCACCATGAAAAGACAGAACAAACTAATCCACAAAAGATAAGGAAAAGGCAGATGAGAAATTTTAGCAGAATTAAGCAGTATTTTGAAACAATAATACATTCAACACCAGCTTCAGTCATAATGACATTACAAGATTAAATTATTTGAATACTGCACAGCAAAACACCGGTTTATTTAGGACACAGGGAAAATACTGTGCAAAAAAACCCAGCATGTTGGATTTAACTTTTACTGAGACTAAGAATAAAACCTGTAAGTAGAAAACAACTCTGATTTAAAAAAAAACAAACCAAAAAACAATCTTTCTCAAAGATCCCTTTCAAAAGTACAACTTGCAACATACAGCTCCACCTAAAATATGGAATTCACTTGATAAAGAGATCAGCTCCTCTTTGTCCTGGCCTCCTGCTCCCCCAAATTTTTCTACTGCTTTACCCTTTCAACTGCAGATCGGATGAATTCCCAGAAAATTGATTACAAACCTGAAAACTTATCTGTGCACCAGCTATTCTATCCTACAACACACTTCTACATATAATATTCTTACACTGTCTCCATAAATAAGCCACTTCAGCACTTCACCACAGCAAGCAAGAAAAACATTAAATGCAAATACTCATAGTTAAGTCAAAGACTATTAGCTGTCTACACACTGGGAAAAAAACCAACAAAACAGTGAAGTCCCATCAGTGAGTATTTTACACAGCAGTAAAGTAAGAGCAGAAATTCAGCATTTACCTTTTACACCAGCAGTGCTCTGCAGACACTAAAAACCAATAGTTTAAAAAAAAAAACCAATAGCACTCCTTTGGCTACACAGTATATTGATTCTTGCATGGAGAGGAGGGGTTCACTGTTCTAAATTATCCCCTTCACTGACAGATGTCAGTTAACTTTTCATCCATCCCAAAATATATTTTCAGTGGGTTCTGCTCACATGTGATCATGACGAATGCAAGCCCTGAAACAGAACTTTTCTATGTAAAAACAGGAAATGAAATCATTATTCTCTTAAAGGGAATGTGTTTCATTGAATCTGCAACAAATACAGAAAAGCTGCATTTAGAACACATGAAAATTAAATTTTGTCTTCACTCCTGTAAACATCCCTACTTCAAAAGCGCTTCCAGAAAACAGGCACCAAGGACTGGATCTGGTTTCTACCTTCTCCAAATTTCTTATCAGACCCCAGGTGAGAAAATATTAAGTGCCCACACTTCTCTTTGGTCATGCGCTCCTCAATTAAGTATTGTCATCCTATTTAACTGGTTTTCCAAATTACCTGCTGGATATCCTAGTTAAGGAACTGGACACAAAGGTAAAGCTGAAGGAACACAGAATGAGAAAAATCAGCATCATACTGTTAAAGCTTTTTGGTGACAAATCCACACAAATGTTTACCCAAAAACCATTTTTTTATCCTACTAGTAATGTAAACTGCACTAAGACAATTACAGACACATCCTAAAAACTCAATTCAGAAACATTTTCTATTAATATTCTAATGATCCTGCTCCTTGAAAATGCTAACATTTTCAACTAAAGAATCCACCAATGCTATTAATTCAGAAAAAAACAGAGGACACACTCTTCAGGCAAGAATTCCTTTTGACTAGGTAGTAGAAGTGAGACTTCAGACAAATTCCAAGTTGCAAAAAATTACATTTATGAAGAAAAGCTTTTCCTCTTCTCCCAATACCAGAACTACCTTAAAATTTATGAACCAATCAAGATGGGCTTTTCTGAACTTCTGCTCAATCTCTGTGACAGCCACGCAAAGAGCTGAACACACACCAAGCTATTTTTAAGCAGTAACTTAGAAGCTTACTATCGTATTTCAGTAGGAAATACTGCTGGATATTTGAATTTTTAACCAGCAAATTTATTCTGATTCATTGACCTTTATCAAAGTTTATGCAATTTAAACCAGCCCTTTGATTTAACAAAGCAGTTATAACCCTTCTTTTAGAGGTTATAAACCATTTTGTAATTTTAAAGGAAACTGATAATCAAGTTTAAGTATTTTAACATTTACTTTAACAATTTACATAGAAGTTTGCTTTTGCATAAAAACACGTATTTTAAGTGCTTGCCTAAATTAGTACTACCTTCACCACAAGTTCCTTAACTTTCAGCTTTATATGAAAATTTTTCAGTTCAGCAAGGCAAAACAAAACCACCACAGTCTAGGAAAGAGGGATATAAACAATTTGAAATATTTGGCACCACTGAATGAATCACCCAGACATGCACCCTCAAGGAGGATTTTTTTCGCATAATGCCCTAAAAAATTCACAGAAATTAATGAAGTTTAATGGAATATCCTAATACATGCATGGAAAGTCTCCCATGATAAATAAAGGAATGAAGACAGTAAGGTGCATGTAAGACACTCATCCTAGAAAAGATACATAAAAATGTAGATGCAGCAGGTTGTATGACAACTTCCTCCTTCTCATTCAAACAAAAGACCACGTCTAAAAGGCTGTCCATTTTAAACGTTCCATTATACTCAGAAACACAGTTTAGTCTGTGGAAGTTGCTGCTACACAAACCAAATAAAAGAGATCTACAAAATTCCAGGAGGAGAACTCAGGATAGTCTTTAAAGCCTTGGGAGAAGTGATTAACAAACACACATGTTGGCAACTACATAAAGATAAACCTTTCAGGGCAGAAGATAACATCTAGCTACTGGGAAATTGAGGTTGGTTGGGGTTTGGTTTTGTGTTGGGTCTTTTCCTTGTAAGCCCCCAAACTCACAGGGAGCTTTTATAACATCTCTCATACTTGCCTGAAAGAGAGTCATGATTAAAGACAGAACACCAGACAGCACAATACTCTAATTCGTATCACAGCACACTTTAAATTCTCAGTCTTGACAGAGAGTTTGAGTCTTTTCACAGTGCAAGAAGTTGCCAGAAAACAGGTTATTCAAAACAGTTAAGCTCTTAGCAAATGGACAAACACAGAAAAAAAACCCCAAACTAAACAAACAGCCCTTCAAATCTACCACCCACACTCGGGCATCAAGTGAATGCAAACCCACACACACCCTCCTTTAGGTTATATGGTAATTTATAAAAATATTAACAACTACTTACCTACTACTAGCCCACACTCTGAACAAATCATATCACCAGCTCTGTAATCCTCCACTAAAATGGAATCTGGATGATTTGGGCAAGTCACCCTCGGAAGAACATCCAAACTATGAAAAAATGAGAAGTATTCATTACTATTAAACAAGCAGGTTGCACATCAAAAGCAGAAGAATTCCTTGCTGATAAGAACACTTCAGTAAAATAGCATTTAATAATTAAAATTATAGAATATTAACTTGATTACCTGAGGTGCACTTTTTATTTAAATGCTGTAACACTACATTTGACAATCAAGACTTCAGATCACCTTAAATTCCAATTTTCTTGTAATGCATTTTGTACTAAAATCGCTTCAAATCATAAAAAGTCTACATAACAAAGTAGATTAAATGCAGTGTAACTCACAAACTACTCCTAAATGAAGTTTCCCAAGGCGTTTGTGTCACTTTCTTCATTCCAAATGAGCACTTTCACTCCTACTTAGAGCAGTATTATTTACCATATCCTTAACTCAGGAAGCAGGGCACATACAATGTGTATGTTTAGAAACCTCACAATTCAAACACTGGTTTATTTTTAAGTATTTGAAGAATAAATTCGTTTTCAATTAAGCAATTAATAGTGAGATCTTAACAAAAAACAAACAGCTGATAAGACAATTACATGACCAGTTCTGATAAAAGGGATCCCTTTCACACCCTTCACGTCAAGAATTACAACTTCCCATAAAGTATTTGCATTATTTAATACTACAGCTTTTAATTACGGACTAAAGTAATAACCAGTTGTTTCTAAGCAAACGTTTTAGAAGTAAATACTTCATATTAACATCTCTTCAGTAATTCTACTGAAACCAATTATTTCAAAATTGGGATCCATATACTTCCACGAGGTTTTGTTCAAGCTTAAAAGCACAAGAGTACAGGAGCTGAATACCAAAAAATGTATCATGATCACTAACCTCTGCCTGATTAAACAAAAAAGAAAAAAGCAATTTGTAATCCTTTCAATTGTAAAAAATTTCCAACTAGAATTACTCTCGGACTTACTCCATTTCCCACTATAATTTCTGCCATTATTTCAGCCTAACCTATACTTCCCATCCTAATTTTCATTTTTCAGATATTTCTGACAAGTCTAGAATACAAACAATGCAAACATTTTTATCCACTGACTGCTCACAGAAATCTCTACAACTTGAAACCGAAACTGTAAATCAATATAACTATAACATTAAAACCTTCAGAAAGCACACATCAACACAAGATCTTCAGATATAAATTATGTTCAAAACACTACATTAAAGCTCTTTAAACTACTTTCCTTCTATTCCCAGCCAGAAGTTTCATATGACAACACTGTTGACATACAGTATTCACAATCATCTGACTTTGGCTTTACACAAAAAACAGTGACACACCAAGCAAAAGGGAAAAAAAAAAAAAATCACAGGCGCCTCAAAGGATACCAACAGCGTTTCAGTTCAGACTTTACCTTCATAAAACATTGCAAAAATTCGTCTTCCCATCCCAACTTAATTCGGTTTACCTACACATATCTACTGTATTCCTCGCACTGGGTTTAATTTACCCAGCCACCCACACAGGAGGAAAATGCACGGCAGGTGTGTAAAGGCCCGTCCCAGCAAACAACAGCCGCGTTGCAGCGAGACTACTCAGAAGCATTTCCTAGACCTGGGACAGGTTTAGCAGGAGCTAGAGTGACTCCGTCTGCTCCGTGCGCCTCGCTAAGCAGAAAGAAAAACTCGGCCCGTCTCCGGGAGACCAGAACCCAGAGCCCGACCCTGGGCACTGCCCAGCGCCGGTACGGATTTAGGGCGGGAGCCCCAAAGCGCTTTCCAGGCCCCGATAAGGTGGAGCCGGGCCAGGGAGCTGCACCTCGGCTCAAGGCGGTGCCGAGCGGGAGGGACGCGGCGGGACGAGCTCGGTACCACCCCGAGCCCTCAGGGCACGGCACGGCCAGGCCCGGATCGGAACATTCTTTACTAACCAGCCGGAACGGGAGGCCGCTCGCACCGAGACGGCACCGACGAGGAGCCCGGCACCGAGGTCACAAACCCCCCAAAAAGCCCGGCGGCTCCTCGGAGCAGCAGCAGCGACACGAAGACGCAAAGGTGGCGAGCTCGGC
>VWZN01014773.1:269771-302653 GCA_013396955.1 Regulus satrapa
GGGGCGGCTCCTCTGGTGCCGGCGGCGTTGGGCGGCGCGGGGAGCTGGGCTACCGGGCCTGGGCTGGGGCTTCGCCTTGGCCCACAAACGCCTGCACAAAGCTCGCCGTGCGCGCCCCAGGGCTCCGGTTCAGCTGCTCTCGTGCACGCTCCATCGGTTTAGTGAATTCCCACAGAAGATAAGCGCGAGCAAAACTGCCCCAAGTTTGCACAGAAGTACATGGGGTAGAATACGTTCTTAGCTCTGAAACGGAGCAGAGACCGATTCCCAGAGAGAGGAAGAAAAGTTTCGTTTCTCCTTCTTGCCCTGGCCCGCTGCAGCTGTTGTGGTTTGGCGGCGGGCCGGCGGAATGAGGAGAAGCCCCTGGCGCTGCTCGGCCGCCTCGGGAGCCCTGGACACACAGGCCCTGCTCGGGCCGGCTGCAGCCAACACAAAGCCCGCCCGGGCTCTGTGGGCTCCCCTTCGTGTGCCGCGCACCTGCACGGTGCGATCAGCTCCCCTTCTGTCTCTCCCCCTCGCATCCACCTTAGCAGAGAGCATCGGACCAAAGAGACCGAGAAACCACAAAAAACAAACAAACAAACAAACACTGGTCTTTGCAAGAGCAAAGCCTTTCTTCACTGGACTCAAGTCCTGGCTTTCATTACCAAGAGTTTATCCGTATATGTTAGAATGAGCAGCACCAACTGGTTTTCAAGCCCAAGCAGAAAAAAACAGTGGAAAATAAATGTATTCCTTCAGAATGAGCCTACCCTCACTGAAAGAGAAGGATGAACAGGACAGGAGGGCCTACAGACTTTGGAAAATGCCATTATTTCAGTGCTTCCAAGTGATCAGTATTGAAGTCTCTCAACAGTCAGAAATGTGCTATCTATTTCTTAATCAGATACACGGGACTTTTCCCACCAATTACGCTTATGTCTCCACTACATAAGAAGAATATTTTTTAATTTACTAGCTCAAAGGAAGAAACTCCCTGTGGTTGAAAAGTTCTCTAATACTTGCTAAAACTGAGTCAAACTAATTATCACACAACTTCCAAACACTTCTCTACCAACTGCAGTACTGTTTGTTGGTTGCAAATGGGCAAACTTGACAGCAAAGTCCCTAGGATTAAAAAAAAAACCCTTTTGGAATATAAAAAGCTGAACTATTAGAAAATAGAGATTCTGAGATACAAATTTAAGACTTTTTTTCCAATGATCTTTTTCAGAAATGCTCAGAAAACCCGAAAGATGAAAGAGTAATGCAAACGAAATCACTGAACCTGTTGGTGTGAATACAACACTTGATACGACGTTTTTCCATAAGCTCTGAAATACGTATGGAGCAATGACTGCAACAGATCTGCCTCATCACCACAATGACTCCCTTCAAGCTCTCCAGGCTGGTCTTGGTTTCTGCTGCATTCTGGTTCTACAAAAAAAGATATTCTGCTGGCAACCACTGTCAACTCCCCTAACCCTATTCTCATTAACTTAGAATTGAAAGAATTTGTAGATTCATCCATGTAATAAATACAAGGTAGACATAAGTAAGTAGAATTCCTATTCTAGATGCCACTTTTATAATTATAGTGAGGACTGAATACTTTCAGAACACCACACATGACTATTACGGGAAATAAAATAGTAACTATGTAACCTAGCACTTTTCATTTTCTTTAAGCTGATGCCATTTCTGCAGACAGAGTAGGCAAGCAGGTATGTAGAAAGTCACTGCAATTATCTAATATGAGCCATGGGTCTTAATCTTCCTCTACTGCAGGTTATTTGGTTTCACAAACTAAGGTGTTTCTGTCTCTAATTCCCATACTACCTCATACCAAAAACACCTCTCCCTTTTTACTGGTAAGCTTTAAAATACCTTTATCATTTATTTCATTTACACAGAGTCCTGTAAATCTTTTCTTTCCACGAAAGAAATTAATCCCATTGGGGTTTTTTTAGAGAAAAGCAATTTATTTTTAAAAGACTGAAAATAACCTCTGAGTTGCATTACACATATTTCACTAAATAATTGTTTTAATTCCTCAGCAGGTAGCAGCAAAAAGTTATTTACAATGTCATATTAATTCTGTACTGTACTAAGTATTTTTTTTTTACATTTCCAATTAAAAAAAAACCTTACTGTTAGATAGTTATACCATATGGAAGAGTTAATAAGAAAAATCAGCCTATTTATTCCAGTTCTTCAGGATCACTTCAGCTGCATCTAGTGTGCTGTCTTTCTGCAAAACAAGGAACAACACTATTATTGCAAGTACGGAGCTCCTGAAGAGTCTGTCATGATTATAATCATCTCAAATCCCACTCAGTTTTTCATTGACAGTTATTAGGTACAAATCTGGACTATACAAAAAATTCATCGCCGATTCCTTGAAAATATTTGTTAGATAAATTTAAAAGATGTCATCTCAGCATTCATATTATCTCCTTTCCCGAAAGCAATACTTACATAAATTCATGGCATTAATGCAGTGATGTAATTTAGCAGCTCTGGTTTGGAGACATGCTAGCACATTTTCCTAATCCCTATGAGTACCGGTGGGATTTTTTAATCTTGCAACCATGTTAAACTGTGAACTTCTTAACCATAAAGCCTCCAAATTGTGTAGCTGGGCTCCAGCCTGGTGAGTCATACAGGCAGTCTAACTTGAAACAATTAGTGCTGTTTATCAGCCACAGATACAGGGCTAAGTTTGTACCACAGTCTTTACACCTCATCAAAAGAAGTAACACAAGGAGAAACTCCCCTGCATTATTGTTTCAGGATAAGGCTCTGATATTTACAGAGAACAGTTCAGGATTTGCACATGTTCCATTATGCTGACTCTGGTACAGAACAACTGGGAAACATCTTAGGGCTTTGGGCTTATTGAAGTTTACTTACCTGTCCCCAGAGTCTTTAAAGAGCTTATTTAACAGGGAGAAGAATATCTTCAAAGAAGGTGCTCACAAAATGGCAAAAATCAGCCAATTCACAAAAAAACATGTTTTCTTTTGTGATTTCGAGCTCATGTGAAGCTCTGTGTATTTTCAGGCAAGTGAGATAAATTTGAAGGGGACCTCTTCACTGTTTTTGCTGTTAGACACTGAATGGGCATGGGTGTCCATTCACTCTGCTATACAGTTTTTCTCTGCTCTGGATTATGGGTATCACATTAATTGATAGCTTACCTGTCTCAATCATTTTCACTGTCAACACTGGTCAAGAATGTTTTTAATCATCAATATAATAACCTTAAAAGAGCTACCCATCCAGCTGTTTTCTGCCAGTAGCTCTTACTAGCCATGCCACCCATACTGATGGTACGAAGTCCCTCAGCAAAAAGACAGCTGAAGGTACTTTGTGCTGAATTTTCCATCAAATTAACTTTATGTTCCTAAAAACTTTAAATACAAGAGATCCTGAAAAAATATAACAGTCTCTTGGAGAGATTGCTGTACTGCACTGATTGCAGAACACAAGTTTACCTTGATGAAGCAAAAACGTATGTATTTTTCAAACTGTTTCTTTGTCTCAGGTCCACAGAATGCTGAAAGAGGAATTGCTGACAGCTTCTGAAACATAAAACAGAAATAGCATTTGCTTATTTAAATGTGCATTAAAAATGTGTTTTAAACATGATGATTTCTGTTTCTAGAACTCTTCCTCCCAACACATGAGGGAAAGGCAGGACTCCGTTTTGTATGCACTAGCTAGACTACATGCAAATTACTTTTCTTAGGTGAAATATTTCAAAGGTATTTTTATACAACTAACACTTAAGCACGCTGAAAGAGAAGTGCTGGGATGTAGCATAAACCTACAGCGTACATTTCCAACTTACTTTGCAATATTTTAGTCATACCATTATCAGTAACACCAAGTAATATTTTGAACAGAACATCTCTACTACATTATTTAATAACTACAGTTGCACTGCTCTTGCTTTCAACAGAAAAGCATTTCTAAAACTAGAGTATGACTAAAACATCTTACCTTAGATGCTATCATCCATTTGACAAATTTATAATCATAAGGTTGTTTCTCATCTACATCAGAGAGATCCACATCTAAATGTAAAACAAATATGTTGTAAGATTTCCTAGACTCCAATGGGAAGGCATTCATTAGCAGCATTTTATTACAGTTAATACTTAAGAATGAAGATACATTTTATTTTAATCTATAATTTTAAGATTATACTATAAGAAGCAAAATAGGCCAACAGATTGAGCCTTTCCCTTCTGATCTAAGCTCTTGCTTTCCATCCAAAGCAAATTCAGACATGCAGCTTGGAAGAAAGCCACTTAATACTCCAAGAAATCCAGAAGTCTGGGCTATTGGGGGAATCAGGGCTATGGAGAGTACTGAAGAGAGCATTTATTGCATGACAACAGTAATCCCTGGAAATGCAGTTCTCTCATCTGTGAAACCAGGGTACCTAAAGCTTCCTGACACATGATTAAACTGTGGAATCCTTCCGTGTTTAAACATTTCTGTCTGAATGATAAATGCCGTTTAGACCAGTTAGCAATAAAATGTGGAACTTTCCCTTCCTCCATGGGAATTCTTCATCTGAAGCTACCGTAACCTGAATTTTCAAAAGGTTTGTAAATTTTGGTAGCATTTTACAGTGTTTAGAGATCAGTATGCATCAAAAAGCCTTTAGGTGTGACTTCAGATTAAAGAAAAAAACAAAGAAAAAAAAAAGGCCAGAATATTCCTCAGAAAGAGGAAAATATAAATGGTATGAACTCAGGATATTATCCAGGTGCCTGGCTTTCAAACATTTTCCTAACACAGATATTTTGAAAATAGGAATGTTTATCTACCTCCTTCATCCTCTCTAAAAGCTTGTCAAAACTTTGCAAAACATAACAATTTAGGATTAGAAATGCTTTGCTGAAGCTCATAAAATTGACCTTACCAGTTAGGACTCCTGACAATGTTAAGAACACATGAGTGCATATGACATGAGAATATAGCTTAAAATGAAAGCTGCATTTTTCTGATTAACCAAATTTACTTTCCACACACTCTTTAATAAACTTTGTACTGACTTAACGTGGAGACATCAACAATCATAAAGTATCCTCCATCTGGAAGGACAGGCTTGAGTCCAGCCTCTTTGAGTAGCTGAGCCATGCGATCACGCTTGCTTTCCAGCTCTCGAGACAGGGAGTGAAAATAGCAGTCTGGGTCATCCATGCGCTTGTAGTCTATCCAAAATGCTTGAGCCAAAGCCTCCTGGAAACATACAAAGTACTCATTAACACTCAGTAAACTCACAGACACACTCTTCCTGCTGAAATCATGTGGATTTTTCTTCAATCCTCACCGTTGTTAAACCACACGTTATACAAGCTACACCTGTAATCTGTTTGTTACTTTGTGCTGTGGCAACACCCAAAACACCCAATCTTTTGCTAGACACAAAGAAGTCAGTCCTTGACACGAGGGTTTACAGTCTGAATTGAAGTTAAATGTAATTATTTAATGATAATGTACCATAGAATACTAGACACTAGTAGACAAAACTTTCATTTATGTTTGCTAGGAAACCATTAAGATTGTCATGGTTTATGCGAGAAGTAGTTTGTAGGTGAAAGATGAAAGAATCTGCAAGACTGATTTTTTTCTTTTTTTAATGTCTGGTGAGCTGATCAAATTTGTTTCCTCTTCTCACACCCTAGAGTATGTATTTTGACAACTAAAAATTCATTGTTGTGATTATTATTACATGAGGCCAACAGCTTTCTTGTACCAAGAAACAATCTCCCTTGCCCCATCTGTACCTACCTGTAATGGAGTTGGGCAAGTATATAGTGTATTTTGGTGAACAACTTGCAAATGCTTAATCAGGTACTCAGGACCAATGGACCAACCAAGCTAAGGGAGGAAAGCATGCATATATTATAATTACAGACAGTGGTGTTACTAAAAGATAACAAATACTAAAAAATAACCAATGTCTCAAGTTTTTCTAATTTAAGAATTTGCTTTGATAAATTATTAAGAAAAAGCTGGTTTACAGAAAGCTTGGTGTATGATACCTTGAAAAAATGGTAGATTTGAGTCAACAGTTAGAGTATAACTGTACAGTTACAGTTTGAACACAGGTGATGAAGAATTTAGTTGCCAAAAAGATTTTTTTTCACTTTCTGATACTCATTTAAAAGTCAAGATGGGAAAACTGAGAAATTAAAATATCATAATATCATAAATATTATATCATGTTTTCTCCAAGAATCTTTACTGATTTTGAACAAATCTTACTCTGGTGGTTTTTCTAGTAATTTATGCTCACAGGAGTTTATCAATAAGGAGACAAGAGGATAATTAAGACATGGGTGTTAAGGATAGGCAATTGCTCCAAATGAATGGTATTGTCACATTTTGGAGACAAGCAGATTTCCCAGAAACTTTCAGAACACAGATCATAAAAACAGAGGTGTTTTTAGAGTAATAAGTGCATTCTGTTGTTTATATAACTTACCTCATTTATATTGATTTTTCTTACCTTCCAGCCAGTTACACTGTACGTTTTCCCAGCACTTCCTATAGTTACTGTTCTCTCCCACATACCTGGCAAAGTAGCTGTACACAAAATAAAATTCATTTGGTACAGATGCACTCACATATTCCACGTAGTTTGAATGACTGCACTGCCCCTAGCTCAGAGCTGAATTTTGATGGCAGCATCCTAAGCAAACAACGAGAATATTCTAAAATTATAGCAATTGTAACAAATGAGAAAGGATATACGAGCCAGTGGTTTTTAGCATGAAAAGAAGATAAGGATTAATGAAAGGAGAAAGAAGAGACAGAAAATAAGAGGTACAGTTTGAAAATTACATGTTAGTTACCCTCAGCAAAAATGCACAATTATCTATAAGAGAAATATGATCTAAGGCTCATGACCTAAGGATCATTCACCCCAGGACAGATTATTTCTGATGCCTGGTAATAGTACTATACACAACATTAACTCAGGCACTGTAAGACACTTTACTGAATTGTCCAGTTCAGTGTCACTGTCTGTCTCAGACATCAGAAAAAGAAAATAATTACTAAGACTTCTAACCCAGAACCAAACAACAGAACACCAGAAAACTAGAAGAGTGAGTAAATAAATTATGCTGTATTGCACAGTTTGAACACGCCTGAGACTGACTGGCAATAGCAGTTAGCTAAAATGTCTTCAAGGATTAAGGGACTCACAAAGGCCTGTCTCTGTTTTTGCAGTTGTATCTGATAGGAGACCAAAATCCTTTGTTTCCTTTCCAAGCAGATGACAGAGCAAAGGTCTTTCCCTGTAGTTTGCAATTTTTTTTCTCTATACAGCTTCTGCAAAGCTCTACTTGGACTTCAACTTAATTAATTTCAAGAGAAACAGACAAATCCAGACACACTTAAGTCTGAGAAACAAAGTCAGACAAGGTTGAAATTACAATAATCACCAACATCTGTCTTCACCTCCTTTGTATACTAGAACTACCACCAATGAATCTATCAGTTGTTAAATCCCCTCTCTAGTGAGACCAATGGACAAAAGAGTTTTCAAATTAAACCCCTAAATTTCACAAGGAAGTTTTTGCAGCAGTTATTGGCATTAGACATGGTTTAAGTCTTTCAGTTATTTGAAAACACATATTGCAATTTTTTTGAGCAAACTTACCAAGAAGAGAAACCAACCAGCATGAAAGACACCGATTTTCCTATTAGCCCACCCATACTCAACTACTCTGTGACCTTGAAAAGAAAAAGTTTGAATAGCTGTATCTTCTACCAAGCTAGGCCAAGAGTATAGATCACTTCTTAGAGGCACCCAAACTAGCTCTCACAGACTGCAGAAAGAATTGGCTTTCAAAGCTAATGGCCTCTAGCAAGCCTGTTTTTCCACACAGCCACAGGAATTCAACCTTGGCAATAGAATGTGACAACATTTCAAACAATAGCAGCAGTACAAGGACACAGAGAAAGAAGCAGCTCCATTGCTTTTACAAACAAGTTTTAAATCGAGAGGGAAATTTCCCTGTGCCACTTGGCACAATATATGACATAATATGACACCATAACCAAGTCTGACTACAATTTAAAAACTAATGAAGTGAAAACTAACACATAATAAGCCTGTTACCTGGGATGGTACTCAGACTCTTGAGTGGTTTGTACAGAATCCTCAATTATGGGGTGCAGTCTCTAAATCTGTCAGTGCAACCCTAATCATTATGCAGATGAAGTCCACGCTTATATGGAAGTCAGATGATGGGAAACATGATGAAGTGTTCTACACTACAGAAAACTGCTTCAGTGACAGCACAAAGCCTGTACTAATTTTATGATCTGTGGCTAGCAATCCCTGCTAAATTGTATTAAGGAACAACTATCAGATCCTGTAAATTGGTGCAATACCCATTTTGTATATCCCATGAAAAAGTGTCCATGCATGGGATAGAATATGTGGAGGTAATTATGGAAGTTCAAGAGTTTATAGGTAGGTAAATTACACACTCATTTTTATCGTATTATTTTTGTAGACTTAAAAGTAATAAGGAATATAAGAAACTTAAAGAAGAGCAGAGCCTGTTTCTTTCACTGAAATAATGTTATTGTTACCCTGAAAGTTCTAGAGTACGTTTAACACTAAAGTTAAGGATGATATCATAGGATCTGTTAGAGAATCTGTACCTAAACCTAGTTGACTAACTTTCTGGGCTTTAATCTGCATTTTCTTTATACAGTATTTTTACATTTTATGCTAAATTACAGAATGCCTTTTGTTCAACTGGAAATGTTTTGGTTTGAAGCATTAAAATGCTGATGACAATGGATTACTGCATCTTTAGAATTCGCCACCTCTCCATAAGATGAAGTACAGCTCACACTGTGTTTGGACCTGCTGCTGTTGAAAAGGGATTTCCCTACACCACACATAGAGATTTTGATTCTGAAGATAGCCTTGCATGAAATGCTAAGGCATTAAACACCTGCTAAGCTCATGTAGAAATCTTTAATCTAACTGACTTCCCTTTGCAACTGGGACACATGATCAGTTACTGTTAGGTAACCCGTTGGGATGCAGTGACTCAGATTACTATCACAGTAATGTGCACAAAATGTTCTCCTTCTTCCATGTCTGAAGGTCTTTGAAACAGTATCACTATCAAGGCAACCACAACAGCCATGGAATTAGGTCACACTCAAAACAGCCCCAGCATGGCAAATACAATCAATGCACTGCAGCTGCATGATCAGCAACAGTGCAGCTGAGCTAAAAAGCATTGCAAGGTCATGTGGATATAATTTTCTTTCTATTATTCATAAGATTCAATTTGCACAATGATTTAACCCCCACCAATGGATTTTATTGTCATTCTACAAATATAGAATTGAAGCCTAGAAGCAAAGTTATTCAGCATTCAACCAGTGGCAGAGCCAGGAAAAAAGGTAAGTCTTTTCATGTCTAGTTTATAGTAAAGTGTCTTGATTTCATTGCCTAATCTTAACTATATGCCTCTATTCCACATGACTGAATTGTGACTTCTATCCAACAAGTACATCAGAACAGGTAGTTCATGCAAGATGCTACCATCAGAAACAAAATATCTGTACGTATGAGAAGGAAGTTTTGGACTTTTCAAATACATCAGCAGAGCCAATGAGATCTGCATCAATGAGAATACATCAGCGAGGCTTTGGAAATTCAAACTTTCACAGAACTACATAGCTGTGGCATTACAGAGCTGGCAAAGGATTTCAGTAACCTGCATTAGGTTAAACTGTTCTGAGGCAGTGGGAGTGATTCCGCTAACTTCAGTGAAACTTGGGTCAAGTAAAACAAGAGCATCAGGAACCTGGCATCATTATTTGTTGTACTGGTTTGTTCTTGCAATAGTGCTTTACCCCTGAAGCAACACTACCTGAAGATTTAACAGGCTTTCATACTTTACTTGCAGGACTAACTTCACTGAACTCTATGTCCAGTATTTAACCCTGTCTCCGTCTTTTGGAGGGACAGTGCTCATGTACTATCTCCCCAATGATCTTTTTACTATTTTTTAGTTTTTATAATTAGTGGAGCAAAATCAATTGTGTTCTTCATTGCCCGTTTTCCTCATTGATTATCTCTATAAAGCTTTGAGAAAGAAGTTCTGATTCCTGTTCCTTCTATTAGTTCCTCAGCAAAGCGCTGTCGAACACAAATCCAGTAAGAGCAGCTATACTTGTCATGGCCAACAAAGCAACTGAATAAAGATGGCAAGTTCATATGATCATAACTGACTTACAAGCATCAGTCCCCCTGGTTTCTATGGATATCTGCTCCAAAGTTACTTATGAGCTTTGGAAATTCTATTTGAAAAATTATTCTTTAAACCACTTCTTAGAAAGACAGCGGCTCTCCTCCTTAGAGCCTGAACATTGAAAAATTTGAAAGCTTGAAGTTTGAGCTTCTTCCAGCAAGCACTGTCCTTGGGAGGCAAGTTCACAGCATTATTCCACAATCACTTCTAAGATGCCACGAAAATCAGTACCTATTTTAATGTGTTTATTCCCTTTATACACCAGCCATTCATACACCTCATCACTGATGCACAGGGTGTCATGTTTAATACAGAGATCAGCTATTACTTGGAGCTCTTCTCGGGTAAAAACCTGGGATACAGAATAAGTAAAGGAAAATGCATTAATCACAGTATTTAAGACATTTTTTGAAATTAAAGTGGTGTTAGAGCAAGACTCTTACCTTGCCTATCGGGTTGTGTGGGGTATTCAGAATAATTGCTTTTGTTTTGGAATTAAATTTATTTGCAAGTTCAGCGGGATCTAAGACCCAATCAGCACTAGTTGCAGAGTTTCCATCATTTTTCTAAAAAAACACAAAAACCGAAACAACAATAAATTTATAGATGACTTGAAAACATGTTGCAGCCTAAAGAGAGCTGCTCAACTTACCACCCTCACTTTCATAACCATATGTGACAACTTATCCAATCTGTCTTGCTCACCTGAGAGAAGATATTTCTAGGAAAAGGTAAAGTATCATGACAGTGGCTGTCCTCTCCTGGCCACTGGCTGTCTTAAAGCCCCTGCAGGAATTGGTTTCCAGAATCTTGTTGCACACGTGCTGATTATTACAGTGTGTAATGCAGAAAGCCCAGACACATGGCAGGAGAGTTCACAGCCTTGCCAGGCAGTAGAGCAAGTGTGTGCTTGCTTGACTGAAAAGACTGATCACCACTGGGGATTCAAGGTCTTTTCCTCCTCCTTAAACTAATGAAAAGGGCCAAAGAATTAAAAATCCACACTACTGAGCCCCTGGAATTCATATAGTACACAATACAAGTATCCTTGAGGTATTACACATGGTTAAGAAATTTGGGCCCAAACTTCTGGTTGGTACAGAGAACACAGAGTATGGCCGCACTACCCTTCTGACACCTGCAGTGACCGGGAGAGGGCCAGGCCAAACCAAGGGTGTGAAACAGAAAATACTTGGAGGTGCTCTGTCCTTCGAAACATCCCTAGAATCCCTGGGCATCCAGAGGAACAGTCTCACCTACTCTGCAGTCCTGGAGGTTTTGTCATTCTGTGTTGCTCTGATTTCACGGTGCTCCTGCAGCAGCCCTGCCCAAAGAGCCCCTCAGCCCTTCCCATGCAAGGCTGCCAGCTGCACAAAGCACAGCTGGCACACAGAACAATCCTTGTGAGCTGCGGGCATAATGCCAACGGTACCAATTAACTCATACCCTATTTAACAATAAAGGCAACAGTAATTCTTGTATGTATAGCAAATACATCTACTACACGATCAGTCCTTATTTAGGAAGTGTATTTTGGAAAAGAAACTGTATTCTGTCATTGTAGGAATTGCTGCAGGGATCAGAAACCAAATCTTTTGAAACCAACTGACAGAAATTGCACTGATACATGAATTGTCCTTCCATAATTTGCACTGAAAACTGAAGAAAGCAGTTTTAATCAGCTTTCAGTATGCACAAATTAAAGCAAATAACAAACACTGTTGCACCTTCTCCAACACTAATAAAATATTCTATCTCTTTTGGATTATTGTTGTCTCCAACTTACACTATAGCAATCTATCTCATTTTTATGTTATTTGATATTACAAAAAACAATACAGAAAAGCATCATATAGGCGTTCATCAAACTGTACTGAATATGGATGAGAAATTTTATATAATTAGTAATTTTTAAAAAGTTACTCACACATCTTAGTGGGATAAAAACAGGCTTTGCACCCGCCATCTTTACCATTGGCTCATAACAGTCGTAAAATGGTTCTATTATTATTACCTGAAATGACAATCATCAGTATCAGAAACAAAGAGTTTGTCGTGCATTATGCCATCATATTTCTACAATTGGTGAGATAATTTGATAATGTTTCTGGCACTCCAGGTTTAGTGCTATAACACTGCAGAATATTCCTCCTTTTAGAATACAATAGAGTTATGCCCTCAGGCTAAGTATGATAAGCACTACTCATTTTTGACAACACACAGAGGCTGTTTTTCTATAGTTACACATTACAACTATTGAGTCATAATAAGAATGTCTGAGTCCTACACACAGATTTGAAGGTGCAAGGCAAAAATGCAAAGATGGGAAATAGCAATGGCAAATTACTGAAACACAGCAGAGCTGCTCTAATTATGCCCATGAAATTCCAAGATTTCCAAGTATCTAGAAATCTCAGAAGAACAGTCAAGTCCTCAATTCTATCAGACAAAAATTCTCAGGTAAAGAAAGAGGACAAACTGAAGAGGTCAGACAACAGGAAAACAAAACAAATAAAAAACCCACCAAAGGAAAGGCTAATAGAACTATTCCAAACAAAACTGACTATCCCAGCAACAGAAAAGCAAGATGAGAATACAACATACAAGTAAAACAAATAAAACACTGGAAGAAAAAAATATGTAACAACACAAAAACATTTTGCCCACTATGGATAGAAGTATTCCTGTAAAATGACTTTTAATATCATTATCAAAAAGGCAGACATCAGCAATAGTGAAGAGCCAAGTCATCACAGCTAGTAAACTAACAAGCTTTTCTGCTACCTACACTGCCACCTGCAATGGCCCAAAACAGAACCTGATACACAAAGGTTACCCAAAATGGTTACCCAAACACCAACAATTCTTTGTGCCACCCTTAGCTGTCTGTTGCAGAAAACAGCCCACATGTTTTCTCAAATAAAAAATCCGTGTGTACTGTATCGCCTAACAGTAACAGTGATAAAGAACTGCCACAAATACCCTAAGCGTGAAAAAGGTGTTTGTAAGTTGATGAGTGATAGGAAGATATCTCCTAATCACAGCTTATGAAACCATAAGTCAGATGTACAACTGTAAAAAAACAAACCAATGGGGACAGAAAGAAACCCCAACACTAACTTATATTTAGAAGTTGACAAATAAGAAAAAAAGAGTCTCATATCTGCGAGTATACGTGAATATTTCCAGTAAAAACTTACTTCATCTCCCTCTTCAATTAGTGCCTGGATTGTACTAAATAGAGATCCATAAGCTCCCACAGTCACCAGGATATCTGTGAGAGGATCAATCTTCCTTCCACAAACTTTCTCATAGACTTGAGACAAGGCTTTCACCAGTGATGGATGTCCCTGTTCGAAACAAACAAAAAAGTATCTGATTGGAGTGTTCCTGACAAGGTATAAAGCCTCTGTTTGGGCTTTTTTCCACATGTATCAAACTATTACATTGTGAAACAGAAAAATACAACATTAGCCCTCAGTATTAACGGCTGTTAACAGGTAACAGGGTTTAAACTTTCTACACACTAGGAAAGGAAAGTGTTTTCAATTTATTTGTATCTACTAGGGAATTATTAATTTTTAATTTCTTTCATATTATCACATCTTGGAGTAGGTCCAGATGGCCTATAGCATAGCTAGGACAAGAGGCAGAAGGAGAGAAGGGAATATTCTGACACCAATTCACCCTCACCTCCTTTTGAGTCTCTTTCAACTCCTTCTGTTTCCTGCCTTATCTTTCAACTAAAAGTATTTGGTGCAAGGAAAATCTTTTTATTGTACTAATATACTGCTGATAAATAGCACTTGTGTTCAAAATATTTATTCATATAGTGACATCCCAAATCTCAGAGTATCATTGACCATTTGTGTCCCCTCCAGGGACATGTTAACATACTCTTCTCATGTGCAAATAAAAAGAAAACAAACATGCAACAAAGATCATATGCAGCATGGAAATAAGAAGGCCCAATTCTGTTTATTCAGGAAAACTGCAGGATTACTACTTTAAAAATATTTTTTTTCTTTTGGGATACCTGGTAGAAATAGAAAACAGCTCCTTGAGAAATGCAACTATGTAACAAAAATCCTCTCAGATATTGAACATTATATCTGGACACACAAGGCATTAAATCATGAACCCTCCTGTAAACAAAAACATTACCATAAATTAAGGGTTACAAATCATTGCTGATTCAAATGACAGCTATTTCTTGCCATGAGCCAGTCAGCAAGACAGGAATGCTGCAGCACCCAAGCCACGTCAGGCCACTCTGTGGTCCTACAGCCATTGAGAGCTCCGAGTTTAGCTGAGACAATGGTTCAATTATCAGATGGATGGGCATCATTCATTCTTATCCCTCCCATGTATGCTACCACAAATACTTGTGCTCAAAAACCTTAGAAGTGCAGGAGTTTGTAGATGAAGTACAAAGGATGAAGATGGGAATATTAGTAAAAATTCCTCTTTAATTACTATCTGCAGTATATCTGTCAATATCCATAATTATCAAACCATTTGGATATAAAGAACAAAGTGACAGAAATAAATACTGAATAATTGCATGCATTAGGAAAATTATATTTATGCTTGATTTGCAAATAATTCCACAGAATGGGTCTTCGGATATTTGTCAGAAGGTAGCATGGTTTCAGCTTGAGATGAGTTCATGTTCTTCTTAGTAGCTGGTACAGTCTGTTACAGTACAACAGCCAGACAAGACTGCAGCCCATGTTCTCTGTGACCTTGTCCACTGTGCCAAGGCTCCTCCAAAACCTTGGTGAGCAAAGACTTTTCAGATACCTTATTGTGGGTGAAGAGCATACCAATGCTTAGCCCAGAAGCTCACTTAATTCAGGATATCCATTGTACGTATCTGACATAAAAGAATTGCTTTATTCTTTCAATAGAATAGAGAGACTTTTCTGTGAAACGTGTGTATATTTATATGTATGTATCTCCTACTTGTAGAGACTCTTTGTACATAGCTAAAGGTCCCTGTTGATTCTGTGGTTTGACCTTAGACTTGCTGTGTCACCCTGGAACTGCCCAGTGATGTCTGGGTTATGTCTCACTATGGTTAGCACTGCTGAGCCTGTCCTGTGCATTGACTCCCTGGCTTGGTGTCAGGTGAGCTGATCTGCCTCAGCCAGTGTCTCTGGGCATGTCTTGCTCCCCAGGGCACGGGTGCCCAGAGCTCCACTCTGCTCACTGTGGGAGCTTGTCCTTTAGGGAACTGCTGGCCACTGCTGCTCCCCATCATTTCTAATGCATGCAGACTCTGAGAGAATAGGCAAAAAGTTATGTTGGAATATGTACACAGTGATGCCACAACTACCAGCACAATTTCTGGCATACTGGGCTATACAATGCTTTTCTGCCCCTGTTGCATAACGTGGTCAGCTAGAAAAAGAATTTATAGACTCCTTAGGGTCTTGTAGCAGTCCTGGCACATAATTCTCATTTGGGCAATAGAGTTTGTCACAAAACAGAAGACAGACAAACTGAAAAAGGAAGTGATCATACTAAAACAGTAACAGCCCTCTGGAATAGTCTGCCTTGGACAATGATAAATGCCACATACTCACACCCAGCTCAAGACACAAAGTCTGCAAGCCAGCTTACAGAATGGATAATTAATATATTCCAGGGGCAAAAACTTCCTGTTTTCATCTCTTCCTAGTCTCCACTGAAACCTGCTCAGTTCTATGGGTGAATATCTAGATATCCTAGAGGTGCTATCTCAAGTGTATGAAGTATTTCTTTCTCATTCTCCCACTGTACTGTCTGATTCGTCTTCTCACTGACCAAAGCCAGAGGTCAATGTATAATCTACACTCCTGAAACTGGATCAAATCCTCAGAGACAGTCTATCCCACACCTGCTCCACCATTTTGCTCTTGCTGAAGGATTCTGCCTCAACGAAGCCTACAGGAGGAAGTTCATTAGTAACAGATAAGGCTACTAGATCAACTTAATTTGGGAAATTAAGACTATGAACTATAGATAAAACTAATTTAAAGTCTATTTTTTTCCCTGTGGTACATTTTCCACTGAACTTGGGTCCTGGAGTTCCACAATACTTACAAAGCCTCGGGTGTACTGGTTCAGTCTGTCAACTGCTGCTACCTTTGCCAGCTCTTCTTTAACATAGCTGGGAGGGGATATATCAGGAAGGCCTTGACCGAGATTAACAATTGAGGGATCTGCTGCCACTTTTGTAAATTCAACCCTGGAGGGAAAGACATCTTAAAGTTAACATACCAGATAAAATTATCTTTTTATTCATTAGCATCAGAAGGCCAAACAGAAGTATTTCAGTTTGCCAAATTGACGGCAGTGGGAACAAGTTTATATAGAATGCTCATATAGAGAGCTGAGGGCTGAAGTAATGTAAGTTGACCACAGGAGTCAGAGGGCACCCAAGAAAAGGTTGATGTTCTGCATCCACAGAATCACTTTTCTGCCAGAAGTGTGCTCAGATGTGTCACAAACACAGAGTGACTCCAGATATAGGCAGAAATTGAATACCAGGCACATTAAATGTCTTAAAGGTTAAATTCAGTCAATTGAAGATGTCATTTAAACTACCCAGGTCACCTCAGAGTGCTATAATTTTTAAAAGTAATTTTAGGCAAGAGACTCCTTCAGTCTGCCTAATAACTGTTCCTAGTAGCCTGCAGAATCTTTGAACAATTTTTCCTTCTTCCCTTCACAGGTCAGCTTTACATTTTACTCTTTCCTCCCGACCAAAATGTTAATAACATTTAAAAAGCAAAACAAAAACAACCCTCCCCTCATCACAACCCTCCCCACGTGGCATTAAAGTTCTTTCAAAAATGAATACAAATAGCTAAAAATTAGATTCAGGCTGAATAATCAAAACACCTTGTGTATATGTACACACAACTAATGCAAGACACACATACAACTAAGGTAAGCCCAAAATCATCTTTTCACCAACTAAGAAAATTCCATATTTATCAGTGATGGCAATGTTGCTTTAAGACCAGTTTAATACATAGAAAAAGATGAATTAAAAATAATGAGCTAAATTATAAAATTACTATAATGGCTTTAAAAAAAAACTGACTTGTTTGGTAAGCACAGGTGTAAATCAGGTGGAATTTAAATACACTACTCAACAGAATTAACATTTAAATTTGAAAATCAGCTATACTACCATGCCTATGTGTTATACTTGTCTTACATGATTTAACAGATGAAGAGAAGCCCAAGCCTAATATTTAAAGCTCAAAAATAACAATTAATCAAACCTTTAATTGAATTTAATTCACTGCTTCTAAACAGTGCCAAATATATTCCAGCAGAGATAGCAACTTGCATGTACCTTATTACAATAAGGCAATAATTCTCTTTTTGGAAAGAAAATACATCAGCCAAGGACATTTTCTGAAATCTGCAGATATTTTCCTCTTACTTACCACACATTGCTATCAAGGCCTTCAATTCGTCTTGTATTTTTATGTCTGAAGGGCATTGTCTGCAAGATCAAAATACACAGACAGAAGGGTTTTGTTGAGAAAGACAAAGTATGATATTGTTGGGTTCAGCATGAAAACCCTCGTTCACGCTTTCTCAAATATACCACTGCCAGCTGAACTCAGTAGTTATAAAAAATTATAGACATGTTCTTTCATTAAAGCTTCCATAATAGCCTGAATTCAGACTAACAAGAAAACACACAAAAATGCCCTAAATTCTCATTTATCATTATCTAAATCCACTAAACTTTCAGCAAGGATGGAGGAGGGGCAAAATTTAGCTCAACAGCTTTAAAAGATGACCTTAAAATAAAAAAAATAGTGAACAGACTTTCTTTTTCTTTTTCTATCATATGCTAACAGCTCAAAGACTATGCTATTTCTAGTCCAGCTCCTGCTCAATCCAGTTTGGAAAGTATGCATGTGCAATGTAATTTTATTAGTTAAATTGATGGGTAAGAAAAAAGAGCAAAGATATTTCCTATTTTTATTCAGACTTTTTTAAACTTTAAAGTATCTAAGTTAGAGCACAGCAAAACCTCATCAGAATGTCTTTGGGTTTTTGTTTTTTTTTCCCCTGTATATTTAGACCTTAAATTAAGGTACTGGAAAACTTCTGTAAAATAGGTTTGTAATGACTACTCTATATGGAAGCAGAGAAAAACCTAGTGATAGTGATACTGATCACTGCTGATAGTTTTGATATTTTTAAGCTAAAAATGGAAAGGAAGTTAGGAAAAAGAAACCCAAATTTATTTCTATGTGCAAACAAAAAAAGTTGCAAGCTCATATCTATCTTTGCAAACTAGATTGATACCAGAAAAAAAATTATATAGAAATTACATAGTCCCTCAGCACTCCAGACACTCCTGGTTCTTTGAATCAAGCTGTAGGTTTTTAGTTACTTTCACCACTGCCAGCTACTGCTATTACCAGAAAGATTCCAAAACCTTATTCTAGGCAGCACACTGTGAGATGAAAATGTCTGCTTTCCCATCACACTCAAGTTCCACCGCTGAATCCATAGAAATGACTCCTAGAAGACACAGTATGCAGCAGCTCCATGCTTGCACTCAACCTGCCTACAGTAAAGAAGCCATCTCCTATGTTGTGATATGAAGAATGGGAAACTATAAAATTAAACAGAATCTTCTCTGCTCCCTGTGTCTTCTCAACAGATCTGATTCTGACCTCATCTGTGTGACACAAACACCAGAGGAATCAAACACAGAACATCTTTTAGTTGTCCTCAGGAAGAAAACCTTTAAGATAACTAGACAGGTCAAGTTAGATTTCTTAACACAGGACAAGAGGGAATTAAGGGAGAGTCCTGACTAGGTAATCTGTATTGCATTTATTCAAAAAGACACACATTGTTTAGAAGATTAATCCGATTTTACAGTGCATGTTTTGGTAAACATGATGAATACTTTAAAACACAATCATCACAGGTAATAAACTAAGATACACACACACACACAGATGGTTTTATGCATGCTAGACTACTTCTTGTAGAGGAAGGAATAACACTCACCTGAAATCTTGCTAATTAACAATGAGAATTCTGCATGCTGCCATGAGTAAATTTCTTCCATGCACTACCTCTCCTTAAATTGTTTCAATTTGCTAAAAGCTAAAGGCTTATCAACTGCAGGACTTTTGTAATCAACTAAAATGTAAATCTTAAGTGCATTGAGTAACCTTCCCTAGCTAAAAATGTATTGACAATAAAATAAGCCTTCACCTTGCTGTTCCATATAAGTTTCATATATAAGTTTAAATATTTAACAATTCAAGCCTTTTTATTTCTTTCTTTCTTATGTCTTGGAAATAGTTTTAAAACAGAATAGCAGGACTTGCATTAGTTTTCAGGTTTTCACAGATTCAGCTTACAGTGGGGTTCAGGTCAACCTTACTACTTTCGGGAAGCCAACTAATTAACTGAGATTTAAAAATGAAACCTTCATTGGCATTCCTCTTCCCAGAAGGTCATGACAAATCTCAAGACTCTTTTGTCTTTCAGCCCAGTGATGTCAGCACCTGATAATCCATTTCTAGGTGCAGGGCTAGGATTTCCAGGAGTCAAAGGCAGCTGTTAAGCAGGAGAGCCAGGTCTTCATCAAGCTCTAACTGACCTCCTCCTTTCCCTAACACTTTCTAACAAGGGAAGCACCTGACAGAAAGCCAGGTGCTGCTTGTATTTACCTTTTTTCAGAATTCAGAGAAACTGGTAATGAAATTGAATATCAGTAAGTTTAATAATGCTGGAAGCAAACACTCTGACATAAATAATATTGTAGAATATGTACATAAATAAACTGTAAAATACACTATCAAGAGCTAAAACTTAAGCCAAGATCTTAAGAAAATTCAAAATTAGAAAAAAAACCCAAACTATTAAATTTGAGGACATTTAATATGAATATCCAATGCAATTAAATAGAATAGAAACACATACAGCATATGAAAAACTGATTCAAGCAAAAGCTGACCTACAAAGTGGCTTTCACACTAAAAGAAACTTCTCATATGGCCAAGATATGTTATAATTTTCAAGTATAATGATTCAAGCATCTGTTTTGAAGGATCTGTCATGAGCCTCAGTTGACCCAATTTGCTGACTAGATGAACTGGGAACACAATTTGAATTCCAGTGTTCTATAAGGAATGCAGTGTCACCTCCAGCTGCCTGCCGTATTGCAAAGCTGTTTCCTCTCAACATAACCAGAAGACTAAAATGAAGTATAAGCAGTTAAGATGGGAAATTAGTTAAGATAGGAAATTAAGAAGATTCTAGGTAAAATTAAGGTACTTATAGACCCCTTGTTATTGCAATGTTAGAACATGACTCTCATATCATTAAAGGAAAACTGAGATAAAAAGAAATAAATAGTCTTACCAAAAGCCTGTGATAAAGCTGAGATTGAACCTGTCTCTTCTCTCTCAAGCTTCTTTCTAAAAGCTAGGCAATCTTTGTGGTGTGATATGTGTTACATGTGACTTTAAAGACTGAAAAGGATACACACAGCAATAATCACCAAATTCTGTTACGCTAGTGTGGTTAATATTTGACTGCTTCAAATACCTTATTTTCTTCTTGTTAGTAAATGTTTTTATCTATAACGAGAAATAAAACACAGCAAAAGCATATCTATATATGCAACACTGCAAAAAATTGGTGCATCTCTAAAACATTGCATGAAATAGTTTTCTCTCTGGAGCTGAAGGAATACTTACTGCAGAGGTGGAATGTTTGATGGATCTGGAAAGCAAATCTGTTCTTAGCTGGCAAGTTCTAATGCCACGGCAACAGAAGTTTCGTGAAGCAAGAAACATGCCTGCATAATAAATAAGTGACCTGAAAAACCTTACAGATCCGAGGAAAGAGTTCCTACACATCACTAAGCAATTTTAAGATCCTCTCCTCTTTCCCACAGTGATTTTTGTTTCAATTGAGAAAGCGCTACTAAAGTATTACCTCGTCAAAGCTGTAAGCACAGAGGATGAAACTCTGATTGACAGGGCTGAGAAATGTTTCTGGGTGTCATCTCAAAGGAAGGTTTCCTTTATTTGACAACATTGATCTTTTCTTTGAGTAACAGCTAAGACTAAACACAATTCGATCTTCAAAGTCTCTGTCAGAAGTCTTGTGAAGATGTGTTTGTTTAATAGAAATTGGTATTAAAATTGCTAATACAGAAAAGAAAAAGCCACATTTTAAAGAAGTGACACATCTTTAAAACTGGTCTCCATTGACAAGGTTTTCAAATCAGGGGTGCTGGAATCAGCATTATTAAGATGACCAGTCACACTGGTCACAGTGTGGTCACACTGGTCACCCCTGACCCCTGACTGTGACCCTGGGTCAAAGGTCAGGGCTTGGGAGAGCAAACGTCAAAGATCGGGGTCAAGGTCAGTGTCAAAGGTCAGGGCTCATTTAAAGCGATTTCTAATAATACCACTTAGCATATTCAAAGTTATCTTTGAGAATAATCATGCAAAATCAAAAATATTTTACAAGTCTCTATTTCTCCCTTTGTTTAAGGTTACAAAAACTGCTTGTGTGACATACTGATGTTATCTTAAAACAAGACAGTGACATTGGTCCATTCCCCAGGCTCAGACAGCAGAACTCTTGCAGCCTGCTGTGAGCACTTGCAGTGGTTTGTTAGCACAGAGACACAAACATGCATGTTTTAGCCTGTTCCATTTTGTATGGAGAAATAGAAAAATGCAACAAAAAACGTGCAAGCCTTACATGCAAGTCAGAAAAAATACTGACAGTTGTAAATATTCCCAGCATTAGTGGCATGGCACACTGAGAAACAGAACCATTATTTGACATGAGGCAATCGCACAAAACCAACACGCTGCATGAGCAGCAGCACACCTGTATAACTGTGGCGTTGGTCAATCTCTGCAAGTGCCTAAAATACCTGAAGAAAAAATCATATCCACCTTTAATACCACGGGGATGTAGAAACTGTGAAAACTTTATGAGGAACATAATGGCAGCGGCTTTGCTGAAGAGCCTCAGTAAGCACGGGCACTGGCACGGTAACACTTCTCCCACTGTTTCTGTCTTTGTGACACTGCCAGTGGAAACTGAGCAGCGTCTGTTCAGACTCCAGAGACAAGACTACTGGCCATTAAATGAAAAAGCTTCCTATAAAGTACTTTTATGACTTCTTTGATTTCTAAAAATGCCTCTTTTCTCATCTGTAACTCTGAGTACCTCCACTTAAGCTAGGGTGTAAAAGGAAAGGCCTCCTTAATATAACCACTCTCCCACACACTGATCTCAAAAAAGAAAAAGAGCAAGGCCTACTCTTTTTTCCAAACACATACATTCCCGTTATAATTTTATATGACAAGTTAAGACATACCACAAGCTCAAGAGAACTATTTCCTGTTACTTTTACAATGCATGCACTCTCAATTATTACCCCTGTATATGTTTTAGCACAATTATGTGTAGGGCACATCAATGAGATGGTTTATATTATCCTAAACTAAGTTTTTTATTGGGATACAAAGTGTCTTCCAGATCAGGGAAGCTGCAAACCCCATTTCAACTCTGTTCAAAATCTTTATGGTTCTTCAAACATAGAAGAAGCACTGATCTTTGTGGGGAAATTAGAAGGTAATATTAATATATTTCTTAGTCTTATTAATGTTTCTTTTTTTCAATTTTGGAGTCAGACATCAGCATTTTGGCCAAGAGTCATGTCTGCTAAACCCAGAAATTAAATTAGGATTTTTTCTTCACCCCATTCTAATTTTCAGTGCTCTGAAGCATTCATGTAGTCAGTCCTCATGGAATTCATGCTTGCATATCCATGGAGAAAACAGGAAAATTAACACGTTAGAGGAACAGGGATAACAAATTACTACTCTACAGCTTTCTACATTTTCAGGGAAGTGAGAAGCAAGCAAGGCTACCAGGAAGGTCACTACAGTAAATGTATTTTAGTGAAACTGGTAGGACGGCACACTCTGGCTGCTAATAGGGTTGAAACTCAGGTTTGGAACTAGACTGGAAGATACAGTTGGACTAGGTCATGGGAAATAGATGACTACATCTGTGAACTAACAATCATTTAGCTCATGCTGAGCTGTGTAACTGTTCCAGCACAGATACAACCTCGGAGCTGTAGGCTCTTCTGCTTCCTTCACAGCTGCCCAATCTCCTGGGCACACAGTACCCAGATGGTGGGATGCTGCCTAACCTCTGGGGCATTTTATAAAAAGTTACAACTTTGTAATTAATTTTTTTTTTCCTCCTTTAAAACAAAAGGCCAAATGCTGCTGTTCCTTCACTATTGAGCTTCAGTTTTTCCATCTCTAAAAAAACCATGTCACAGAGCTTGGACAACACTTGGTCAGAGTCCTTAAGCTGTTCCATTTTTTCAGGTAACAAATAGTCTCATTTTACTGTGGAACTTCAGCGACAAACATAAAAAACACTGGAACACAAACTAGAAACACTGAAAGTCCGTCTGCCACCACAGTAATGTCATAATGTAAATATACTCCCCGCTATATTTGTGGGGGGTTTAATGTTTTTTTGGATACGCAAACCTGGAAAATGTTGCAGCTCAGCTAAATGCTGTCAAGTCTTTGAAGGACTGTCTCTTCTTATTGTCTAGAGGATGAAAGCCTTGAAGAAAGAAAAGGTGCCATCCTACCAGTGGAGGCCTCTCCAGGACCTTTTTCACTACCATCTATAAGCAACAGATGGCTTATTAAGCCAAGAGAACTATTGCCAAAATCACTGTACTTGGGGAAGTTGGGCAAGGGCATGGAACTTAAAAACCTGCTGTATGAGAAAGATTTATCATAGCAGTCATTTTATCATTTCTTCTGCCATAATCTACAAGGAATGCAGCAAACTGTGTGCTGCGAAATGAATTTTACCATACGGATTTAATGAGCAGGATGAGATTGTGGGGGCTTTTTCTTACTTTTTTTTTTTTNGCTCTGAGGGGCGGAGAGCGCCCGTCCCTCCCGCTCCTCCAGTCCCGGGGCCGGAGAGCGCCCGTCCCGCCCGTCCCGCCCGTTCCGCCGTTCGCGTGGGGAGCTGCTGAGAGCGACATGACTGCGCTCTCTGGTACCAAGTTGAGGAAGATTTTTTTTTTCTTTTTTTCCTTCTCATTTATTCGTGCTCGACTACGTCTTGGGATGGAGCTACACACATTCATGTACGTAGCACCTCCCAAGTATCATAAACCTTGGCGGTCTTTTGGGAAAAAAACTGGGCTAACTGGTTGCCCTTCTTGGGCTTTGGCCTTTCTGGAGGGAGTTAAGTGTCAAAATCGTAAAAGAAAAGCTATCTCATGCTCAAGTTAACCACTTATAAGGAAAAGAATGAGATTTTCCAGATTTCTTAAGGAATTCCCTAAACTCAGAGAATCTGCATTTTTAAGGCTCCCCTTCATCATCAGGACAGAGACTTATTCAATTTGGAAATGAAAAAGTTCCCTTTAATCTATCCCTCATCATCACCAAATTTGATTATTCAGTTAGAAATATATATATATATATTAAATGTCTTTACAGCCTACTTTTCCTGCTCCTATAAATCTTTACAAAACTGGTTTGCCTTAATATCAACACCATTGTACTGATCATCACTGTACATCATTATTTAAGAGAAAGACTGTACAACTCCAAATTTTATTTTTTTAAATGATTTTTTTTTTATGCTAAGTCCCATTGTGATTCTGCAGAGCTGAAAGAATCCACAAATCAGATTTTCCAAGGGCCTGGCATGACATTGTGCCAAATACATTTCTTGTTGAAAAATGCTCAATAATACCGATAAATATTTCTGAAAGAACTGTATAAGCCAGTGGGAAAATACTTTCTATAGCAAGTCTTCATTGTTTCCTTTTAATGTGGATACAGAAAGATCTCTGGTGTGTCAGTAAGAATCACAAAGATGAGGATTACAGGCAGAATGCATATATGAAATAGGATAGATACACTATTAGCATATCATTACCATATGCATTGTGTTATGTATATAATCATTGTGTATATTCATAGAAGATGAAAGAGTAAGAGCTGATTGAAGAGAGCCAATTTCATAGAACAAACTAGAACACTCTACTTGGATGTAGAAATACTCTGACAAGGCCAGAACCAAACAGTAATATTAAGAAACAAGTCATCGCAATTATTTTAGATACTAAATAAGGCACACAAAGAATTTAACACTTTTTTTTTTTTTTTTTTTTTTTTTTAAATGCTTCTTAAGAATTCTTGTGGTCTCAAAATGCAGTCCTCTGGCAGAGAGGACACTCCCAAGCATGCACTGGAGGGCAGCAGATCCCAACCTCTGCCCAATCATGAGGAGCTTCAAAAAGGGAAAAAATGAAAGTTCAGTCTACCATTGGCCTTTTGGTCCATGGATGCACGTATTTTCAGAGACCTGTGTACACAGCAGATGTCAGGGGCTAATCCTTGAACTGTGATATTTCCCGGCTTCTGCATCATCCTGTCTACTCTAGGCCCGTGATACAGATAGCTGAAGGGATGGTGTAAGATTCCTCTGACTCATCCTCAGCTGATGAAACAAGCACTGTTTGAGTTCTTACCCTAAGTGATGCTCAGTGTTTACCAGATCAGCAGATAGTGAAGAATACAGGAGGTTTTGAATCTTATCTGCTCTAACTGGCACTTCCTCTCTTGCAAGACTGAGTCTCGTTGGTGGAACAGAATCTTTTGAGCTTGTGAGTTCATAAGATTCACTGCAGTTTAACTAATATGGCAAAGACAGTAGTGTCTGTTCTTTTAGTTACAATTCTGTAGTCTCTGGTGCAACAGTTTTGGATTAAATTTCAGCTGAAGTAATATGAAAAACATAGAAGAGGTCCAACTTCTGCAGCAATCAAAGTCTGCTGTAGAAGTGGATGACAATGAAAATTGTAGTTCCTACCTATGTGCAGTAGCAATTTTTCAAATTCTTCCCCCAAAATGATTTCTTTTTTTAAATGTAATGTTATTTTGTGCTTTAAGCAGGAAATCCTCACTTTGCATATCAGTCAGATGGTCTGGAAGGAGCTCTGTCTCATCAGTGTTAGAGAAACTGAGTAAGGAGTCCAGCCTTCCTACACTTTGAGCAGTGTGAAGGCCCAAACTTTTTGTTGCAAAGATCACTAACTTGAAAGAATTTTACCAGTTGTGGCTCAGCAGGGGAAACAGGAACACTGAGCCTAATGATTAAATACATTGTCTGATGAATGCAGAATTCAACAGTTTTCATAAAATTAAATCTGCCCAGAAACCCAGGGCTCAACTAAAGTAATAAATTTAGGTGTGGTGAAGCATTTTCTTTTATAGATTTATATTTCATACATAAAAATAATAGCTATTTCTATATTTTAAAAGTAACTTTGCCATTATCCAAATTTAACTTTTCTGACCTTTTATAAGCACCCCAAGTATCTTATACTGAGGTTCATTTTAGAAGCATCTCACTTGTTTTGTAAGTGCTTAATAATGCCTTCTCAGTTTTTGATAAGTTTACCATGGTACAATAACACATTCTCATTCATTATAAGTAAGAATTAGTGCATTTTAGTCTAATTTCTTTTCATTTCATCCAGCTCCATTTTTCTTTTTAATTTTTTTTTTTTTAATAGGAAAGGAGGTCAGGATTTTCTACACTTCCAAACTGATTGGTGAGGCAGTTCAATATGAAGAGGACAAAATTACTTGGCAGAATGGAGGTGCCCAGGCACACTATTAAGAGTCCATTTAAAAAAATCAGCTGACTTCAACTGTGTTTTGTCCATCAGATTTTTCTACCCTGGCTGCAGTAGGTAAGACTCTAATAAACTTGTGTCTTGGTCAAATCAAAGTAGAGATAGAAAACATCAAATTTAAATCAGCTTTCCCTTGGCATATAGCCAATACTTTCCAAAGTGATATTATACAAGTCATAAAAATTAAACCTTATATGTGGCAGTTCCAAAAGGCAGGTATGAGTTGTAATTTCCTTTTTATATGAATTTAAGGCCCTAAAGATTTTTTTTTTTTCAACAGAAAGAAACATTTAATTACTGATGGGACATACAAGTCTTTGTCACAGACTTGTTTACTAACGAGAAAGGGACAAAAGTCTATTTTTCTCATTACAAAATCAATTGGACAGCAGATGAGAGAATCTCTTGGCTCACAATTCCTCTTCTTAGTATCTTCCTCTATTCATCTGATCTGCAAGCAGAATTGCACAGCTAGGTTTTTCAAGTCCTGCTTTTCAAGCAAAAGCACAGAAAGGCCTGCTGGTGTCTGCAGCAGCTCGGTGTCCTCCACTCCTGTCTGTGCAGCACTTTAGGCAGGACACCACCCACCTGTCAGCCAGGATAATCTGGAGTCTCTCGGGTGGGAAGGACCATCCTGACCCCCAGCCCATGGCCCCGCTGCCACGTCACACTCTGCCATGGTGTGGCTGCAAGCCCTGCTCAAGGAAGAGTGTGACTCTTATCTTTTGCAAATCCTTCTTTGAGGAGATGTTCCGGGGAATTAGTGTGCCATCTTGAAAAGAATGCATGGTAATACAGATGAAGAAGTAGAGCCTAAATATCTCACAAACTTTATTCCTAAAGGCTGAGTCCTGTCAACATCTGGATTGGAGAAGAGGATGTGACTGTCTGCTCCCACACTGTGTGACTAACACTGGATTGCATAAGGGAAGTCTAGGAAGCTGGAAACACTTTGCTGAGAATTTCCCATATTACTCAGAGTATGGAGTATTAAAGAAATACGTAAGATTTTTCAGTCATTTGGGGTGAGCTGTATGACTTGTGTCTGACTACATTGTTTTGTGATTAAACATTCCAAATATGTGCCAGGGAACTCCCCATAACAGGTTGTGCTGTAAGCATTTATTTTGAATCTCATTAAAAAATAATGAGTTTTTCTTTTCTTTCCTGCTAGGCTGCACTGTTACAATTTGCTTATCAGATAGTAGTTACTGTATAAGCTTGGCACTGTTTTAAAAAAGGCATCATGACCAATTAACGTGATCCTGGAATTCACATTATACTTGCTTTATTGCCTCTAAAGATCTAATCTTAGAAGGTGCTGAAAGGACTCCAATTTTAAATGACCTCACACATTTTTAATGAAAGTATGATAAAGAAAATTGAAGGCAACTGCAGAGTGAAGCAGGTGTTGGAAAGCTCTAGCATTTCTTAGCAGTATTCACAAACAATTAAATTATTTGGAAATTTTTCATACTGCCAATGCTGATCTTATATAGTGTCTATGTATCTTTGACTTCTTCATAAAATTAAATATTTTTTTATGTTGGGAGGGTTTGTGGACAAAAATAGCTTTTTTTCCCCCTGTAGAATCACGCCATTAATAAAAATGGAAGAGGGTATGACAATGGAAGTATTTTTCAGAGGTACCTTCCCTGTGTTTGAATTGAGGTAAAAATACTTTGGTATAACAGACCTTCTTGTCTTATTTTTTCCCATGCTCCCTAGAAAACATAAAGCAAGTTTCTGTTGAGATGTAGCAAAGACATTTTTTTCTTATGGGTTCCTCAAGTTAGCAGAAAGTGATTCTGTGACATTTTTCTGGCAGGGGCTTCAAATAGTAAAAAACTGATGTGAACACTCTCTGGAGAGATACTGGGAATAATTTTTTTCCTGATAAATCACTGACCAACCTCAAAATACACATTCAGAAAGAAGACTGCAAGGAATGGGGAGAAGATCCAGACTGAATGTGTGCTGAAAGACAAATAATTTGCCTTTTTGGTCTTTTGATCTAACAGCTTTCCTGAGGATCTGAGGCTGCAAGGTGAGGAGCAGATACCAGTTTTTTTGTCAGGGCAAGTTAAATGGGGAAAAGCCTATACTGGTTTATCCCAAGTGGAGTATTTCAAAATGATGCAAAGCAAAACCTTGTAACCAAAAGCGTTTAACTGATCCACTTAGTTTGGGTAACTCCAAAGTGGGGAGCAACATCACACATAATGCAGGCTGCAGATTTGAGGCTTCTGCAACTTCTGATGAAAAATTGGCTGGGGATTATAATCTGCAACAAGAGAAAACTTGAATGGAGTGATCCTCTTGGGCTGTCCTAGTTGAAATCAAGGCTGCATGTCTGAGGCTTAACAAGTAAAGGACCAGTGATGACATAAAACAACACAGTCAGGAGTTCCCTAGGGGAGGACTTATAATTTCTAGCAAGCAGAATCCCATTCTTCAGCATTAAAAAATAAGGCAATGACTGGAAAACAACCTGCTTAGAAAAGCATTGTTTATGCTATCTTATGCTGTTGAGTTTGCTTTTTAGTTTCCTTTCCCATTTGTTGCTACTCAGAATGCCTCCTTAATCCTGTTCTGACATTCTGGTTTCTTTATTCAAACCCTTTATTTCTTATTCAAACTCTTTGAGAACTTTTTTTTTTTTTTTTTCCCCATGTGAAATACTTCTCATATGATATTTTCTAACTAGACCTTCTGTGCTTAGCACAGGCTTTATTTTGAACATAGATCAAGAACCACCTAGCTGTTTCCTGTTTTTTAATGTTGGCTTACTCCAATTAACCTCAGTATGGTTTTCAACACTCTTACTTGTTCTACCTTTCAACACCGATCCAATCTTTTGATATTTCTTCTGTGGAACAGAAAAAAATCTCTGTCTCTCTGTCCTCCTTTTCAAAGTAAATTGCACTGATGGGGGAATTTTGCTTTAGAATTATATCTGTATTTGCTATTCCCCTTCTTTTATCTTCAGCTTATTCATCCTTCTTCCTGTGTTTTGAAGTCCACTAAAAGCCTTCATTCAGCAGAGTATGTGAACAGAATCTTTGTTCAGCAAAATGCTTAATTATGTTTTTCAGTGGTGTTCTTACAAATGACTTCGGAGCACGAGTGGTACTGCACTGGGACCAGCTCCTGTCGATGTGAGGGGCAAGAATTCAGCACAGTCTTACTCATGTATCTCTGCAGTTCTCTCTCCTCTTCCTCCTAACACTCACCCTCAGCTGAAGACAATATTCCAACCACTGAATGCCTTGAAGGCAAGACAGCAGTATGTATATATATATATATATTTATAGTAGCTTTCATCAACCCCCCTGTAAAATGTCATTCTACTCTGGTTATTGCTAGCAGTTTGGAACAGATGGCCAGGTAGGAAGTGTGGCACTGCAACACCATCTTAGAGTCACAGAGAGAGAGTTCATATCTTTGAAGTCTTTGTGACTTCACAGAGTCACAAGAGGTGCAGACAATTCTTAACTCTGCGCTTTTTAAAATTTTTCTTCCCCCTCCCTGCAGGGCCCCATATATTTACACTCTATAAAGAAACAAATTCCTGATGATTTGGGTAAAATATGTTTTTAAATATTGTTCTAATTTCATCTGGCATAAAGCTGTCAGGGTCCTGGAGGGAATATGAAATGGCAGACCCTGAGACTCTCAATTTTCACATCATGGCTTTGAGATGCTCCTGTCTTGAGAAGAAAGTTGATTGATATTTCTCTCCAGTTGATACTGGATGAAATTTTAATGATTATCCTATTCATCTGATGAATCATTTTGAGCTTTGCTAGTTTCGTACTGTCCCACTCAGCGCGGGAGGAGCAGGCAGGGCTCTTGGGGCGAGAGGCAGAGGGCGCGGCAGGTCCCTGCCGGCAGGCAGAGCTGTGACTGCCCGCAGATCCGGCAGAGGGAAGCCTTGTTCCAAAATACCCGGCCCTGCAGGAGAGCCTTTGTCGGTCACTGCGAGCCACGTAATTGCACCAGGAATCAATGATCTGGAGCGCAAGGAGCATGTGATTTATGAATTGTCAGTAGAAGACAAAGAAGCTTTAGCAAATACCAGAAAGAGCAAGTGAGATATTAATCAGGAAATGCCAGGGAATGAAATTAAATTATATGAATGACTATGAAGCTTACATGTTTTTTATTCTCTTAGAGAATAAGTGGTAGTGTGGAGTTTTAGAATTGAAGGAGTTGAGACAGAAGATCTGCTTGTTCATGCTTCACCTATATATGCAGCTGTAGCCTTTCATATCAAAAGACTGAATCTTGAGAATCAGATCATCAGAAATGCACTTGGTGATCACAAGGCAAGTCGTCCTAGGGTGCCTTACAGAACCGGCTCAGCTTCAGATACTGCTGCCAGCATGGTCACTGATCAAGGTGCTGCTGCTCCTGCAGCTCCAAGCACTGCTAGAGGGTTAAAAGACAACACTGATATCATCTTTGCAATATTAAAAAGAATTTTCAATGGAAAATATTTCAAACTGAAATTTTAACTGTATTACCCTTTAAATTTATTTTGACTGTAATACCCTTTGTATTTACCTTTTACAGCACTTCACCCTATAGTTTTCCCTTTCTTACTACATGAGATTTCCCAAAATTGTACAAGTGAAGGGGTTGAAGCAGATGCTCTGGATGCCCAATAGTGACACTGAGCACAACATTTGAAATCATTATATATATATGACATCTAAATAACATGTTTTAAAAAGGTCGGGGAAGGCACAATGTGTGAAAGGAAGCTCAGCTTTCAGTATTGTCAAGCTGTTGTTTTTCAGTATCTTATAAATAGCTGCCACAAACAAATAAAAAGGGTGTTGGAGCTTGAAGAACATTTTCCAGATAATGTTGCTTGAAAAAGACTGGAAGAAATTAATCCTGAAATAATTTTCACTAAGCTAACTTTAAATATGAGCTTGATCTGCTAGATATACAGCTGCACTGCTAAAACAGTGTTGGTTTTGAGTAAGATGTTAAAAAAAATATTTCCTTTGCTCAGAGATTGGTGTGGTTTAACTGATGGGTTGAGTCCTTCCCTTGTGCTTCCCAGAAGCTACTCACTATCAGAGTAAAGGACTAAACCTAGATAAATGTGCTGCAATCTTCTGCTCAAGTAATTATGACCCCTATGAACATTAACTTCCGTGTTCTGACTTAATTCAGTACTTTGATTCTTAGCACAAACAGTTCTTAGTTTTACAATTCAGTCAAACATTAATTTGTCTTCCTAGCATATTGTTGACAAAAAGAAAATATGGCAGATCCTGGAAACTGACTTTTCATTTCTGAGTTAGTAGAAAGCAAGATTATAAAACGAGATGTACTTTTATTTATTTTGCTCACAGATGGGGGAAATAGTCCCAGTAAAACTAATTAAATAATTCCTTAGGGAAACCCTAATAGAGCAGAACATTTGTCTCGATGATACAGCCAGCTAAGGAGGCAGCAGGTTATAAGACAAAAAGGAATTGGTCTCCTGGGCAGAGGCTGGCCTGCTCTCTGCTGTTTACCAAACCTCACCAACCACTCCCGGAGCGGTAATGGCAGACAATGCCACGATGTTGACATCTTTGTGGTGACAGTAGATGTTTCCCTGAGGTTAGATTACTATCAACATACATAGAAACTATCAGCCTAAGACAAATTCATTCCCTGCTAGGCTACCGCCACGGCTACAAACTTTAAAAAATATAAAAATAAAAATTCAAGCACACCTTTTTATTGGTATTTCTACATGTTTAGATTAAAAAGTGAGGTTCCATTTTGTTTTAATTAGTTTCACTTTTTTTTTT
>VWZN01014773.1:303995-338891 GCA_013396955.1 Regulus satrapa
GCGCCGAGCGGGTCCGTGGCCGCCGCGGGGCCCGCGGGCGGAGCTCGGCGAAAACCGCTCTGTGGTTTGCGTAACCGATATCTGCGTGTCCTCGAGTGACCCGAGCGCTACAGGTCGCCCGGGGCCGCTTTCCTCCACCCCGGGCTCCCCCGGCCGGGCGGCAGCTGCCACCCTCCGGCCCCGGGCGTGCGGGCGGCACCTGCCCTCGAGCAAGTGGCGGGCGGGAGCCGAGTGCCAGCCTCGCCGCAAGCGAGCCAAGAGTTAGCTCGGCGCTGAGGCCTGACAGTTCTCCGTCTTGAGCAAGAACCGTCCTATCTGTCGTTGTCTTCCTTTGCCCCGTCCGGCCGATGCGTTTCTCGTCCCCGCTAGGCAGGGGCCGTGCAGCAGCCCTCGCGTGGCAGCCTCTCCGCGCCCTGGCTGAGTTGTGCAAGTGGCGTCAGGCTGACTCTGTGCCCGTCTGCTCAGGGGTGAAACTGGGGCGGCTTCCTGGCTTTGGGTCAGAATTTGGCCGTAATGACCGCTGCAGTTGACCAGTTATGTAGGATTCAAATGGACTTCCCTAAAGCTCCATTTTACATTAGGAGTGTAATTAATTATGCTGATGAGGTAAGCTGTGTTTGAATTGGTCCCTAGTGTGGTCATTTAAAACTATACCTGTGAGGTAGTCCTAGAACAAGCTAGAAGCTGTGTGGTCTATGGTCTCTTATAGTTTCCAGTATTTATGCTACATGTTTTGCTGGGTGGTCCCAGCTTTCTTTGTTTGCTGAAAGGATAAGGTAAGGCATCAGTTATTTCAGGTGTCTTGCAATTTTTTCTTAAGTACCTTCCTAGAAAAGAGGGCAACCGATTAGGCCTTGCTGATCTGTATTGATAACATAAACTTTCAAGAGAGTGGTGAAGGAAAGGCCATGAGGTTTAAGTAGTGAAATCCTACAGTACTTGTAGAATTTGTTAAGTATTGTCCATCTATTTTGTACATGTTTTCTTCAGTATCCGTGTAGTTCAGATGACAGTGGGAATGGAAGAGGGAACTTCTCTTCTTGTCTGTGGCCCTGAGCAGGGCAAAGGACATGAAATGAGAATGATTATGGCAGAGAACCAGCAGTTAATATGTGATACAGGGGGGGATTTTTTAAAGGGCTTTCTTGAGTGCTTAAGGCGTTCTGTTGTAGCCAGATAACAAATGCTTATCAGAGAATTTACATCAGCATATATTAATACATTCTACTGAACTTTGCATTCATATAATGCAATTGACTTATAACTGCAGTTTTAGAAATTGTGCAATATTAACTTGCTATTTCCCTTACACCTTTGAGAGAAGGAAGTTGCTGGTCTGGCTTGTATTTGTTTCCTCTTTCAGGAAAACACTGTTTTTATGGGAAGAAAATTGCCTTTTGTTTATTGCAAGTTACCAATACAGCTGTTGTTTGAAGTTAATGAAAGCATGTTAAATATTTTTTGGAGAGGGACCAACAGTGCTAAAGAAACATCGATCAGTATTTCAGCATTGTAGAATGAACCTTGTAGAGCAGTATGTTGCTGTCAAATAAGTATTTTTCTAAGGGGTTTCTGAAGGGGGTTGTAGGGGGAAATCTTGTCTTGCTTTAGCTGCTGCTGTGCCTGCTCAGCCTGAAGCGCTACAGGTAGCAGAAGAGACTGTGGCACTAATAACACTACTTCAGCTTACAATACCTACTGCTAAAGCCGCAAAGCTGTACTCAGCTAGGATTAGAAATGGGTGTTTCATGTGACTAAGGGGATAAGGTGTGGTTTATATGGGTCTCTGTGCTGCCTATCTAAACTTTTCACACTGCTCTCTGTATTTTAAGCACTAACCTGTGGGCTGTATTTATCCTTAGGCATCCTTATAACAGCTGTTCAGCTGTTGTCTTGTAAACAGTGGTATTCTGGCAGTTGCTTTTGCAGTTACTCTTTTTAAAGATAAGTTAGCAGTCTGTGCTGTGGTTATGAAGCAGTTTTTTTTTCAGATATCACAGGTAGCTATGTAGAAGGTTGAGAAATATAAAGTGAATTAATAGTCTAATGTTTACACATATTGTCTTTAATGTTTAAGTGGTATAGGTTATATAATTCCAGTTAGTTTTACCAGACTTGGCGAGTGGACTTCATTTTATTGTACTTATCCTTGGGTTTGGGGGTTATTTTCCCCAAGAGTTGTTAGTCTGCTACAAACTAGTTTTGGATTTAATTTTTAGCTAGTTGAAATCAAATTGTAATTTACTGTTGAACTAAGGGGTCATAATACTTATGAACAGTTTCCTGAGCTGTTAGATTGAAACTTACTGATACGAAGAGGCTGTGCTTTGGAGTGGTGTAGTAGCTTGGAAGGAAGGCAGATGATGCAGCTCTCAGTAAAGCTGTTACAAATGCAGTTCAAGGTACAGTGCTGACATTCTCATGTGCACCCAAGAGGATTCTAGGGTCTATCAACAATCAAAAGCGAATTGGGGAGAACTTGTAATGGACTGTTTTCAATTTAATTCTCATTGGGGTTGCTCTGTTTCAAAATAATGAAATTTGCACATGCTGAAATAAATTATATGACTGCATTTCCGTCATAAGAGCTCAGCCTTTAAGTACTTTTGGATGCTGTGAACTGGAATGCAATTTCTTATGCTGAAATTGACAATTTAGTTCACTGTGAGAAACTAAAGGGATGAAAAATACTGGTAAGGGGTCCGGTGATGCCAATAAGAATATGGTAGTAACACAATCTGGTTGCTGCTAATTGTGAGTAGGAGTTAGACATTGTTACAAATACTTTGTTTCTTTGTGAGATAGTAGTTTGGATTGTGATTTTAGTTAGCCAAGTTTCAGTTTTGTGGCACAAAAGCTACAAAATTGTGGTTGTGTAGTTTACTCAGGCTTTATTAAAGTGACATTGATTTTTAGAGCTCTTATTTCAAACCCCAGAAAATGTAACCCCTTATTTCCCAGACATTATTGCCTTAGTTTTATGGGGGAAATACCAGTATTCTGCGAGTAGTTCAGGTTGTGAAATATTTATTTAGGCACTTTCTGGTAGCTAAATAATCATCTGCATCCAAATATGAGGATATAATGAGCTGAAATTTAATAACAGCACATTGTTATTTTAATGCTAAAGGATTAGTCCTTTGAATTTTTCCATCTGAATAAAAGTAAAATTTTGGTGTGCATTTGTTTTGTAATCCAAAATATTTGAAGAAGGGAGGGAATTTGAAAATTTTTAGCTAAAATCTGTTTGTTTCTACCTTGCATTTAATTATTTGCAAGATAAACTTTAATTTCCAACCTATGCCAATGCAAGTGTGAAACTGTTGCTTTTCTAGTGCCTTTTCCAAGTAAACACTTTTTATTAAACATTAACGTTGTTTAAATACTAACTTTGCAGTGACACTGACTGCAAAGCTGGGAAAATTATTGCTTAATTGAAGTGAGATGTGATATGTCAATACTCAAGTGCTTAACTGAATAGCAGTTAAAAGCAGTGTCTGCTTTGCTTCAAATTATTATTTAGTTTCTTACAAAAACGGGGCTAGAGGTTTTTACTTCAAAGTTCTTAATGGATTCAGGTGATGATAGAACCTTGACTCTTGTTTTTGTGGTGCATAAACTTATCTTCCTACCACAGTGTGTTTCTGATAATGCCGCTCTCTGGAAAAGCTTGCCCGCTGTTGGGTCTCTTCAGACAGCCTCCTCAAAAAAGGAGATTTTGTGCAGTTGGAGACTCGCACAGCACGTTTGGGTTTGCTGGAAGTACAACGCGTGAACACAGGTCCTAAACTAACTTTGTGTTTGTTCAGGAAACAAAGCAGGATTACTGTGGATTTACTGCAGGATTCAAGTCTGATCACTTGTTTGTGGTTCTGAAGGTAGCATTGTTCTAGGAGATGCTTCTGATAGGCACACCACGCCTTGCAGCTTTCCTGATCCCATGCATATGTGCAGTTGTGTTCAGGCATGAAAATTTGTACATACATTCCCACACACTGTGTGCAGTGTGAAATTTGTCTTTCAGTCCGTTTACTTTATTAAAAGAAGAGAAGATGTAGCTGGTGGCTTTGTCCAATTAATAAATACATAACACAGATTAATAGGAAGGAATAGGAAGATACTTAAGAGGCTGAGAGGCTTGTGCAGCCAGATTGCACACTGCTGGAAGGCTGGTAAAGCTTGTTCAATTTCCATTTCAAGCAGGCTTGTATTTGACTCCAGTCTCGAGTTTTTCAGTTTCTTACTTTGGGGGGGGCGGGGGGGGTTGTGTGGATATTATCTAAAAAGATAACAAAATGGGTTTCAGAAGAGCTAGCATAAGGAAAGAGTGCCTGAGTTTGCATCAGATATCAATTGGAAAATTATCTGTTCTCATTATTCTCTTTTAGCTGTTTAGACCACACATCTAGAATCAAGTGTTTCAGCTTGTCAGGCTGGCATCATGAGTAACTATCTTTCCTGCTAAACAAGATGAAAACCTGCTGCTTGTAAAAGGAGATCTGAGCCACTACTGAAAATCCGAATCGGCTTTCTGATGTCAGAACTAATAGAGTGAAATCAGATGTGTTTCTGTATCGCAGCCCTAATAATTTTATTTTCATAGATGCAATTAAGTTCTTCTCTGTGGAAGTAATAATATTCCCTTCTAGAAAGTTCTCCATTAATCTTATGCGGCATCAGAAGACTTAAAACTAAAAGACTATTTTTTGACCATTCTTAAATCTTGTAGTTATATTTGTACATGGTAGTAATTATCTTGCAGAGACAGAATACGTTTGGTATATATTTTTGTGACCTCAGTTGCTGTTTCCATTCTCAACATCTGCTATCCTGAGAGAATGCTGCTTTGTCTTAGCAGTCTATAAATGTTGAAAAAACTTCAGTATTCTTTTTTTGGCCAAGTGTTGAAATTTTAATTTATTGTACTAGATAATTGTTCACATTTTAGTAGCATCAGGATTATTCTAGGTACAATGAGGACTACAAATACAAATTAATATTTCTGAGATTGGAGAAAGGTGGTGACTGTCTGACCATTATTAGGAAAAAGAACAGCATGTATTTCCTGCTTTCAGAACCAAACAGAAGCATAGTCCAATCCAAAACAGGCAAATAACTACTAAGAAAGTATTAGTGTATAATTCCTCATTTAAATAATTTTTAGAGAATAGCAGAAATGTTACCATGATTTTACAGTGGAGAAGTTTGAGTTGGAAAAAAATGAAATTACTTGCGTGAAGTGATTCAGCTGTCAGAACTAAATTATTAACTGTTAGGTGTGGGTATTATATTGGAAAGCAGTGTTTGAGCTGGGAAATCTGCGTATAATGGAGGTTCTGAATAACTATAACCACTGGATTTCAGTGTTCTGCTCTCCGCAGAAGTGGTATGAAAAATGTTGGCACCTTCCATCTTTGTCTAAATGCAGTATAGTTGAATTCCTTTATTTAGAAGTCAGCAATCAGAATATGAATGGGCTTTAGTTAGTACCTGAGTACATACGGTATTTCATTGCCGTGTAATAAATGTTGTTGATAACTTGGTTATAGCAATATGATATCTTGTGGATGACGAAATTGACCCAAATGCTTACCTGACTTCTTAAGTAGGATTTGTAGTCAGTGTACTTTATTCTGCTGCAACGGCGGCACTCTTGATGGTGCTTGAGAAGCTCATTCAGAGATGGTTCAGGTTTGTGGATAAATTCCTGAGTCCTTTCTTCTGAGAATATTTTCTTATTTCAGACTGATTTCCAGTAAGGTTACTGAATAGTTTGTCTTGGCTGTTTCAAATGTCTTTGGCCATTTATGATTTTATTGAGAAGGACACTGAAAATGGAAAGAGGTATATGAGCAATTCCTTGCCTTTTCCCAAGGAAAGAGGGTCTCTTGTTTTATAATTATAACTGTTCTTTGCTGCTGAATCCTTTGTACTGTTACTGCTCTTGAAGACAATAAGCTATACTATTAATAGAAGACAATAAGCTATACTATTAATAAAGAATCTGATTGTAGAAAAATCTTAAGTTGTGAATATTTAGTGTTCTCTTGCTTTGCTTTCTGATGTCCTTAGCATGGCAGCACAATGAATTGACATCATATCTCTCTGACTTACAGAAACTAAAGGGATAAAAATTAATTTTCTATTGTAATACTTATCTTTGGTATGCAAAATAAAATAGATACCATTGATGCTCATTCAGAATGCTGGAGGGATACTGCTAATACCATTGTCTTATGATTATGTAGTCATATTTCCCAGCATGAGAAAGGCCCAAAACCATGGTTACAAGAATAAAAAAGTATAATAAGCAGGCTTAAAAAATCTTGTTTCATGCAGTTGGAAGGTGTTTGACTCTGTGTTAGTACTGGGATGAAGGACTTGATGTACTGTTGTGTAAGATGGTTTCTGGGAGAGGTACCAAAGGTGCAGTTAAAATATCTAGGCTGGGTCTGATGAGGTTGATTTTGTTATCTTGCTTGTTTAGGATAGAACAAGTGAAGAGCCAGGAAGACTTTTCGTATTTAATGTTCCAAACTTGCTCCAAGATTCCTTTGGAACTTGGAAATAAAGACTGTAGTATCTTTAGAACTGAGTTACTGGCTTGAAAACCTAATTGGGAGATGGGGGAACAACAAAGGAGGCCTGTTCTTCTCGACATCACTTAGAGTGTAATCTGTGCCAGTTCCCTGGTATCTTCCTTGACACATTCAGGCTGGAATGCTTGACAGCATGGCATGCCTGCAGTCATCTTTGGAGAGAATTGTCTCCTGTGGTTTAAGTTAGCGTTAGCTGAGCACTGATGAACTGTGTGCTTCTGTCCTAAGAAGGCAGATAGATTTCCAATACGATTCTCTCCCCTTCTCTCCATCCCCACTATATTTTTCTTCTTTCTCTTATGCTAGAAAGCCCCTTCCTTTAGTCTGCTTTCTTTAGTCACCATTCCTTTGAGCATTGTTAGTCTTGCAGTTCTGATTCTGGTTTTGTTGCCTTTCTTATTGAGATGGTAAGGCTCTATAGACATCCAGATTAGGTTTGTACAGGGATGATACCCCTTTTTGCTGCAAGTATTTTCTTGGGTGTTGGTGAAAAACAGCCTTTGCTGCTCTGAGAGCTGCATCATTGGTGGTACATTCCTCCAATAATTTCCTTTTCAAAGTGGAATATGTGACATATACAGGTGCTTGAAGAAATGTAAATTAATGGTGCAAATGAATGCTAGAGTTTCCAATGAGCACAAACTAAATAAGTTATTAATTACATGTTGGGATAAAACAAGTATCTATTGTATGGTCAATACAAAGCACTCTATTTTCAACCAATGCTTGCATTGATATTTATTGTAGTCAATATTTCAGAAGCTGATATTCCTCAAGTTTTAAGTTATAACCTTAATTTATATTATATATGTATATAATTTATATATATTAGAAATTCATCTCTGAGTTTGAAAACAGTACAGCTGTACAAAACATTGCTTACTAGAAAAGCTCAGATTTAATTCACAGTCCAGATTCTGCTTGGTTCATTAGGGATCTCAGAAAGCACCATGGCTACAAATGGAGTGATAGGTTCTGGACAAGTAGACAGCTTGTTCTCAGAGAGATCAATCATGTTGATGCAATTACATGAAAACAAAGCTGGTCTATCTTTGATTTTACTGTATTTTTTTACCATTAGAAATCTTACCTATTTAACTCTGTAACGTACGTGTTCAGAAACTTAGGTTTGTACCTACTTATCAATTTTCATCCTATTTTGTAGGGTTTTGGGGTAAACTGTTTGTCTCTTTGGTTTTAAACTTGGGTTTAAACTGAATCGTTTTCTCACTAGTACAGGCCTTTCTAGGAGTGTAGTTTGTGACCTATTTCAGCTAGAACATAATCCTCAATTTGAGGAGAGGACTGGAGAAAGTGCTTTTACTAGTCAAAATATTTATATCTGAATGTGAATTTGTATTTGAAATTGCTCTATGGGCTAGACTAGAATGAAATAAAAAGCATGATGAACATAACTTTTAAAGGCAAATCTTGTAATACAGCTTTGTTACAGAGTTTGGCTTGTTTTTACCTTCCCATCTACCATTGAGAGTTAAACTCAAGTAACTCCGTGCACTTGGGCAGACCTAACTGGTGTGATCCATTATCTCTGTAATTATGTAATTTTAAGTGCTTAGGCAACTGGATTGTTTGCAGGTGGTCCCTCTCCCTAGTCAGTGTTTGAACAGTGACATATTTTACAACCAAAGCCTACCTCTTGACTGGCCTTCCTCGAATAGAGAAAAGGCTCAATGCTTGGATATCAGTGATATTTAGTGAGAAGTGAATATGGCTCAAGGACGACAGTGCTCTTTTTTGGAGGCTGCAGCATAGGAAGGAAATGCGTAATGTAACGTATCTAATCCTGCACAGTCACATTGCAAGAATAAGTCTTGTGCTTGTAAAGCAAATCAAATTGGAGTAAAGCATATTTTCAATTTAGATTAGACTGCAACTTTATAAAGATTATATATATTTAGACTAGATAAAGTATTTTTCTTCCATTAAGTGTACCAGAGAGAGAAAGAAGGATGAAACTACCTTTAAGTTGGGGTTTTTTCCACCTAAGGCCCTTTGTGTTGAACCTGGGAATGTCTAAGGTTTTAGGTAGTTGAGGAAGCTGAGATACACTTGTCATCTTCTGCTCTTGTTTTCATCAGATTCATGAAGATGTGGTGGTGGTAGAGTGAGGTTTTAGTTGCTTGATTTAAAGATTTTTTTTTTTTAATCAACTTTTGGGCTTTGCAGTTAACTCTGAAGCAGTTAGCAGAGAAGGGTAAACCTTATAAAGTACAAATGTTAGTGTAGCCTAACTCACTAAATTTTAAACTGTTTACAATTTTTCCCCCCAAAATTACTTGGCTGTATAGACTTGTGTAAGCCTTCCCCAGAGAGCAGGGACTGATTCTTAAGGAGTGTGAAACTTTGCTGTTACTGTTCTATAGCTTATGTTCAGCTGTCTTGGGAGCAGGAATGTTTTAAGAAAGGCAAGGGACTCTAGTCAGTTCAGGTACACATTGTATGTATTTGTAATTTCTGAGAATTTGGAAAGTCTTTGATTATTTGAGATGTTGATATATATTGACTATGTAATAATGTTAATGTACCGTTGAGGTTCCAGTGCTTGATGAGTATGCTGTTTATTGTAAAGTGTGGGAATGTCTTGGATTTGTTTTAAATACGAAGGGATAATCACTTATACATGCTTAATTGTCACCTGTGACCTTCTTCAGAGGGAGCTGGAAAGAAGCTTTCTCTAATCTTGTTTGTGTTGGTCAGCATTCAATGGAACACCGATTCAAAACCACAATCCCTATCAAAAAGGTCCTGCCACTGAATCTGTGTGTGCTCCCAGGTGAAAAGTACAGATTCTGAAAGAATCACTGCTTGAAAAAGGGCGAGGCAGTCATGTAAATGCTTCTGCTAAGAGTAAGGATGGTAAGAGCATTCTTTATGGAGTCACTTGCACCAGAACTCTTGCGGTACCTTGCTGTTGGTTGTTGACAGAATACTTGACAAAGGAAGTAGTAACATGCCAATAAAAGGAGGTGTTTTTGCCAGGAAAGTTCAGGTTTGTGTGATGAGTGTATGTATGGGATAAGTTTGTTTATTTTTATTCCTTTGGGAATTTTCATGAGGGCTTATTTGCAAGGTTCAGGCTGTGCATGTGAAACCGTAAGCAGGTACCGGGAATCTCATAGGGGAGTCTCAAAAACTTTGTCTATGAAGCAAGACCAATGATGTGCTTAGTTTATTATCAAACTGAATTTTCCACCCAAAACTTGAGAAGAAAAAGTGAGAAGTATGTTTAAAGTAGCTAGAAGCTGGGATGGTATTGTAGTTCAGGAAGGACTTTTGATAGAAAATTAATAACAGATACATTACTTAGTATGTCAGCATCTCCTTATCTAGGCTGAGAAGCAGCTGCAAGAGTCTAAAGAGACTGCCTGAAAACTTGGTAGGTGTGTTTTTTTAAGGGGGAGGGAAAAAAAGCAAGACAGAGGGCCCATAGGAGTGCCTCTTAAGTAGTTGTATAAAGCTTTGGTTGTATAAATCTATTTTGATTAAATTGGTGTGTCAGAAACACCAGTTGAATACCTTTTAGGGAGGACAAGCATGGTAATTGCGTTGCTGCAAAGACATCCCTGACTAAATGTGCCTAAAATTTTGTAAGCAGTGACCAAATGACAGAGTAATGCAATACTAAGTACCCTTTTGACAGCTGGGGGTGGTGGTAGGAGTCTGATGCTTGTAAATAATATTTTTTCAAAATGAGTGTCTTTTATTCACTTTCTGGATGTGTTTCTGTTGTTCTGATTTAATAAGTCTTGAAGTAACTAAAAATTACCTCGATATTAGTGGTCTTTATTACTTTATTTTTCTGGCCTGTGTCTCTGTGCTGGTCTGGAGTAACTCTCCTGAAGTCATCATTTTGCCTGGGGCTAAGCTTCATTCTCTCTTCTTCCAAGAAAGATTGCCAATTGAGTTAGGCCACTTTGAAAAGCTTTTATGGCTTTGATATGGGTTGAAAGCTGCTGGAGATGAGGTTTATCAAATCCATTACAATTCAGCGTTATTCCATTTGATTAGTCACCCTTGGCATACAGACAGGATTTGAAAGAAAAATGTCTTGAGCAAAATTATCAATAATTCACATGTTTATGTTACAATTGTATACTGCGTACTCCTCGATGGGAAACTTTATTTCATAAACATAATCTTGTAATGGACACACATTCTTCATTGGCAAACATCAAAATGTAGCCATTCATCAGACCAGATTTCAAATATTTAAATACTTGATATTGTGGCATTTGTTTTCTGCTAGAAAGTGTTGTAAAACCACAGCAAGAATGTGGCCCTTTTTCTGTGATCTCTGATGGGGACTCTCAGCTTTCCATTGCAAGGCAGGGAGGTGACAAAGCACTTTACTGAAACAGACCCCACAAAGGGCTGTTACATGGGTCAGCCGCACCTTGAGTTCTCAATCTGGACAAAAGCAAAACACCCTTTCTTTGGTGCTTTTATACGAGCAAATTTATGTTCAAACCACAAGAATTATAACAAAAGAACTGATTGTAGCAGCATCTGAGATGTGCTTTCAGAAGTTGGAGTGGAGTGATTGAAGAAATTGCAATTTTTCAGCTGTGTAGAGCATCTCAGGTGCAGAACTTGTAACTTTACATAAATGCAAAAACTGTTGGGCTCAAATAGCTTTTAGTGCTTAGAAAGGGAGCAATGAGACAAGCCATTACTTCATCTCTACTTTAGGAAAAGCAGTTTCCAGATAGTGAACAAGTAAATCATTTGAAGGAGGTGGCATCTTGTATATCCTTAAATCATTTACTCATAGGTGTTGGCTCTTTGGAATTCTGTTGTGGAAGGAGTAATGAGCTGCTGTTCTAATACAGTTTCTGGAGTACAAATATTTCACAATCTTATAACAATTTATTTTCCTTGCAGGAGTGCATTGTAACCATCCAGTCCTTCTTCAGCTGCTTTCCCTTGGGTGGGCCTGGTAAGTTTTTGTAATATTCTATTATAACAATTTATTATAAATAATTTTGTCATTGTGAGAAAGGTTAATTTATTTTTGGTCATTCTTTCCACTTGAATGTGGAGTAAGAATCGTGTTCAGCTCTTGTTTGACTTTTTATAACAGTCTTCCAGCTCTGTTTAAAATTGAAATGTACAGAACCAATATATTACAAACAAGAGCCAATGTGTGCCCAGGTGGCCTGGGAAGCCAGTGGGCATCCTGGTCTGTATTAAATGCCAAGGAGACCAGGGCAGTTCCCTGTGAGATTCCACCTCAAGTGCTGTGTCCAGTTCTGGGCCACTCACTACGAGAGAGACTTTGAGGGGCTGGAGTGGAGCTGGGAAGGGTCTGTGAGGAGCAGCTGGGGGAGCTCATCCAGGAGAAAAGGAGGTTCAGGGGGAGCTCAGCAGCCTCTGCAGCTGCCTGACAGGAGGATGCAGCCTGGTGGGGGTCAGTTTCCCAAGTAACCAAGTTCATAGTTATTTGGGGAAAAAATTGCTTCCTTGTTGAAATAGGGCTTAGCTGTAGGAAGTTTCCCTGGGTGTTCAGGGATTTTTGTGTTGATGTGACTGCAAAACTCACTTAGCACACTGCGTGATCACATATGAGTGGATACTGTTCCATTTCATGTGGCTATAGCAATGTAGAGCTTAATGGAGGCATAATGAGGCAGCAGTTCTAATGAAAGCTGAAAAGCTTGCCCTTTGTTTAGGTTAAACCGTTAAATAAGTATATTCAATGTTTTCTCCATCCAGAATGAAGACAAATGTAAAGATGGCATGTCCAAGGAATTTTAAAAGGTGTAGACCTCCTGACTGAGCAGTGCTGTGCTTTTTATTCTCTTTAATTAGTAAAGTAAGTATGAATCAAACCTATGCTTCTGGGAGTTACATGTGATATTTTTATACATATATGTAACAATATTAAATAATAATACATTGTGCCAGCTTAATTTTAATAATGCCAATATGTTTAATTCTCTTGATGGGAGAGGATGGAGAATTATATATAAGAATATGTAATACACAAGGACTTTTTGGGAATGTGTGTATTTTTAATTGTGTAGAACTGTTTAAGCTGGTAGAAAGTACTAAATTAAAAGAGCCATCATGTTAATGTACCACTCTGATTTTGGAATTCTTCATAAATAAGAAATCACTTATGTAAGTTTATGATGGTCACAAAGGACTCTAATAATAACCACTTCTTTAACTTATACCTGCTTGTTGCTTCTACTGGAGCAGTACCTAAATGTTTGGTTAAAATATACCTTCTCTCATGCTGGTTTTACTCTTGAAGTTTTTGCACTCCCAAGTACCTTTCCTTAAAATAAATCCCATGAGATGATGGCTGGGGTCAGATCCCAGAGGTTCTTAGATCCTTTTGCTATGCTCTGGAGTCCAGGCCACATGTTATACATATTTCAAATTGTGAAGAGAGTAATAAACTTCAAGTATTTACTAGTGAGATAAATTGGTTTTAGCAGTTCTCTAAGAATATCTTTTTTCTTTTTTTCTTCTACCAGCTGCTGTTCTCTCACAGGTGAAAGTCATGATCACGCTAACAGAACTCAAATGCTTAGCAGATGCCCAGTCATCCTATCACATACTAAAACCATGGTGGGATGTCTTCTGGTATTACCTCACCATGATAATGCTGCTAGTTGCTGTGCTCGCTGGGGCTCTCCAGATTACTCAAACCAGAGTATTGTGTTGTCTTCCTTGCAAGCTAGAATTTGACAATCATTGTGCCGTGCCTTGGGATTTAGTTAAAGCCAACCTCAACATGTCAGCTAGCTCGACAGCACCGATAATCATCCCGCTTAAAATCCAGAATTATCTCCATCGGCAGCAGTATTCCTACATTGATGCAGTATGTTATGAGCGACAGCTTCACTGGTTTGCCAAATTTTTTCCCTACCTAGTGCTTTTGCATACCTTTATTTTTGCAGCTTGCAGCAATTTCTGGCTTTACTATCCTAGTACAAGTTCCAGGCTTGAGCACTTTGTAGCCGTTCTTCAGAAGTGTTTTGACTCTCCCTGGACAACTCGTGCCCTCTCAGAAACAGTTGCTGAGCAGTCTGCAAGGAAGCTGCCGATAGCCAAATCAAAAACAGTGATTTCATCACCTCAGTGTTCAGGAGACATAGGGGCCAGCAGGCAGTCCTTGCCATATTCACAACATGGCTTGGAAACAACTGGAAGAGAAAATTCAAGTGTTCTCGACAAAAAAGAAGGGGAACAAGCTAAAGCTATATTTGAAAAAGTGAAGAAATTCAGAGTACACGCCGAAGAAAAGGATGTCGTATACAGAGTGTATATGAAGCAGATTATAGTGAAAGTCTTTGTAGTTGTCATAATAGTAATTTATGTCCCCTACTATTTATCATTTATTACACTTGAAATTGATTGTGTAGTTAATGTTCAAGCCTTTACAGGCTATAAAAGGTACCAGTGTGTTTATTCGCTAGCAGAAATTTTTAAAGTTTTGGCTTCATTTTATGTTGTTTTAGTGATCTTCTATGGTTTAACTTGTACTTATAGTTTGTGGTGGATGTTAAGAAGTTCACTTAAGCAATACTCTTTTGAGAAATTGAGAGAGAAAAGTAATTACACTGATATACCTGACGTGAAGAATGACTTTGCATTTATTCTTCACTTGGCGGATCAGTATGATCCTCTTTATTCCCAACGATTCTCAATATTCCTGTCTGATTTGAGTGAAAATGAGCTCAAACAGATAAATCTTAACCATGAATGGTCAGTGGAAAAACTGAAAAATAAACTAGTAAGAAACTCCCAAGACAAGACTGAACTTCACCTTTTCATGTTAAATGGTCTTCCAGACAGTGTCTTTGAACTGACTGAAGTAGAAGTCCTAAGCCTGGAACTTATTCCTGAAGCCAAACTTCCTTCAGCTGTGACCCAGCTTGTCAATCTCAAAGAACTCAATGTTTATCATTCATCACTAACGATGGATTATCCAGCAGTCAGCTTTTTAGAAGAAAATCTGAAAACCTTGCGTTTGAAGTCTAGTGAGATGGGAAGAATTCCATTTTGGGTCTTTCATCTAAAAAACCTACAAGAGTTGTGCTTATCAGGATATTTCATGCTGGATCATCACAACTCCATATACAATGACGGCTTTCAGGGGCTAAAAAATCTGAGATCAATTCACTTAAAAAACAACCTTTCCCGTATACCTCAAGTGATTACAGATCTTCTGCCTTCTTTACAACACTTGTCTATCAACAATGAGGGAAATAAACTGATAGTGCTAAATAACCTGAAGAAGCTGGTAAACCTGAGAAGCTTGGAACTCATCTGCTGTGATTTAGAGCGCATTCCCCATTCCATTTTTACCCTAAACAATTTGCATGAAATTGACTTAAAAGAAAATAATCTCAGAACAGTGGAAGAAATAATTAGTTTTCAACATCTTAAGAATCTTTCTTGCTTAAAATTGTGGCACAACAGTATTTCATATGTCCCAGTACAGATTGGTGCATTATCAAACCTGGAACAGTTGTATCTAAATTATAATAATATTAAGAATGTTCCATTGCAGCTATTTCTTTGTAGAAAGTTACACTATTTGGATCTTAGCTATAATAAGCTAACCTCCATCCCTGAAGAAATCGGTTATCTGACCAACCTGCAGTACTTGGCTTTGACAAAAAACCATGTAAGTAGAACTTTGAATTACTAGTCAAAACCAAAAATAGACTTAGGCTGCTATTTCTTCGGTGGTGTTCATTATTAAAGTAAATCCAGAAAAAAGGGGTGGTGCTTGTTTAATTACTTCAGCAAAGCTCACATAATGCTGACTAAGTACTATCCTGGTTTGTAGCAGCTTACGGGCTTTGATCCAGAGATGGTAGAGGTTAGCATAGCTGCAGAAACATTTCTTCCCTTCCCTGCAGTTGCCAATCTTATGTAGTATTTTAATGAAAGTGAATAGTGGTTAATGTTTACCTTAAAACATCATACTGAAAGATGAAGTGAATGAGTAGCGGGTTGATGAGCAGCTCAGGTGTATGATATGACCGGGAAGAGGGAAATTATTATGGTTGATAACCTCAGAGTCAGAGCTGAACTGTCTGGCCTTGTTAGTGTGGGGCTCAGACTGGGGCTGCTAATGTCTCTCCACAGTCTGTGCTTGTTCTTTGTTAAGTGATTCTTAGGAACAGGCTCTTCCTCTCCCCTGCCACCTGCACACGTCTGCGTGGATGTGCTTCCCCTTCCAGGCTTGCCTTGTGCCAGGAGCTAAGCAGCTTTGTAAGAAAACAGGCATAATAAAACCATTGTAGTGCTCTCAAGCACTTGATCACATTATGATAGAGGAATTACAGTCTTCCTTTTCCTTTTATTAACTAAGAGTTTCTTGCCCTAAAATAAAAAAGTGGAAATGTCAAACTATGCCGCCGCACATAGGCTAACAACTTTTAATGTACTTTGTTTTTGTTCTTCTCTTTCCTTTTTCTAGATTGAAATGCTGCCTGATGGATTATTTCAGTGCAAAAAGCTGCAATTTCTTCTTCTGGGAAGTAACAGTCTGATGAATTTGTCCCCTCTTGTGGGTCAGCTACTGAATCTCGTTCAGTTAGAGCTCATTGGAAACTATCTTGAATCACTTCCTGCTGAACTGGAAGAATGTCAGCTCTTAAAACGAAATAATCTAATTGTAGAAGAAAGGTTGTTAAAAACACTTCCACCTCGTGTAAGAGAGCGTTTGCAGGCATGCTCAGATAAGTCCTAAGTTTAAAATTAGGCTCTGCATCATTGCATTCTACAAGTCTTGCTTAGTATCTTTAGTCTAAAGATCTGTATAGATAGACAGGAGTGAAGGAGAGAGAGCAATTTACAAATCAGTCTTAAACTTTAATGCATTGAACTGAGCTGTTGTATTGAAAAAGAAGAATTATTCAGATTCAAAGAAAAGATGCAGCCTTTTACAAGTAAACATATTTGAATTTTGGGACATGAATTGTTGGTTAGGTTCTATGGATTGAAATAATTCAGCTAAATGTTTATGGTAGTATTGAGAAAGAAGAAATGATTGCCTGTCTATAGTGAGAGTGTATATACTTTTTTCCTATGAGCATTTTTTCTGTTGATAGTGATGATTTAAAATAGTTTTATCTCCTGCCATGTGAGGTCTAAGAACTGTCTGGGATTAGTTTCTAAATATGAACTCTTCTCTAACTTAGGATGTATTAAATTAAGAGTTTAAACTATTTGAACAGTTTAATTGCATGGGGTATACTGAAAGTAATTTTTCAACATAACTTAATTTTTAAAAGCTTTTGACAAGTACTAAGCATTAATTATATAATTGTGGAAGATGCCATTTGAATCTTGCTATTAAATACCTAGAACTCAGTTTCAGCATTTTGTCTTAAAACTAGTAAATACAAAATTAATTGTTGCCTAGAAATTGGGAGGAATCAGAAGAATCTGAAGTAACTGTTGTGTGCATCTCCTAGTGAACCAATCTTACATTACTGATCTTCAGAAACAATGATGGCAAACAGAACACAGTATAGTTGCAAAGTTGTCTTCTGTATGTTGTGAGCATCCCAGGTGTTAGTGTAGTGTATGTTGCTGATTAATATTTTTATAACTTCTCATTACTGACTGCCTCACTGCAGCTTCTCCACACCCAGTTATTGGGGAGAGGATGAAGGAGGTTTGTATTAGATAGGGACAGAAGAAAAACACAGATAAAACAAACTAAATAATCACACAACTTGCAAGCATTCGGGAGGAAAAGACAGGAAGCATTACAAGCTTTGCCTCTTCTAGGGATGTAATAATAAATCATAGCGGTGGGATAAACTTTATGCCATCCTTAATGCTTGCAAAACTGGATGGAAATAAAATGTTTCCTGACTTCATTCTTCTGCTGTGCGCTGTTTTATTATATTTGAAGTCTTAATTTTCATTACGTTTATCATGTTCACTAAAAACATAAGTTATGCCCCTGGGAAAGGAAGAGGTTAGCATGCTTTCCAAAACACATTTTAAAACTTGAGCCTAATACAGTTTTCAAAAACCAGTCTCTGCTGGGGGTTTAGCAGATGAAGTGAACTGTGCCCTTAATGACTCTGTGTTTAAGAAGTGTGCTAACAAACTGCATTCCAGTTTATAATAACAAATCATCACAGATAAAACTAGTTTTAGTAGTAGAGTACTTTTAGTCACCTCTTGTTCCCATTCCACTGCCAGTTTTGTGGAGTGTCAAGTTTATTTTGAATGAAAATGCCCAAACAAGTCAGATCCCCATGAAAGTAGATGTCTTTGCAGGAGCCGTGCAAGAGGTGCAAGTTCCTCCGGTGTACTGATGGCATTCCAAAGACATTTGTAGTTGGAGCACTTTTCTTCTCAGGGAACCAAAACGTGGTCAAACTATTGCTTTCTATGTAGTTCTAGAAATGTTTAGTTTAAACTGGTTGCTTGTGTTTATGTGCAGGCCAGTGCTTCTTGAACAGTGTTTCATAATGTCCATATGTAACTCCTCCAAACTCTGTTAACAGACTTTGAGTTGTATAACAGTCCCGTAGGAATTGACATGGTTCATCAACAGAGCTAGTTGTGGAACATGTGATTAAACCACAAGGCATTGATTTGCACCCCTGTGGCAAGACTTGTGTTAATTAATTGCAATAGGCCTGTCTGGACTTCATAACTTAACATTAAAGAACACTTTATGCCAGAATTTGACACTTAAGACTTGCAATCTGATAATTCATATCAGATTAAATGGGCATTTTCTTTAAAGCCTTTTTCTAAATTAGGAAGTTGTGCTGAAAAAGTTAAATCAGTAAATAATTGTCTTGGCCAATAACTTCAACTTTTTAGCAATGCATTGGTCCTTTTCCATAATCAACTAAACTGATGTAGGAGAAAAATGTTCTTAAACGTACATTCTATACTAGTTCTGCCAGGACTGAAGTAACAGAAATAACTTGGAGAAAGATACTTCATTTCTAAAATGGTAGAGGATTTGAGGAATCACTCAAATGCATAATTGATAGTAATATTGTTTTATAGGCTAAATGGGTTACATTTTTTTGCAGACTTTAATTTGTTCACTCTGCACCCCCTCAAGAGGGTTGGATTATTTTAGCTGCATGTTTGGGTGTTTAAAAAACACCCGACAAGTGTAAAGGCTGTGATATCTAGCCTTGTTTTCAAACCACAGCGTGCCTTTGCTATCCCTTTTGTACCATGAAACCTATTCAAAGTGCTTAGAATTGAGGATGGAAACAAATGTAACTCTGAATTCCTTGAATTCATTTCAGCCATTACCTTAATATTCACTATTTCTTCGAAATGAGGGAATTTTCAGGGAATCAATTTATGAGTCCACTGTCAAACTTTGTACAATAATATTGCTGGCATCTAATCTTTGTATAAATAATAATTTTCAATCAAAAAAAGCTTTTAAACTTGTTTGTGTTGTATTGTGTTTAAGAACTTTGTATTGTGACCTTCCGTATCATGAACATTTTCTTTAAAGATTAAATTTTCGTTTGCATTACAATTCTATGAACTGTTCTTTATTTTTCATCATAGATGTTGCAAATTTTATTTCATTGCAGATTTAATACAAAGCTCAGAAGTTTGCTTCCAGCTGTCTGTATCTGTGTGGTAGTAGGTCTGTCTTCTACAGGAAAGTGTGAAGATAATGAACAGCAGTGGGAAATGAACACTATGGTCCATGTCAAAACAGCTTTCATATTCTGGATTAGGAGAAAAGTTCTTGTGTTGATTTAGAACAAGGCTTCCTTCTTAATTGTTGCTACAGAACCTTTCCCAAGTATCCCACTTTAATTTTTGTGAGCTGGGTAAGTATCAAATGCAGACTGGAATTGTGCTGGGAGAAGCAGGCTGGCAATGATTCTTCCCCCTGCTTGGCATGTTCAGCTGTTGTGTGGCTAAACTGCCATAAATAATGCTGCTCGTGGTAAATCATGAATGTATTTCAAGTATTGCATGTGATGTTGGCTCAACCATCTCATTTCTCTTGAAATGGAGGAGACTGCTGGCTTTTTCTGCAGGCCTGGGTTTGACTTCATGCTCTTAAAATAAGGGGGAAAAGCTCAGACATGCAAGTAGTATTACATATTCAAGTGCTAGCTTTTTTATTTTTCAAAATAAGAACCTTCCTAGTAAGTTTTACAGAATTGTGGCCCTTCTTGGACATGAAATGAAACAACTGATAAAAAATTATGCAGCTTACCTGTTTCAAGGAGGTAGTGTTACTAAAATAAAGCAGATGATTTATAAACTGTTTTTTCATGCTCCTACAGATCCATGTATCTTGTTTTCATGGCAACTTATTGTCACTCTAATAGTTCAGTTTTTTAGACAGTAGATTTTCATCATGTTAACATTGTAATTGGAAGTTCATTCTGTAACCATTTCTATTAAGTAACTCTTTCTCTCTTCCCTTTCTACGCCATAAATGCCAGGATTATCGAAAGCAATGTGGGAGCAAATATACTGCTGTAAGTTCTGAAAGCAAGGAGGTAGTTCACATCCTTTTGGGGATCGTTTCTATGAAGGATTTTGCAGAGCTCAGACTTTTTCTGGAGATCAGGAGTTGAATTAAGCTCTCACACTTCATTTGGCGTTGAGGGTGGGCAGGTCCCTCAAATGTGCAAGCTCAGTAGTGCATTCCCAGAGGGATTGCAGAGACTGCAGTGTTGCTCTAGCATGATAGTGAGTAATGTAGGCCGTGGCAAGGGAGAGGGAATGGGAGTTGATAGGAAGAAGTAAGCAGTGATACTATGGTCCTATATGCTTGCAGGATACAGCAATGTCTCAGGAATTCCTGTGTGCAGAAGTCTCCATCCTGGCATTACATGAAGAGTTTCTCCCAGTGCTCCATTGCTAAGACACGTAGGTGGTGCAGGGGGCAGTAGCAACCCACTCTGAGGCTAGACTGGCATCTGAAAGCTATCAGGCATTATCTCAGTCCTGTATGTTTATTAAAGGAACCATTACATCTTTGTCTTGTTGCTTTTTTTTTTTGTTACTTCATTTATGTGAATATCCATTCCCTATTTGGTCGACTTCTAATAACCTATAATCTGTGTTATTATGCTGTACAAACGTGTGCTCTGCTTCATAGGAGCCAGCTAAAAGACTTCCAGATCCTGTGGATATGCAAGTCATATGCATTTAGCACTTGGAGATGTGGAGAAGAGAGGATGAAAATGAGTCTACCTGCAGAGAGGGGAAAGGAATAATTGCTCCAAGTAACAAGAGAGCTTTGAGGAGGTTGTTCTTACTACTTAGCCCAGCAAGGCTCTTGGGAAGTGGAACTTGCTCGTAGGCAGTTTTGGCAGCATGGTGCTTAACACAGGGAGTCTGTAGTGCTCGTGGATCTGCTATTAAACAGGTACATTTATTACTTGCTATTGCTTTCTTCATCTTATAAAAATGCTATTTGTATATTTATTGCTACTGTTTATAAGTGTTACTTATAATGCACTGAATAAAAGTTAGTTCTTTTCCCCTCCCTCATGCTTGCTTAGCTGTCTATTGCAGAACCAATAGTCATGTCAAAAGATATTGTAAAGCAAATATTGGAGAAGTATGGAGGGATGAAAACTGTAACAGGAGGTATGTAGAAAAGTCTGTCAGTGCAATCTCCCTGACAGTGAAAATCTCTCAAATCAGGGTTCAGGTTTCAAGTTATATGGATGGCAAGGGGAAAAAGGAGTGTAGCTTATTACTCTTCATTGCAAACACAGCTAACCTGCAAGTAAATAGGGAATTGATTGATCATTTGAAGTTGGCCTTGCTCAGCAAAAATGCATAAAATTGTGATGAGCTGGGTGGGGTTTTTTAGTAATGGTGTTGATCATCACTGGGGAGGTCCCTCTGACCTCTTTGCTTTGGCCTTCTGGTCTAACTGTTGTTCTGGCTTTTGCTGGACCTTATGTTGAGCTGATTTTATGCCATAGCATAGCAAAACGCTTTAGTGTACTAGTTTCCTGCTGTTTTAACAAGCTGAATTAGTCTGGTACAGTCTGGCAAGTACCAAAAGCCAGTAGAACAGGACAAAGATCAGTACCTCTCCTTATGATAACTGCTTAGGGTGCAAATTTGTATTTGCTTGCAGAGTAATTATCCTTGGCTGCCTCTTTGGGTTTTGTTTGGGTTTTTTTTGATGATAGTACATTATTACAACCAAATGGCCATGGCTTCTTTACATGGATTGTACTGCACAGATGCACATACATAGATGTTGAATGTCAATCTGGTATTAAACAGGCTTAAGACACACAAATATACTAAATATATTTGTCTAAAGTAAAATAATAAAAAATGGAAAGTGTAAGGATAGATTTAATAAAAACTCTTCAAGAGTTAGTAAATAGCATGTCTCCAACTGTTGTTATCAGATAACAGATATGTTTAGTTGCTGTGGCTGCAATGTTTGCCTGAAAATTCAGGAACAGAAGAGAAAATAATCACATTTGCATGATGTATAACCCATGATTACTGGTGAATATGTGGGCCCATTAATCCCTAAAACTGTCAGTATGTCAGCAGCTCAGGTTGCTTGTGGTTTATCTAAATTGGTGCTCTACTATGGAGCAGTGATAGCAGTTTCTGTGCTCCGTAGAAAGTTTTCTGCCGTTTAGGGATGATTGTGCTTCTCCAGCAGCATTCACTGAATTGTGTCTCAGTGTGTGTTAAGGTGACCTGAAGTTGGCATTGCTTTTTATCAGGTGGACAAAGTGCTGTGTCAAAGCAACAGAGTGTAGTGTACTGGGGGTGGAAAACTGAAGAGGGGAGAAAAGCTAGAGCAGGAGCTAGTCCAGCTGATGTAGAGCAAGTAATTTTCACTGCTGAATCAGTTCCTTAACCTAGATGGCTGATGAGAGGTACTGCTAGTTTATCCTTCAAAGCAGCTTGTCTCCTGAAAGAAAACTGCTGAAGTAATTTGAGGGCTGTGCAGGGTTATGATTCTGTAAGGTGCTGAGTTTTTGAGTAACTGTGTAGTGAGTGTACTTGACTCCCACCCAAAGCCAGTGGGAGTTCAGGGTATTCATACCATTCCAAATAACTCTTTCAAGTATTCAGCTCACTCTTCAAGATGTCTTGGTAAAAAGATCTTGTAAAACAAAGATTTGTTTTCTTTCTGTTCTGTGGTTATAAATTATGACATATACATGAAAAAGAAATAGGTAAGCTTCCTGATATAAAAAATAGCTAGAAACAAGCAACAATGTCAAAGGCAAGTACATATGAATTTCATTTGATTTAAATCTGGTTTTATGCCAATAAATAAATCCACTAAACATTCTGAACTGATAACGTATTCTTTCCTGCATTGCTTCAGAGAAAACTGCTAAACTTAAGTACAAAATTTTAAATTTACTGAGACTTGCTTTCAGCTATAGTTGCCCATTTTTCTGGATTCAAAAATGCCCACACCTTATAAAGACAGGTTGATTTTCATTGCTATAGATTTACACAGATCCATCAAGATGTAAACAGAGCCTCATATTCCATAGCAGAGGAAACTGAAATTCTACATAATGTTTCGGGTTGCAGTAGGCTACCATGCATAGTTATATTATTTATTATGTTAAAATGGAGGCTTTTAATAAGTTAAGCTCACAAATAAAGATTAATAGTTGATAGAGTAGTGCTTCTGATGCCTTGATGAAAAGTGGTGCATGTTTTATGCTGCCCTGCACTTAGTTCTTAATATATCAAAGATGTTTGTACTGGAATTGCACAACTGTCAGAGAGAAGCTGAAGCAGTGAGCAGATGAGGAAGTTGAATATGCACACTAGCTGAATATTATTGAGTCAGCAATAAAGTAGCAAATAGTGCATGACAACTTATCTTTTAAGATTTCAGGCCTAATCAGTTCAGATCTCAGTCATTTGCTTCCTTGGATATTGCTCCAGGACACTGCAGACTCAAAACAGAAGTGGAGCAGAATACAAGTAGATGTTTGGGAGGTTTTTTCCCCTGAAAAAAGCTGCTGTTTTGTGTCGGTTTGGGGTTTTTAACAGAAAATAACAAAGCTGGGCTGCACAGGTCTGCTATGGTTAATGAGGCTTTGAGCTCCATTAAGTTGCAAAACCCCTCTTGCATTTTTCAGAAGTTTCTGTCTTTAAATGTGTCCTTTTTGATTTCAACTGTCTTTTCTCATTAACAGTCCACCCCTAAGTGAGTTTTAATCATAATAAATCCATAGGGCAGAGGAGTCCCCTAAAGCTTCTAGATGACAGAAGATTATCTCCTGTGTGTCTAGGTAAACATTTATTTGGCTTCTGGATTGAGGTCAGGAAGATACTAAATCTCTGTGGTTGCTGTCTCGCCTTAGGGTCCAGCTGATGACAAAATTACAAGCTGGTATGTAAGAGAATTCAGGCTTGTGCTGGCATGAGAGAAAGGATCTGGGCAAGGCACTGCAGGGCTGATTATTTCAGTGACTGGGCTACTTTGATCATCTGTAGATAGAAATACATAGTGACCTACATGGTGGCCATATCCAACTATAAAACATGGAGTAAGAAACACAGATTGGGAGGCAAATTCAGTAATTCTAGAGGCTGTCCCTGCTATATGTTGAAAGAACCGAGCGGGCAAAGGGTACTGGAAAAATACTATTTGGAAGGGAAAGCTTTGGTTGTAGGTCTGAGTGTGGCCTTACCAGCATTTCTTCTCGCATCCTCAGCAGTTGTTTAGCTAAGAGCTGTACTTTTGCCATCTTCATAGAGTTAAGTCAATGGCTGCTTTGGCAGCTATTTAAGTCCATAAGTCAGTGGGGAGGGAGTAGCATTTACCTGAACTTTTTGTCAACCTAAGTAATGTACTAGGAAATCAGAGAGCTTTTTTAGTGTAAGCTGAATATACTGATACTGAATCAGATTGCCGGTAAAGCATAGGAAATTCATCCTGTGCAACTGGGGACCTGACATATATTGTCAAATAATGCCTGCCTTTCCCTCCCAAAATGATAATGTATCCTGAGAACATCTCCAGTTGAGAGAGAATGTGCTGAGGAACGCTAACAAAAGGACTGCAGTCATTTACAAACAGTTACTCAAATGTAAAAGGTATGTGTGTATGATAATTAAAGATTCAAAAATTAAGCTACTAGCTAAGTGTTCAGAAATGATCAGGTATTGCCCAGGAAGTGAAAGCATTTGTAAAACTCTGCTGGGTTTTGTTTTTCTTTTTCCTCTTTTCTTTTTTGCTAATATCTCCTACTGAGATGCCAATTTGTTTCAGCTTTGAAGTGCTCCAAGAACTTGCACAAGGCATTTCTACTGCATTCTCGTGCTTTCCACTGCCTCAGGCAATGGTACCTCCCATCTCCCCCTGACGGCGCTGTTGCCTGCCTGGCTGGCAGCCCTGGCAGGGTTTCAGGTGCCAGCATCTGCTTTGCAAAGGCTGGTTGGAAAAAAAAAAAAAAAAACCCAAACATTTAAATTAATTAAATCAAAATTATAAGTTAATCTCCTTGAGGCTTGACTGTAAACACATCCTTGAGTTCCAGTCTCTGCAGTATGGAGCAACGCACTAGAAACCAGGAACAGAAAGCTTATGGGGGGAGCAATTCCAGTTTGTCCTCACTGTGTACAAAGCAAGTGCACCACCCAAACAGCAAAAGGCAAAGGAATTCCTTATTTTATGGAATGCAGAATGTGCATTTTCAGTTTACTTTTTGCTGTCAGGGTGTCTGCCCAGTTTTGATGTTAATCAGTCCAAGCTGAGAAATAAGCTGAGTTGAGATGGATATTACAAAAGTTGTATTAAATGGAAAACATATTGGGAAGTGAAAAGTCCTTTTGCATTGAGAAACAGCTTAATTCTGGAGGAAATATAAATTCTGTTCATCTTCTTCCCAATTCTAATCCATGTCAAAATAGTTACCTGGAAGTATGAGCTCTGCTCTTTTGCTGGTATCTCTTGTCTCCATGGGGCACTGAAGTCACTACATTGCTTGGGCTGTGTCACTGCGTTGAAATGTACTCTCCTTCCCAGTCCTCAAATGATTTTTCTTGTTTAACCTTTTCTTGAATATCTTATTTCTTCAGGCATCTTGAGTGGCTCTGCTGGAAGTGTTTTTTCTTCACTTGAATAAGTGGGAAAATAAAACACTTGTTATTTTGAATCTGTAGATAAGTTCTGAGTAACTCTCTAAGGCATAATGTATTGTCTTCTGGTTTTATTCTATGAATGTGCAATATAACATAAGCTACATGATGTTAAAGTGTAATGAAAGAAATTGTTTCATTATGTAGAATGAATGAGATTTAAGAATCAAATGTATAGCTTGCTGGTGATGAATTTTTAAGTGTCTAGTAATGTTTTCCATTACAATCTGGCAAAATGTTGTCTGGTGGGTTATGTCAGCAAACAAATAGACAATGGATTAGTTGGGGTGTTCCTCTGCTCTTTTGCTTATTTGCAATGAATCCCAATTGTCACTTTTTGCTTCAATTCTGTGTTTTGAGATATCTCTTTAATACGTTGCTGCCAGCTAAGGTGCTTTCTTAACTGACTCCTCACCCTCTGATTTTCTCCTGGTTTGTACCATAATGTCTATCTCCATGGACTGCCTTGTTCAGTCCTTTCACTCTGGGTGCATTTTCTATTTTGAGTTTGCAGCCACTGTGCAGCTGTCATCTAGTTAAATCTCTCTGCATGCATATTTGAGGCTATATAGCAGCCTTTTGGGGGTCTTTGTTTCAGCTGGTGTTTCTGTTCCATGGAAGGGATGTGTAACTGCTCACTTCTGTGACTGTTGTCATGTGCCAGCTTCAATAAAATTGTGGGCTAGCTCCTCCCAGAAACGTTTCACTGTGATCATGCCACCAGGTATCCCCAGACTAGTCACTAGAGGTCAACATCACCTTCTCCAGCTGGAGCACCACCATCATTATAGGATGGTTGCTTGCTCGGAGAACACACTCCAAAGTGCACTGAATGTTCATGATGGCGTATTCCTGATCCTGCCACTCTCCAAGGTTAGGAGGACAGAAGATAGGAGAAAGACAGGAGTTAGTCATTTATCACTGTGAGCTTTTTAAAGGTATCAGGAGAAAAAAAACAAAAAACAAAAAACAAAAACCCAAAACAAACAAACAAAAAAAAAAACAACAAAAAAAAAACCAAACCTGAAGGCTTTTGCCTTTCTGCACCTGAAGCAGCTTTTGGTGAGTGTGCCTTGGGGAGCACTGGTAAAGCCACAAGCTAAAGCTGTGTATCAGAGATCTTCCAGCTAATGCGGGTAGCCAGGGGCTCCTGTCAGCACAACACATGCTTCATCAGCATCAGGACCTGTGGGGATCCCTAGGATTTTCAAGACACACAAGTATTGCCTTTACATTCCTACCTGAAGACTACTTTTACTGTTTCTAGCTTGAAGATGCATGCAATCAGTCTGAAGTTTAACAGACTGTTTCATAACTGGATGGAAGCTGAGAAAACTGAAACCCTGGAGGAAAAGTCTAATACTACGTCATTTCATAAGCAGCTGAAGGAATGAAGCCTGCTCTACAGATCAGTGTCTCTGAAGATTTCCTCATACTTAAGTTATTTAAAAGTGACCTCCCTTTTACAGATTTTCTGGTGTCTTAACTTCATCTTTTCCTTGGCTGGAACACTTTGGAAATACTATTTCTCTTCATGCAACTTGAAGGAACTCCTGTATATCTGAGACTTCTTTTGGCATATTTGTTTGAAGTCAACCAGTACATTTTGTATTTACTAGAGGGATGAGAGAGATTGAATCATTAATGTTTATGCTTTACCTAATTACCTCTGGGAAGATGAGGTACATAGTCTTTCTCTTTAGAAATCTGCAGAAACTGTATTTGTTACTACAAATGCAGTAACCTCTGGGTCAATTCATCCATTCCACATTTAATGAATTTTGAAAGAGGTGAAGAAAGCAATACTTTCAGTGAGAAGATGGATCAGAGGTTCAAGTGTGCATCTATATTTATCAAATCTCCTTTCAGCTTTTAACTTTATTGGCAAAGTCCTTCATAAACCTTGAAGATGAGAGAGAGAAAAGGAAGATGGACCTATCCAAAGGCACAAAACAAGATTGCCTGGGTGATCCTGAGTGTAATTATCAAGGCTTTAACTAATCAGGGTTTTCGTTCTTGCTGTTGCATATGCTGGAAAGTTGCTCATCATTTCCTGCCTTTCTCTTTTTTCATAATGACTTAATGTTCTTGTCAAGTTCACAGAATTTGAGCCAGTAGTGTGGTTTTATTTGTTAGACTTAGAAAGAAAAAGGAACTTAAACATAATTGACAACTTTTTTTTTTTTTTTCCAATCCTGTAGGAGTTCTCTCCTTGGTTGTCAAGAAACATGCCAGATAAGGGAATGCAGACTGCTCTCCATTCTGGCTGGGCTGCCTGCATTGCTGTCTTCCTTTTCAGCTCGTGCAGCTTGGCTGTTTCTGGGCCATAAGCAGAGGCCTGTGGGCTGTGCCAGGCAGCTCTCCCAGCTCCTTGGGACTGGCTCAGTATCTCTGCACAGTGGTGCCTTGTGTGGGGGAGTTGTACTGTGATGCATGGACTGAAGGCCATACCACTGAGGTGCCGTGGAGGTAATGGCAAAATACAAACGTCCCTTCCTGTTCTCTGTTCAAAGCTGGTGTATCACTTCTGGTAGGCTGGCACTGCTGCTTGTTTTCCCAGTGTAAGCCTGGAGGAGGTCTATCTATCTGGCATACATGCAGTGCTGTTGTCGGGGCTGAGCTGAAATTCCATGAATAGCATGAGCTGGCACAAGCTGATGGTTCTGCTGAGGGAGGTGGCTCTGTGCCCTCTCCTCCCTCCTTCCCTCCCCGCAGATATTTCTGCAGCTGTGCAGAAGTATCTGCACGGGTAAGCTAAAGCAGCACTGGGCGTGAGTCCAGGCAGTTGCACGCTCCCCATTCATCCTGCATGTTGCGGTGCACCCATGGCACAGCTCTGGGCTGCTCTGTACCCTTCCCTCTCACACTCTGGGTCACAGAGGCCAGTGGCTGTGTCCTGCTGTGAGTTTGGGTGTAGCTCTGTATATGGCCATAAGGGAGTTCAGCTGTATGAATAGAAGCTCTTCTTTGCCATATGTGACTATGAAAAGTAACTCCAGTATCATATCCTTGTTCTTTTAATTTTGATAAGCTGCTTGTGGTTAGTTGCTTATCCTTGGGTGCATGTAAGTGTTGGGTTTTTTTTTATTATTATTCCTGCATCACTCTCTTTACTGCACAAAAAAATAAATAAGTAACAAAAATATGAGAGCATTTGAAAACCTGCTTCATGAAGCGCTATACCTTGTTTTTGTGTTCCATCCAAGCATCTTTGTGCATTCAAGTACCACCCGAAGCAGGAAGAACACAAACACTGAACAGTAACCCAAATGTCACCTGAGTTTGACACCTGATGTCTAAGTAGAAGCTGCAGACTTTTCTCACTAGTAGCCAGTGTGAGGATCTGAGATCTGCTTGATAAAGGTGAAAAGCAATAGGAAGCAATATGAAACCATACCAGATTTTGTACTTGTAAGAGTCCACTTATTTTTAAATGAGGCTTCTTCCAGTGTGTTGAAAAAGAGCAAAAAGCTCTCCTGGAAGGATTGTTTCCAGAGCAATTAGAGGCCAAATACAGAGGCCAAGCTTTTGCACAGTGCTATGTGTTACTTTCTTCTGGAAGTTCTCTACATAATCTCTGTTTCGAAGTAGGTCCTCATCAGCAGAACTGATTTCTTAATGAAAATAAGTGGTCAGATTTCCTGTTTCTTGTGTGCCCAAAATACACTGGTCTTCTTTCTCCTGAGAACTGCAGATTTCATCTCTTTCTATATAATTGCTGCCTTTTACCTCGTCATTCCTTTATTATTGCTGGGTGGAAGCAGGGATGTAGAGCTCTTAACCTCTCCATTAGGACTCCAAGCGAAAGTGGATCTGGTTTTGTAAGATAAAATAATGAAGAAGTTCTATTTTATGCTGAGATAATTTTGCACTGCTTTGTTTCAAAGTCTGCTCTTGACATCTAGGCTTCCTGTTAGCCTAGGAAAGGTCTTAGAGCATGTCTATTTTCTTCATTCTTCTTTTCACAAACTAAAATAGCCTAGTGATGTAGACACTGTCAGCATTACCTTTGTTCCTTCTTTATACTTGTATTTTACACAATAATCTCCAGGAAACAATCCTATTCATGGAAATTCATCACATTCCATGCAGTTGTGTGGCCTCTCTGATGGTGTTTTTCAGCTGCTTTAAGTGATTCAGTGGAACTTCAGTTTGTGTTTGAGATTCCTGGAAGGTTTGTCATATACAGGGCTCTAAAAGCACAATACAGCAGATGAAGTCAGGCAAAGAAAAATGCACAGTTCTGTGCATTTTTATTTATTATTAACCAGTCTATAGGGAAAATTTGAAACATTGAGTCTTAAATGTCTCAAGTGTAGGTATATAATCAGCCTCTTGCTGAACAGAGAAAATGTACCACATCCATTTTAACCAACAGCTAGACCAAAACACCTTGCATGGATGTTTCATCCTCTTATATTTGTGCTATAGCAAACAACTCTATCTGTTACCTCAGCTGCATAAGGGCTTATTTTCTGTATGGAAATGCATGCAGCCCTAATTCTGAATAGAAATCATATTGATAGAAAGTTTTGGCAATGCAGCCTGGACTGCTTGGACAAGTCTGCAAATCACATCCACCAGCAACACCTCCAGCCGTGAGAAGGAAAGACTGGAGCCCTCAGACTATCATATTTTACCTGTCTGAATGGCTTACAGCCAGATCATGGAGGATACAAAAGCACTTCTAGAACTAGTGATAAGAGCCTTTTAAATGTGAAGTCACTGATTTGGCTGAATTTGGTGTAGTCCCAGGGGGACCAAACCACTGACAACCAAGGAAGTATAAGAGTAAGAATGGAAATATCAGGTGCATGCTGTATGTATGAGGCCTGAATAGGCATGACATTGGACTGACAATTAGTGCAGACCACGGATTGCTATTGTTTATGCACTGTCATCACACAAGCTTATGGCAAGGAGTCTTCCCAAACGCTGCGATGCAATACATGGGACTATTTGGCTGTTCCTCCACTGAAGTAGAGAGAAGTAGCCAGAGCTGAAATTGTAAACCATCCCCAAGTTTTTTTTGGTGGGATGTTCTTCCAGTAGTCGGATTCAAATTGATTCCTAGTGAACTGCAAGGAGCAAATACATGACTGAAAAACGACAGCAGGAAAAAAACCCCTTTTACCTGTGAGCACTGAACTGGAGGCAAGTCGGAACATGGCAGATGTAAGTGCAGCTAGGTCAGATGCATTCCACGGTAAGTGGCTGACGAATATGCAGGAAGCCCAGCGCAGGATCCACGCCGACTTCCGCTGGCGGAAGTGCAGTTGGCCTGGATCTGTGTCATGGATGAGCAGCAGCACACGCACACCCGTTCATCCTCAGCGTGGGCCGTGTCTCGTGACGCAGGAAATGCTGGGAGCTGTCTGCTGCCATCGATTGTCCTCCTGATGGAAAGAACGCTGCCAGTCCAGAATGAGACTGATGCATGTTCATTCCAGGGTGTGTGGCCCATGGACTGCGCTTTCACACCTAGCAGGAACACTGTCACCACGACATGCTCTCACTGCTGACTGGCTCATCAGACTTAGCACTATAAATGTAGAAATGCTATTAGCTTGATCTGACCAGCCTCTACTGTCTCAGGAATCTCACAACTCTTAAAGCTACTGAGCTTACACAGAAGCCACCAGCGTGTTTTGTTTCTTATCAGCTAACCCCCCCATGCAGGTAAAGTTATGGACTAGCTCATCCCTAGTCCCCTCAGTCTTCTTCTCCTGGTAATCAAGAGGAATTTCAGGGAATCGTTTAATGTGTGGTCTTCTTTCAGTGTTGTTCTGTTCCAGCAATTAGCACAAAACATTGTTTAAGTTTAGGCAGCCAAGAGTGCTGCTGTATTTTAGTGCTTTCTAATTTTGAGAATCTATTCTAATCCTGACCCTTTCCCAGCTAACAAGCATACCATATGTCTGATTACTCAGGTTCCCATGCAAAATAGGAAATTAAAAATTCCAGATGATTAACAAACATTTCTTCTTGTTTATTTTGAGATTACTGTTTCAAAATACCATGAAAAAAAATTAGAGACTTCTTTCGCAAACATTTACTTTATCATTTAGATGTGTAAGAGATATTTTTGTTAAGAATGTGCTGTTTGTGCTTTTTAGAATATGATTTATTGACACAGGTTGGCTACCATTAAAAGATCTACAATTAACTGTTTATAGACAGTGGACAGAAGGGTGGTAATTCCATGGTGGAATTTCAGAGGCAGGGAACTAGCCACAGACATTCTAAGCCAGTTTAATGACAGTGAAAAACTTGAATCCTCTTCCAAACATCCAAGTCCAAAGCATGATGCAAGTTGGACCCCCACCGACAGTCTGTTATCTCTTTGCAGGATGTCAGCCAGGGGAGCAGGTCATGTAACCAGTGACTGTCCAGTATAGCACAGAGCCAGGATACTGGTCAGGAGAGCTCACTGCTCTGGCAAGTAGAGACTCCCTAAAAGTAGAGTTTCTTTGCACTAATGTAGAGATCCTGTGCATGAGTTTGGTTATGAGCAGACTAATTTGGTGAGAGGCAGAAAGCTGTTGAGAAAAGCAAACTCTTGAATGAAGCCATCTCTCTGTGAGTGCTTGAATGAGGGAAAGAGATGGTTCCCATGCAGAAGAAAGCCTGTATGTATGTCAGATCCAGCTACAGCATTTCAGTAGAGAACATCAGAGGAGGAAGGCATTTTATACAATGTTTGCTCTGAGCTCCAACTGCTGGGCTTCATCCCTCCTGCCTCATGTGAGCCACCCCCGCTTGTTGCATCACGTCTAAAATTAGATAGGATGCTGTATCCCGTGAAGTGCACGGCTCAGTAGCTCAGAGGTGCAAGAGCCAGCCCAGGCACAGCTGCCTAGCTCCTCAGTTAGGAAGATGCTTTCAGACAGATCACTGAAGAAAACTTAATGATGACCACAAATGTTACAGAGCTAAAGCAGCCTTCACATCCAGGAGCTCCAGTTCAGCCAAAGGTCAGAAAAATGGGAGCTAGTTCTATTTTTTTTTTTTTTAATGCCTTCAGTGCTGTATTTTCTCAACAATATGTGGGGACAGCTGTCAATAGCTTCTCTAGAGACATCTACTTGGGCCAGATTCTTCCCTGAGGTAGTTGCAGAGCTTTCATTGTAATCACACCAGTGATGAATGTGGCTCTTCTTTACTTAGGAACAACAAAAAAGCTCATGAGATTAAACATCCTTTCAGTGTTTTCCTTCTGATTAAAGCAAGGTTTAGTACTTAGAAAATACTGTGGGCTTAAGAAATGTCTGTATTCTTCATCCTGCTCTGAAGCTTTGCTTCAGCTTCCCAGACTCAGCCCATAGCATCCATGCAATTCATTTTAGAAGTCTGTATTCCCAGTGCACTGCTATTATTTAAACATCTGGTACACTTAAAAATCGTATTTCAAAACCACGAATCTGGGGGGAGAAGGGTTAAAATGTGAAACTAGAGAAAAACAAACTAGGGAAAAGATACATTCTGACAGAAACTTCAAGCAGCTACAAAGTACTAGAGCTGTCAAATCATGCATTTTGGATTTGAGCTGAATCAAATCACAGAAGCGCTTTTTTCAGTGCTTCGTCTGAAAGCAATTTAGCTTTTCTGTGTTAGCAGATTATGCTGTTTTCAACAGTTGTTGGAAAGATGACTGATGAAAAGCATTTTCATTGTGGGTGTGCTTGCAAGTACAGACAGAGCTGTGGCACTCAAACCCTGGCTTTCTTACCCCGATTCCTGCTGATGCTGAGGGTGAATGATCTGTCCAGCTCTGTGCAGCATGAGCCCCTCAGCCCCAGCTTCAGTGTGGCTCTTGGGACCCCAGCCCTCAGTGTATGGGATGGCTTTGGTGTTTTTTTAGGGTGCATCCTCAAATCATTAAGGGATTGGAAAGAGAAAAAAACAACAAAAACAAACCAGGACGCTGAGCAGGAATCAGTAGAAGATGGGGGCTGTATCCTGGTAGTTGGTGCTGAGAGAGGACTTCAGGATTAGGCATCCTGAACCTGGGTCACAAGTGAGAATCAGCCCATGGCTCGATTAACAGAGGATACCTGCACTGTAAGCACTGGGAGTGCAATCTGCTCCTGTGTTCAACTCAGTTTGGAAGCTGGTCTGTCATAGTTTTACTCGGGTACAAATCAAACCCTGTCCCTGGTTCTGGCACAGCAAGTACTGCAAGGTAGCACTCAGTAGCAGCAATGGAACTTGGAGAATCTGTAAGTTATGAATGACAAAATATGCCAATTGACAGTAAAAGGCAAATGTACTAAGTTTGGAGTAATGACATCTCTTATGTGATCTGTCCCACATTCCTCCGGAGTCAATTAAAAAGAGGCAACAGTAAAATCAAAGCATGTCAAAAACTTGCAGTTGTACAGATGGTCGAATCCAGTTACTGCTGCATGCCATTTTAGTAAAAGAGATACTCCAAAGTTTCCTCAGATTTCACCAGCCTAGATGGTCTTAAAATAATGCAGGAATTTGCAAATAAATTGAACTTTTCTGCAGGGAGCAGATTTTTTCCACTAGAGCAAAGGTATTTGGAGCCCCAGTTTTGTGTTTACTATCAAACATGTATTTTTGGGTCTTCTCCCACCAGAACTGCACTAAGCTGCCATCCCCAAACTCAGCAGCTATATTTATCCATGGACCATGTTTTCTACTGCAGTATTAGTGACCTTGCCTGTAATTATTCTTCACAGGGGAAGCTTAGCTCAGTCCTCCAAGTACTGCAGTAACTCTGAACAAAAATAACCCAAAAGTCCACAACAGGAAACGTTAACAATGGCAGGATTACTGGCCACCATGTCACCATAAAATAAACGAGCAACTGAGAGGGAGTTCAGGGAAAAGCAGCACCACAATTAAGTAACAGGAGAGACTGACTTATGAGGAAAGATTAAATGAGCTAAGCAATGATGAAAGGGTGAACGGAACAACTGCCTCCAAATGTTTGAAAGAAGAAACCATCCAGGACAGGGAGGGATTCTCTAAGCTGCTGCCAGGAGTTAAGAGTAATGGAAAGAAACCAGTAAAATGAACACAGCAGTCACCATAACTGTTTCTTCAGCTCAGAAAAAGGAAACCCAGTGCTTTTGTCCATGTGGAAACCTTGCTCATTTGTCTTGTTTTATTTCTTAACCGTATCCCACAAAGCATGGGGGGGGGGGGGGGG
>VWZN01014773.1:340260-391565 GCA_013396955.1 Regulus satrapa
GCCGAGGGGGGCACTGGAGGGAAACAGTCGCCGTGGAGACGGGCGGCTTGGGAAAGCCTTTGAGGGAAAGGGCTTGGGGAAAGCCCGTGGCCTCATTTTTTCCGAAAACAAGCCCGGGAGCAGCCCGCGTTACGGGAGGATGCGAGCAGGACTGGGAGGCGGCGGTCCAGCCCCGCTGCCGCCGCGCCCGCCGGTCCCTCCGCCGCCTTCCCGGGGGCTGCGCAGCCTCTCCGAGCCTCGGAGGGACCTGGCGGCTCTGCCGGGAGGGGAGCGCAGCCCGGCGGCGCCGCGAGGCTCCGGCCTCCATCGCTCGGGTTTTGAAGAGATTTTAAAAAATAATAATAATTTTAAAATCCCGGTTTTAAATCGGTTTAAAACCATCTCTGCCTTGTCGCAGAGTGATGGGCAGTTTTGCCCATTATTCACCAAGTGCAGTTTGCCCGGTTCATCAGAAAGAGTTGACCAAGCAAAATGAGAGGCTTATGAAAGACCACTGAATGTATTCTACCAGAATTTCATGCAAGTTAAAATGTTTAAGGAATTTTATCGCTCAGACAAGTCAGTTAGTTTGGCTTTTTAATTATTTCCTTTTTTTTTTTTTTAACTTTTGGAGTTAGCACTTCCTGTGACGAGAGAATCAGTATTATTAGCACCATCGTTTGAAGTACTGTTTGCTCCCACAAAGCACTGTAGTTTTCAGTGATGCTGTAAAAATTGTACAGGCAGAAAAGTGCTTGGCAAGATAGTGGGGGGAAAAAAAAAAAAGAAAACATTGGTAATAAATAATAATTTTAAAGTCTCCCTTCCCAATTCAACCAATTATGAATCTTGCCTTCTGCTCATCCCTCACACACACCCCCCCTTCCTGCCCCCGGGTGTATTAGAACTGTTTTTACTTTTGTTTTTTGGTATGATGAAAGCACTCCTACTACCCAGTACAAGAGGGTAGCACTCCCCTGGGCTCATTCTTCTCCTGGAAAAACCTGTTTGCTCCTGTGGTGCAGATCAGCGAGGAGAGCTGGGCTGAGCACAGTTCTGAGATGATCCCTAATTTTAACCTGGCCTTGTATTCCTGCTGTCTCATAAGTGCCCGTGTCCCAGGGCTGCCAGCGAAGCACAGCAGCCTGGTGCTGAGCACCTGTGGTTTCTGAATCATTTCCTTTTCCAGTTACTTTCTGAGTTTGCTAAATTTGTGGCAGCAGTGCTGCTGTTTTCTTCCAGTCTGAATACTGACAGGCCCTGCTAGAGGTTTTGCCATGGTTCTCTGTGTTTTATTTGTTACTATTTACTCTTGTAAGCAGTTTTAGAAATAAACTATGGATGGAAAGGCTAAAAATCTATTTGCTTTGTATGCCTGGTACTGGAAAAGACTAGTGCTGGATTTCAGTGAAAAATTAAATCAGAGACTGCTAACTTCTCCTTACAAGTGCTCACTCGGTGCTTCGTGCTATCTTGCAGTCAGTTCCTGTGCCCGTTCAAGCTGATTTCCTGAGGCAGCCTCATCCCACCGCGGTATCTGCTTTTGAGGCCCTCGGCAAGGAGCTCTGACCAGGAGGGGGGCAGCATCCAGGCTGGGCAGGCCGGAGCGTTCAACAATCCTCAGGTGGCCTCAGCCAGAGGGACAGCACAGCGAGACCCGAAATAATGAACTGGGTCAGAGTGCTGGGAGGAGCAGTTCCCCTGATTGTCCACTGACCTCAGTTCCAACTGGTTGGAGTGGGTCATATTCACCACTTCCCAACCAAAGGCTTTCTGAGAGCTGCGGGAAGTTGCCATCCGAACAATTCACAATAACAGGAGCTAGAGTTTAATTTTACTGGTTTTTTCCTCTTTAAGGAAACCTGGTAAAAAGATGCTGTCCTCATTGTCAGAGTTGTGAAGGGCAGAGGAGGGCTGGCTATATAGTAAAGAAAACAATGAAAATGAAATTGACCTCAGGAAAAAGAAACATTCTAAATGCTTTAAAACCTTACTTAATAAAGCAAAGAGGCTATTCTCCTTCCAAAATTATTTGTCTAAAGACTGTTAACAAGTGTTGGGTTTCACATGCTCAACATAATGGAAACTTTACTCTCTTCTTCGTCTTTGAGCTGTTTACCCAGGGGTTTTGTGCAACAAAACTCTGTTGCAAATTCAAGCTATAGTGCAGTGACATCTGTTGGGTTTGTGTTTCTAGGACTTCTTTCTGCCTAGGAAGATACTAGGTTTCATTCAGCCTCTTGGCCAGGTGTATGTCATTTGTTCCATTCTATGCTTTCATTCATAGCACTGGGCAGGCCCTTCTGCCTTCCCATCCCCAGGCAGGCAAAGTGTTCTAAGAGCTGTCTTCCGACCTGTCAGACCCTAGATGAGCTTCCTGTCACTGTATTCATTTTACATTTTAGTGCCTGGCACGTGCAGCTAATCAGACACAGCATAAACCTTACAACTGTATCATTTAGAGAGTCATAGGTTTGGACCAGGATGAGGGTTTATTTGGATTTTTACCTGTACAGAGTTTCTGTACAGTCTCCTTCTCCCTTGAAAGACTGATTTACAATCTGGTGTTTGATCCGGTCAGATTTTTAAAAGGTAGGGCAATGCCAATGCTTTGCACATTTCCCATTTGTTTGGGAGAATCCTGCCTTAAGATACAGTGCCTGATTTTCTTGGTTTTAAAGTAAAACGAAGACCTCCCCTGAAGCACAGGATGGCACCGTTCTCCAGGGCAAGTTGCTAATGCTGCTGTTATGATGAGCGTATAAAGTTCCACTGAATTTGAACCAGAACACGCAAAAACATTTGGTTCTGTACCGTAGTATTAAAAATCCATTTCCCTCTGTCAAAGTAAACTTCAACTTTTCCACTTTTTATGGACTTTCAGATGAGCAGAATACAGCCTTTTATACCAACTTCTAATCCTGGGTTAACCTATGATCTGCTGAAAATTAAAATGCTAGCTCAAATCTCCCTTGGGTGGCAATAGTACATAGTGACTTTTTATTGATGGAAATCCTGAATTCAACAACCCAGCAGTAAGACTGCCAGCGTGCTGAGAACATTTCCAATGTTATTTACTTATCACTGAAAGGGAGGTGGGAGCTTGGGCTAATTGGGCTTTCTCTGGAGCACATATGAAGCAGAGCACAGGTCAAGCCCTGCCCTGCAGGGCGGTAGCTTGCGGAGCGTGGAGCAGTGTAAGATCCTGATACATGTGCTGTTTGCAGCAGAATGCGACAGCTCAGAAGTGCAGGCTGCTGTCAGAGTTTGATGCTCTGAGCAGGGACCGTTACAGATCACATTTTCCAGCTGATGTGAATGTTTGATAAGCTGTCTCAGGAGTAGGTAGTTTTCACCAGGGTTCACAGACTATTCTCAGAAAAGCCCCTTTTTAGGTGTAACGTGACTAAAAAAGAGTGTTTACTCTTTGCAATCATTTAACCATAATGATGTTGTTTCAAAGATTTGCACACCTGCTATAGTGTTGCCAGAATCCCCCCCTCAATCAACTGCTTTTATCTTATATCTATGTGAATACCAATTCTGATTCTGTAGTTACTAGTCTATCTCTTTGAGTGTGTGTAGATCACTTGCAATTTTCGTGTTGAATTTATCTATTTTAGTCTTTCTTATTCTTTTAGGAGTATGGATGAGACTGTGAGCTTGTTTTAATTGTCAGGGATTTTTGTAACAAAGGATGGTTTTGGGGGAGAAAATCCACCAGTTGCTTCAGGCTGAGAATACCTGTATGTTTATCAAGGTGTTTTGGGATCCATGTTTTATGAGACTGTCCTAAAGTTTTAGAAAGCTCATTTGTGTTGCATGCAAGTGGGAGCAGAAAAGATTCTTTATATGAAAAAATCTCCCAAATCATGAAAACAGGAATTCTTTATTGTTTTTGGCTCAGTCACTGCATAAAATGTTTTTAACTAACTTGTCAGATGGTTGAGCTGCTTAAGACTCAGAATGGACCTTTTGTGTTTCCTGTCCCAATTAGGAATTAATTTTTAATTATATCAGCTGAACGCTTTTAAATATGAGCACTTGTATTAGCCTCAGGCGCCTATTTCTTTGATGGTGAATGTCACTGATTCATATAATATTGTCTGTTCTGAGACATTTTAACAGCATTGTTTCTGTCTTCATTCTCTGAGTATATTAAATAGTGTTTCTGGAAAACCTGATATAACTTTGATTAAAACTTGATTTGATTTTATTTTCTCAATCGTTTAGGTTTATTTCAGGAATACTAAACTATCACTTACTGGATAGTTACTTGCTCGGTGCTTTGGTTTGCTGTTAAAGGCTTCCACTCACATTAAAACCATTTTGCAGCTCTGGAAAGAGGACAGGCATCTTGAGTGATAGCCCTGATAAACAAAGAATGTTACTCCCAGAGCTGAAAAATGGTAAGTATTGCCTTTGAAGTAGTCTTTGACATGGAAATGCATGGAGTGCACTTTACTTTAGATTTGGAGAAATAGCTCAGCAAAGCCAAGTCTCCACACAGGCCCTTGTGCTTGGTATGGAAAGAACTTGTATTGATTTCACTGAGACTTTATCTGGCAGAATCTTGCACGAAACTTTTTTTTGTCTTTAGTCCAACCAAGCTGCAGTCAAAGAGCTGCTGACAATAGGAAGTCTTTTTGGTGTGTAATGCATGAAAAAGTGCTGTGACTCAGTTGGAACTAACAACAAGGTTATTGTCTGGGATTCATTGCCAAAGGAGGACTTACTGTATACGTAGGTGGAAATTGCAGCATATATTTTGAAATGCAATTTATTAAAGTTGCTTCCTCTTTATGTCCTTTATGTCTTCTCTTTTATGACCTTTATGTCTCCTCTGAGTTCTGGGTTTGGGTCTTTGAGCTTCCACTGCCACAGCAGAGGGTACCAGGAGCAGAGCAGAGCAGGGAGATTGGCTGCTGCCTCCGAATGCACCACGCTCCCTCCTGGCTGTTGGGCATCTGGGCAGCTGAAACCTCATGTGCACTGGATGCTTGCAGTGTGGGCCTCAGCAACTTGGAGGGAAAAGAGTGGACTGCTGGTCCCATGGGCTGCTGTGGCTGGTGGCACGTTCAGCGTGTTTCTGGAAGTTACACCCTTTCCAGTTCTCTCCAGCACTAAATCCCTCTTTGGCATCTTGCCCACGGTTGTGGTCCTGCAGAGCTGCGGCTCTGGGGAAGCTCGGTTCTGGCAGGTGACATAATGGAGCAGCTTTCCAGTGTTGGTTGGGACCTTGCTGGAGTTCAGGTGGCACAGCCTAGCTGTTCCCACCCAGTCAGTGCATGTGGAAGTGAAAACCCTTCCCTGCTCTGAGCAGCTGTCACACAGGGGACACACGTTTCGTAGAACCACCAAGCTGTGGGTACTGGAATAATGTCTTCTGTGACCTAACTGTATTTTGTCTGTTCCCCAGACTGATAAAGTAATACCAACTGTGATGTTTATTTTGGTGATCTGTAGTATTAAATTGGATTCACTTCAGTGGCTTTGCAGGGGAGCTTTGACATGCAATCAGTTTGGATTCAAGCATTGCAGAAAACTGGAAAAAAGCAATGTTACGATTTTGTAGTACTATTCATTCATATTTCCCACCAAAGGGAAATTTACTAAAGAAGGTAGATACCTTTCTGTTGTGCAGCTGGAGAAGTGGTGGCATGGCAGGTTGATGTGGTGTGCATAGGCTGTCCATGTCTGTGTCCCAGTGGGGACTCCTGACTCTCTGTTCTTCCTCCAGGTCACATTTCCTCACCAACTTCAGCCACAAAGACATGAATTTGTTTGAAAAGACAGTAAACTCATGGACTGTTAAAAATAACTGTTTGGATGCAAATGGTTTGTTTTTCATGTCTTTCCAGTTCCTTTACATGGTATTTATGTTTAAGAAACAGCATCATTTGTTTGTACTTCAGAGTGATGGTATTTCTTCCTATGAAAATCTCCATTGCAGTCAACGGAACAAAAAATGTTGCCATCCTGTTCCAAACAGTGGCAACACAAGCTAGCGTTCAAAGTAGTTTTTCCAGCCAAAAAAATCTATGCCTTTAAAAAAATTATTTTAATAAAATTGTATTTTATATTCAATTTATATAGGAAACACCAATGACAATAAAACCTAGCAGGGAAACTGGTCTCCTGAAATGCTGCAAAAGTCAGTAGCAGAGGTTTTATTGTATGTTACATGGGAACTGACCAAGCACCTACAACTGACCAAAATGCTGGACATCTTGGTCAGCACAAACATGTTGCAAAACAATTACCAAAACTGAATGTCAGGGTAATTTAGACATTATTTCACTGCATGTACAATGTGTGTGAGAATATACAGATAAGAATGGAACATAAACCTCTTCGGAATTAGGAGTTACTAATTCCAGCCCTTATCATCATATTTCCCCTTTGGTGTAATCTCAGTTTCCCAGGCTTGGTGTCTTGTCCCTGCATCTACTTTTAGTCCTCTCCTGGTTAGGTGATGAAATGAAGCAGGTCCATTATTTCTCATCTGTGGTGCCAGCACAGGAAGTGCCAGGAGCTCTGAGGCGTTTCTGGGCCCATGCTGAAAATTAATCTGCTAAGATCAAAAGACACAAAGCCACAGTTTCCAAAGGTTTATAAATTAGGCAGCTGTTCACACTGCAGTAAAAACTGTGTTCCCAAGAGGCAGGGCAAATTTTGGGGCATAGGTGACTTGAAAAGTTTTAGATGAAAAACCCACAATTTTTGTAAGGTTCATATCCAATTTGTTTTTCTAAGCTTGTTTCCAGAATGGTTTGAACAATTGCTGGCTAGATCTTCGTTGGGGTATGCAGTGCCTTGTCCTGTGTAAAAACTCACTGGCGTGCAGCCCCTGCACACACGGCCCACAGCCCTTGGGCTCTGCTGAGTCCCTGCTGCCAGGTCACAAGCTTGTTTTGTGTTAAATATGAGCTGTGCTCTGTTCCCTTAATGAAGATGAATATGCAGTAAATCATGTATGGGAACCAGCCCAGAGACCTTCTTGAAGTGCTATTCCCGAAAGGCATTTTATAATTTATCCTAACATGCAGTATGTTTAAAAACGGAACAGCAGGATTGGCCCAGCGTTTTCTCTGTTCGGTAGATCTCTGATGTGAAAGACCAAGCAGTGTCAGTGTGAATTGGCTGTGGAAGACACCTAAGCTTTGGACCCTTCTGTTCTACTCAGCTGGGCTGCAGCTGTGGTCCTGCAGCCTCTAGCCCAAGGGCTCTTCATGCAAGAAGAAAGCTCCTTCCCTAGCAGGGGTCAGGGCTGTTTCCCTATTACCTGGGCTTGATTGAACTCTGTGCCACTCTTGGGAGGTGGTGATGCTGATCCTACATCTAAGGAGGATTGATGGGATGTTAGGGAAATGGGGTTAAATGTCAGCTGGCTGATAATTTAAACATCTTTTCTGGTCAGCTTAAGAAATCCCTCCAACTTTTTGTGCTTCTCAGCTGTCAATATCACTAGTTCTAGTGATGTTCCTTCTCCTTTTTGCCTCTGGTATATAATTCATACCCTGCCCTTGCCAAACCAGCACTTTCTCGAAGATAGTTGCCTGTCTGATATCCAAGGACTCTGATTTGGGTGTACAGCTTTGGCTGTTCCCCCAAAACATGCAATGGATGGCACCGATAGCTTTAAATAGCAAACGGCTTGACTTGAGGTGAGTAACACCTGTAGTCGCATGGCAAACACAGCTCTGGCAAGTCCTGGTCTCCTGCCGGAGCACATGAAGCGGGCAGTGACTCCACTTCTCTGTCACAGGAGGGTCAGCAAGGCACGGAGGCGGGCTGTTGGGCTTTGCTGGGCAGGGAGGCCATAGCCAGGGTGTGGGATGGCCCTGTCTGCGGGTGCCGGGAGCAGTGCCTAGGGAAGGGTGCGGAGAGCTGGCAGCTCTCTGAGAGCGCCGCGCAGGCAAGGCCAGCTTGCCACGGTGGGGAATGGTGGTGGGAGCTGCTGGGGCTCAGTGAGGAACAGACCTGCCTGGGTAAGATTATGGCAGAGCCTACCCAGTTAGTCCCTTTGTTGTGCTCACTATGCTGCTTTTGATTGCCGCGTGTGTGCAGGCTGTGCCTGGAAAGCTGAGGTGGGGCAGGGGGAGTGGCAGGTGCCGTTCGCAGAGCGCTCCCGGCAGTTCCCCTGAGGGCTGCTGCCAGCCACGCTCCGTGCAGTGAATGAAGTGACTCTCTGAGAATCCGCTTAAAAATAGCAACCGTCACCTAGCAAGAGCTTGGGCCTGGGGCCTGGAAGGTGCTGCGAGCCAAAAGCAGCTTTGTTCAGGGTTGCACCAGAGGGGCAGTTTTCTGAGCATTAATGGTTTTGCTTTGTGAAGAGTCTCTCAAGACGCAAGATGAATGCAGCTTAACGAGGGGCTGTGTCGGCTTCCATGTGGGCATGTGTTTGCCCGTCTGGCGCGGTGTGTCCTGGCTCTGGCTGGGGTCCCTTGTGTGCTGCAAGGCAGGGCACGAAGCTGTGCCGAGCAGCTCTCAGTGCCTACCTGTGCAGCGCTGAGCCAGGGCAGCGCTGGTCCCCAGGGCCGTGACAGCGAGCAGTGCAGCCAGCGCTCGCTGCTCCCTTGGGCCCGTGGTCGGGAAGGCCATGGATGGGTTGATTTCCTTTGTGCCCTGCAGCGGACATGGTGCGCAGTGCCCGGTGCCTCGGCTTTCTCTTTGGCAAGAGCCATCCTCGCTTCCACTCTGGCCTCGCTGCTTTCCTTTATTCCCTCTGATAGAAACCAACTGCTGAGAGGCTGCTTTGCTCCACGGTGCGGCGTTTCACAATCACCCTTCGATTCCATCTGTTGATTATTGAGTCTGATTTAGTTCCAATACTTTTGTCTCTGACTTGGATCTATTTATTCTCCTTAGCTCTTTTAGGTCACATGAATTTGTTGTGTCTTGCCCCTAATCTCCTATGCACTAGCTGATTCCTGTAGTTGGGTTTTCCGATGGAGTAGGTATCACGCTTGTACCTGGATCCAAGTATTTAATCTTATTATGACTTTTAATTTTCCTCACCAAGTTTTCTAAGTTTCTTACAAATTTTAAAATAAGACTCACTATCGATTTCTCTCTCCTCTGGTGTTTTTGTGGTTTTTTTTTTTTCTTTTGCTTGTCTTGGGATTTTATGTTGTTGTTTTCTTTCCTGTTTGTTTTTATTATTTTTATTTAATCTGGCAAACCCACAGCTCTGTTCTACGAAACTGCTAAACAGCCAGTACAACTGTTTTTTAATCCAAGTTCCTTTTTTATTTCCTTCTGGGAGCTGAATATCAGATGATTTATCTCATGTACCATTTTATTTTCTCTAGGGTCTGAGGATTATTAAAAATACAAGAGAAAAAACAAGTTCTGGTTTGAATTGAAAAGAATATCCAGTATTTAGAACTCTAGCATTTACTAAAATAGGTTAGAATAATATTTTACGATAAGTCAGATGCCACATTTCAGCTACAATGTACTGTGCAATTAAATAAAATTTTGAATGTGAGTGAATGTAAATTAGTAATGCAGTCTTAGGCGTCACCAGCTGAAATGTTGAACTCCTTGCCTTTTATCTCCTTGTTACAGGATGAGATAAGAGACTACAGTGTATGGTATGGTGTGCTGTCCCAGAGATGGTGTCCTACAGTAAATGGTGTGCTGTAGCTTGGACTGATGTGTGTCTTTTTAGCATCCCTTGATTTGTTCAAGATGATGGTTGATTGAATAATTCTATGTTGTGCAGACCTGGTTTGTGTGTGATTATAAATGAGTCTGGCAGTGGTACACCTTTGGGTGTAGCAATGGGGAGGAGCTGGACTTAGGACATGGCCAGGAGGGATTTTTCAGGATTGCTCTGCACCAGGTGGACCTGCTGTGTCTTTTCTGAGGTCTGGGTTGCTGCTAATAGATGTCCTTTCCATCCCTGGAGAAGCCAGAATGGAAAAAAAAGCTAGAGGGAAGTGGGAGACAAATGAAAAGTGACTTGGTGTCATTTTGTTCTGTGTGCAGATGTCAGCAGTGCTGGTTAGCCTGGGCTGCTCTGCAATTCTTTCCAGCATTTTCCTTGATTTGTAGTACAGCAAGGGGAGAAGCAATAGGGTTCCTCTAGTGAGTGTTGGAAAATGGTTTTCCTACTTTGTCACTTTCAATTGCCATTTAAAGTTTCTTGTGAATGTCTTTTTTCCCCAAAGCTAAACAAATATCATCTGTCAGTAGACGTCATTGGTTTTTTTACTGTTATTTTATGTGCGGAGCTATTGTCATAATTTAGCAATGTTTGTTTTCTTTTTTTAGCAATATAGGAAAACATTAGTGGCAGACAGGTGTTGATGTCTGCTGTTGGACTGCAAACCTTCTACCCCCAGAGATGGGTGTTCTAGGATGGCTCAGAGGGGCTTTCTGTGTGTAGCTCTCCCTCTGCTTGGCCCATTAATCGGGGTAACAGTACGTGATCTCTGCTAATGAGGAGCCACGCTATGCAAACAACAGCCTCTGAAGGGAACAAGGGATCAGGGCAGCATGTGGTTGTGGTATCAGAACCTATCTGCCTTCATCTAAATTCCCCACACATCACATAGGAGAAATAAAGCAAATATATGATACAACAATGACCCCTGAAAATACAGAGCGAAACCTATAAAAAACAACTGCCAAAGGATTTTTTGGTCTGAAAGCTGTCCCTGCACAGTAATTTGCAAGATAGTTTCCAGTCCCATCTGCTGTCACGCACTGCCCCTGATTCAGTGCTGCCACCTTTCATAATGCTGTGGCTCAGATCCACAGTTGCTTGGGTGTCCAACCAGCGACTCCTGGGTCTCCACACGTTTCTGTGCATGTGAGCACTTGTGTTTTGTCAAGAATCTCCACTGCAGAAAATATCTCTGTCTTTACCTGACACTCAGACTGTTTATCCTTTGGAAAAAAAACAAACCAAACCCTTACAAATAGGATTTCTAGAGGCTGTGCCATCAGAATATGAAAAAAGCACTCCTGAGCCATTATTGCAGGGGTGAGAAGAAAATGTGATTTTAAAGCAATCTGTTGATAGGTATTCTTGGGTGTACTGATGGCATTCCAGTCAGCCAGCTGGCCTCAAAACCTGAGCCAGCAGTAGTATATGTGTTACAAAACTTTGAGCAGGACTGTTGCATGGCAACTGCTTAGCTAACGTTTGTATTAGTGGATTCCTTTGAGAGTTTTCTGAGTTTTTCATTGCTTGATTGGAAAAAAAAATATTAAAGCTTACCAGCAGCTACTCTGTCACTTGCATTTTGTGTTGAAATGAAAAAGAGAAGGGTAATTCCTTACCAGTGGCAGTGAAACACATATGGAAATGGAAGAGAGATTGTGCATTATGTTTTACAGCTCAGGTGCCACTGGGAGCTACCAGCAGAGGTTTAGCTGAAGGAGTGCTGGGCACGTACTTAAAACTGCATGGGGTGCTTCTAATTGATGAGATGCACTTTTTCCAACAGTGTTTATAAAAGAAGAGTGAAAGGCAAGAAAGATTTGTCCCAGCAGCCCCCCAGCTGTTCTCTGCTGTAGAGGTATATCTTCCCTGATACATCTGCTAAGATTTGCAAGACAAACACACAAAAAGCAGAATTGTCGTTCCTGGCTGCCTGCCATTTGATAACAAATGCTGCATTCCTTTGCCAGCACTGCAGTAATTCAGGCCTGTTGGCAAGGATGCTGCCAAGCCTCTGACCTGGCTGTGCGAAGTCAGGCTTGCATTGCCATCTTTTTCACTGATGGTCTGTTAATTTGAAAGTGCCACGGGGGACAGCCTGCCTTCACCTTGGGGATTGCCAGTTGTGCAAGAGGTGTGTGTGTGGTTTCATCTGGCACTGTAGCCTGCGTCCTGGGGACAGACCTTAGAAGGACAGGAGGCTGGGAGAGCGATTCTCCTGTCTGGCCAAGTAGTGCTTAAAGCAACATGGAAGGGTTGCAAGAGGAGGGGGAGCAAGGAACAAAAGTTTTTGTGCTACTCAGCTGCAAAGCCCCAGCCTAGCTACTACCACAAGTTCGTTTACAGACCTCACCTTGTGCCCGTGGGGACTGTGGTACCTCCCAAGGATCAGGTGGGCAGGCAGAGACAGAGCAGTCCCCGAGAAGGTGCTGAAGTGGGCATCTTTCCACACATGGAATGGCCAGTTAGTGGGGTCTGTTCTTAGTGCTTAGGATGGCTGTGCAATTGCAGTGAATTGCAGCCATTAGGGCTTGAATCATTCTCTTCCTGTTCCCTGGCTCTGAATGAGCTGAGTCCCCTAAGTTCCTGGGCAGCCTCTCAGCAAGTGTGTGCTTATCACTGAGCCTGCACAGAAATGGATGTCACCAAACCCACATTAATGGGTCCCAGTGTGCAGTGGAATGAGGATTATAGACTTCCAGTGTTACTGTGATATGAGCTGATTGTAGTAAGCATTTATGATGTTAGTTAATGGACAAATTTTTGTTAATTGCCCTTGGGAGTATTTTTGTTACATTCCCATCTGAATTTATCTTTCCACTGTAACTTACTAAGCAGTTTCAGTACTGGTTTGATCTCAAGGCTTCAGTTACACAGTATGCTGTAGGCTTTAATATCAGTTGCTTTGCCTGTACGTGCTCATGTATTAGCTGATTTTTCAGAGGACATAATGATGTAAGCCTATACATCTGAGTTGAAGATAAAGGCCTTAATCTGGCTGCACTTTTGAATACCTAAAGCACTTTAGGAACTTGCATTCAAAACATAGTAGATTTAAAATTGCAGTGAGTATGCACAAAAATACTCCAAAGCATTCCTGAAACCACTATGAATGAAATGGAGATGAATGAAGCATGAGAGCTAAAAAGGTGTGTGAAGTTTGAATGCAGGACAAGCATTTCACCCAGGCCTTTGAGATCAAGGCTAACATGTGTGGTGCTGAACACCTCTATCTACAGAATGGGCTGGTTTTCAAGGATGCAGAGGGCCTCACAGACCCGTCAGAGATTGCTGGAGTCAACAGAGAGAGGGATTTACCTGCCTGCATGGGTGGGATTGCAGGTTCTCCCTTCCGGGAGCTGTACAGCGACAACACGAGCATCCTTCTTCTGAGGTGGGGTGTCAGTAGCTGGGAATTTCTGTGCCACATCCTGAGAGCTGCATTTACAGGAAGGTTTTCTCACTGCACAGTGTGAGGGGTCCGAGCTGCAGGAGACTGAGCTGGCCTTGCTGTTTTGCAGGACGATGATTCCCGTGACCGAGTTCCGGCAGTTCTCGGAGCAGCAGCCGGCGTTCCGGGTGCTGAAGCCCTGGTGGGATGTGTTCACGGACTATCTCTCGGTGGCCATGCTGATGATCGGCGTGTTCGGCTGCACCTTGCAGGTAAATCAAAGGGTACGGGCGTGGCGGCTGCTGGCGGGCTGCTGAAAGAACACCGCAAACGAGGAAGGGCCTTGGAAGGATGGTGTCCCATCTTGTTTCATCTCTTGGGCTCACCAGGAACAAAGCAAAAATGTGCTGGTCCCGGGATTAAAGCTGTTTAGGTAGCAACATCAAATAACACAGACCAGACTTTTAACAGCTGTGAATCAGCAGACTTGCACTAGAGTCAGTGGAACGGTGCCAGCTAAGATAAGAGCTGTTGGTTTGGCTGGTGTCTGAATCACTGCTTTTACCTTGGTTTGGCATAACAAAACAGATCAACTTCAGTTCTTATTTGTTACCATTTTGCTGTATGAAAGTTTAAAAAATGGAATTTTGCAATTCCTGTTCTTCTTTATTTGGCAAATGGTAATATTATTTCTGTCATTATGCATTCAAGAGATGTGAAATTAATGTGCTGATTTTATTAACAACACCCACAGCTAATATTATGTCTCTTCCATTCCAAAATGTCTCTGAGGATGCTTACACATAAACAATTGACATTACTGTCAGTCACTGTTACTTATGTTTTGCTGAAGAGCCAAAAGCAGAAACAAAGTGAAAAATACTGTTTGGGATGATTCCACAAAAATACAAAGTTACAGCACAGGGTTCAAATGTGGATCTCACATATCTTGGCATGACTTTGAAATGGAGCTAAAGGGACACATTGAGGAAGGAGTTTCAGAGGAATTTGCTCACTTACATGACCTAGGATTTAGATATACTATGACTCAAATTTCACATTAAATCAACTGTAGTTTTGCCCGTATTCTCCATTCTCAAGTATTTTCAGTTGATACAGCATGCATATTTTAAAATCTCTTTATATAGAGCTGAATTTGGCATTAGTAGATGTTTGCTTAACCACACAAAGTAAGCCATCCATTATATTTGTTGTCTGTTTTAAGTTTACCTGTTTGATTGGAGGAAGCACAGTGGAAAATAATGTGTGGAAGGACTGAAGTAATAGACAAATTGTTTTTATTCCAACTTATTGTGAGATACAACTTTATTGTGAGATAAATCTAGGACATAACTGAGGGTGTATATCACAGTAGCAGACAGTTTACAGACATAGATTAACTACAGAAGTTTTTGATGTTTCAACAGTTATGGCACTGATACTGTTCAAAACACATGTGGTCTTATCTCAGCATCTCCCTGCACCAGGGTGGATCATCAGGGATCATCAGATTTTATATTTAGTGCTTTCAACAACTGTGATATCAAAGAGTACATCCACACTACACACACATTCTTCATGTGGGCTAATCCCAGTTAGTCATTCCAGGCAAGTAAGAGAGCTCTTTGGTTTATCACATGGATTAGCATTTTACATTCAGACCTGTAGGGAGCCTTGCACTGAACTTAGAACTGTTCTCCCAAATGAAACCAAAAGTGATTGGTCCCTAAAGGTACTCTGACCTCAGTTTGCCAGCATGGATGACCATCCCAGATTAAGAAAATGTCTTTTTTTTTTTTTTTTTATAAACAGGCTCAATAACAGAGCTAGATTTTTTTCCCACAGGAGTGTAGTCCATCCTACAGAAGCCTCCCTATAGAGAGGGACTTTGGACAAGGGCATGTAGTGATAGGACAAGGAGTAAGGGCTTTTAGCTGACAGAGGGTAGGTTTAGATTAGATATTAGGAAGAAATTCTTCACTTTGAGGATGTTGAGGCAATGAAACAGGTGCTGCCAGAGAAATTGTGGATGCCCCATCCCTGGAAGTGTCTGAGGCCAGGTTGGATGGGGCTCTGAGCAACCTTGTCTAGTAGAAGGTGTCCCTGCCCTTGAAGTAGATGATATTTAAGATCCTTTCCAACCCAGATCATTGTATGATTCTATGAGAACTTTAGGTATATGTATGAGAAACTAAATAAAATTCATGTCCATGTTCACACAAATTCCATCAAAGAGCTGTCCTTATCTCTCTTAATAAAGACTGAAGATTAATCATGTCCCAGCATAGATATGCTCACAGTGGCCCTTTGTCAGCCATTTTTGTTGTGATAAGACATCACAGCGTGTGAGAGTGCAGCCACATGAACGCAGTTGTGCTGCTGTCAGGCCTAAGCTATCTATGAACATGGTGTAGCCAGGGTGAATACCCCTGGCACTAACAGTGTGTCTCTGGGGAGAGCAGAGCAGGAGATCCCAAGTCTTTTCTGGAAGCCTTCCCCACATTTCTCCTTTTTCTGGATTGTCTCTATGCCCTCTTATTCAAATTATAGAAGGCTAACCATAGATAGAAAGGGGTGGCCGAGTTCTTGGCATATAGAACAAGGCTCTTGTTGAGAATAATAATAGCACAGCCTGTGGGGCCAAGTAGCAGGCTGTGTGGAGGAATGCCTGGCAGCTGGAGGTGCTCCAAGGACAGCTACCCATTGCTGCTGCCACCATTGTTTGTGCATCAGTTCAAGGGATACCTTTTTGTGTGTTCCAGGTCATGCAAGACAAGATAATATGCCTTCCAAAGCGTGTCCAGCCTTGCCAGAACCAGTCTAATAGTTCCAACACGTTTAACACAATACCAGATACCACCCCCCTTCCACCACTGAGGCCATCCACCCCTCCAGCTACAGTTGAAATGAAAGGACTCAAGACTGATTTGGACCTTCAGCAGTACAGCTTTATAAATCAGGTGTGCTATGAACGGGCTCTGCACTGGTATGCCAAGTACTTCCCTTACCTTGTCCTTATACACACACTGGTCTTCATGCTGTGCAGTAACTTTTGGTTCAAATTCCCTGGATCAAGCTCCAAAATTGAACACTTCATTTCAATCCTTGGGAAATGTTTTGATTCTCCCTGGACAACAAGAGCTTTATCCGAAGTGTCAGGGGAAGACTCCGAAGAGAAGGATAACAGGAAGAACAACGTTAACAAGTCTAATACTACTCAGCCGAGCACTGAAGGCACTTTGGTCAAGACGCAGTCTTTAAAGTCAATCCCTGAGAAGTTAGTTGTGGATAAGGGAACACCTGGGGCATTAGATAAAAAAGAAGGTGAACAGGCCAAAGCACTGTTTGAAAAGGTGAAGAAATTCAGGCTGCACGTTGAGGAGGGCGATATACTCTATGTCATGTACGTTCGCCAGACCGTACTTAAGGTAATTAAATTCCTTATTATTATTGCTTACAACACAGCACTTGTCTCAGAAGTTAATTTTACAGTAGTCTGTAACGTTGACATTGAAGACATGACAGGATACAAGAATTTTTGCTGTAATCACACGATGGCTCACCTGTTCTCCAAACTTTCTTACTGCTACCTGTGCTTTGTAAGCATCTATGGCCTGACATGCCTTTATACACTGTACTGGTTGTTCTACCGTTCACTGAAAGAATATTCTTTTGAGTATGTTCGGCAAGAGACGGGAATCGATGATATCCCAGATGTCAAGAATGACTTTGCTTTCATGCTTCATATGATCGATCAGTATGATCCTCTCTACTCCAAGCGCTTTGCTGTCTTCCTGTCTGAAGTCAGCGAAAATAAGCTGAAACAGCTGAACCTAAACAATGAGTGGACTGCAGATAAACTGCGACAGAGGCTACAGACAAACTCCCACAGCCATTTGGAACTACAGCTTTTCATGCTTTCCGGACTACCGGACACAGTGTTTGAAATTACTGAGCTGCAGTCTTTAAAACTTGAAATTATTAATAATGTAATGATACCAGCCACCATTGCACAGTTGGACAATCTCCAGGAGCTCTCGTTGCACCAGTGCTCTGTGAAGATCCACAGTGCCGCCTTGGCTTTTCTGAAGGAGAATCTCAAGATCTTGAGTGTCAAGTTTGATGACATCAGAGAGCTTCCACATTGGATGTATGGCCTCAGAAATTTGGAAGAGCTCTATTTAATTGGCTCCCTAAGTCACGATATTTCTAAAAATATTACACTGGAGACTTTTCGTGAGCTTAAAAGCCTAAAAGTCCTTCACATAAAAAGTAATTTGTCCAAAATCCCACAGTCTGCAGTTGATGTTTCAAGTCACCTGCAAAAATTGTGTATCCATAACGATGGCACTAAGTTAGTGATGCTCAACAACCTGAAGAAGATGGTCAACCTGACACAGCTGGAATTGGTTCATTGTGATTTAGAGCGCATACCTCATGCAGTCTTCAGCCTTCTCAGTCTTCAGGAATTGGATCTAAAGGAAAACAACCTCAAATCCATTGAAGAAATAGTAAGTTTTCAACATCTGCGGAAGTTGACAATTCTAAAGCTGTGGTACAACAGTATAACCTACATCCCAGAGCATATAAAGAAACTCACGAGTCTAGAGCGGCTTTCCTTCAGCCATAACAAAATAGAGGTTCTTCCATCCCACCTCTTCCTATGCAACAAAATCAGATACTTGGATTTGTCTTACAATGACATTCGCTTTATCCCACCTGAAATAGGAGTTCTGCAGAGTTTACAGTACTTTTCCATTACTTGCAACAAAGTGGAGAGTGTGCCAGATGAACTATACTTTTGCAAAAAACTTAAGACTCTGAAAATTGGGAAAAATAACTTGTCAGTCCTTTCACCTAAAATTGGTAATTTGACATTGCTCTCCTACTTGGATATTAAAGGCAATCACTTTGAAATCCTCCCACCTGAGCTCGGTGAGTGTAGAGCTCTGAAGAGGACTGGTTTCACTGTAGAGGACAACTTATTTGAAACTTTGCCTTCTGATGTCAGGGAGCAAATGAAAGCTGAATAACTCCTTGCTCAGTTTTACAGAAATAACAATTCTACCAAAAACGCTCTAGAGAATGCATACTCCGAATATGCATTTAATTTGTCATTATTTTTTTCTTTTTCAAATTCTTTCTGTACAAACAAATTTGGAGTAAGGAGTACATATATTTTTAAATAAAATTTTCTCATATTTTTTCACTGTTTTAAGATATTTTAAAGTTTGTTTTGTCCTAAGAACAAGGGCATCTGTAACTTAATTTTTACTGGTAAAAGTAAATGATTTTGTCTGATGGTTTTTCTTTCCTTTTCCTAATCCCACCAGGGAAACTGTGTTTAGGATGTATGCTTTGGGTTGTATAGTTTGTAATAGATTATTATATTGTCTTCCTAGTTATTATTAATCCCTTAGGACATGGTCTTCAACAGGTGGTGCTGCAGGTGTTGAATGCCTTTGTTTCCTCTTTTCTTCAGTGGCAGTAGAAGGTGTTCAACATCTAACGAGATCAAATATAGGCTGACCCTTTTGACTTACAACAGGGTTTTCTCAGATGGTCAAAGCAAGTAGAAAATGTTCTTTATGTATTTTAATAGGTGAGAGGGAGCATGAAAAATTCCTTCAGGGCCTATTGGCAATTCAGTCTGGATGCCCATTCACACACTGCACTGAGCAGGAGGCACTCACTGCTATTTCCTCTCTGGTGCAGGAAGAGTAAGGTCACAGTTCACAGTGCAATCAGGAGCAAAGTGCCCCATGTGGAAGGTTTTCCTAACAGTGCAAAGGCATGTGGCTGCCCTTTTCCTACTAACTTGAGTGGAAGGGGTGCAGTGAACTCCCTGTATTGGAAATGTCAACTCAGCAAGAAGAAATGCTGTCTTGAAAAACCCCATCCTCCCTTAAACATCAGTGCTGCAAGAGGGGAAAGTGCCCTCTGCCCCCTCAGCCCACTTCCCCACCAAATTGCCTGGTGCCTTCTGGGAGCGGGATCCAGAAAAAGCATGATCATAGTTTGGAAAGCTTCTGACAAGGAAATAGCCTCTGAGATGCTCCTGGATTCAGCTTGGGTAGCGGAAAATCAAGCTCAGCACGGGAACATTTGCAAAAATTAGTTTAAATGAACATTAATTTCTCTCAAGTTTCAACCGACCCAGCATACCCAAGGACAGTGATGTTTCATCTCTGTTTTCATCTCTCAGAGAGTAACTAAATTGGAAGTCCTACAGTTGGAAGTTTGCTTTTTAAAATAATGTAATCTCCAATGATTGTGCATCATCAGGTTGGGAACTTTATCCTCTGAAGCCATGCTCAGCTGTTTACTCAATCCAGCAATTTGATTTCTTTTGGTCAGGTTTTAAAGGGGTGTGCTGCTCACAAGCTAATTTAAGCTAGTCAAAGGTAGTAAAATGTTTTGCTGGGAGTAGATTTCTTCATCGCATCCAGCAACACATATTTGAGTCAGATGCAGGCACTCGATAAATGTTTCACAAGAATATCTAGGAACAAGTCCTTATTTCTCAAGGAGGCAATGCTGTTCATAAATTGCAGAGGTTGAATTGTTGATTGTTTAAGTGTATGTAAAATATTAGACAGTTGTCAGATTGGTTGCTCCGAGATGTTTTCTAACTGCCATTGTGTGTCTTGAGCTACAGTTAATCTGAGTTCTTGAGCTTGGTACAGAAGCATACAGTTGGTTTAAGAGTATGATTTACAGAGGTGGGGAGACAAACTATGAGAACTTCCTCATTAATCCAGGGTGTGCTATGCAGTTTGGTGTGTGAGCTTGCCACAGTACCAGGTCAGACTTATTTTTTGCACTTGACTATGTTCTGGAGAAGATCCATGTGATTAATAAAAAATGGGTCAGGCATGAAGGAATCAAATCAAGCTTTTTAAAAGGGGTTCTATTGAAGACCTCTAATTGATGTAGCTATTGCAAGAGCTACCCTTACTCATGTGTGGAATGCACTTACTGGAACAGCTTGCCAGTATATATATTCTAAACGTATTTCACTTTGTTGTTATGTGAGAAAGAGAAACATTTCATTGCTCATATTAACCTAATTATGTAAACCAAAGTGCTGTTGTCCCTGCTGAATGTAAACTGTTTGAAATGTCCAAGTAATTGGTGGAGCTGTATAGTTCTCTAACTTAGATTTTAAATATGGGATTATGTATAAAGTTTTTTTTAAAGTCTTTATATTCCTAGATGTAGCATTTTAAATCCCTAATTTATTTTGTGTCTAATGTTGTTTCATGTGTAGTTTGTGGTCTGGTTTCTGAATGGAAGTTATGCACACCTCATAACTGTAGGTTGGAGACATCTTCTTATGCCATTTTTGTAAATGCATCCCTTAGAGGATGTGGGATTTTGTTTGTTACTGATTCTATTTATACCAGTGCAACCCCTCATGTGGACGCAGTTACATGAGTATAAAGTGCCTTGTGCTGGCATATCTTTATTCACTCTGCTAGGAATAAACTATACCGGTCTAAGCACTTTCACACTAATAACTGTATCTTCTCCTAGGGTTTGGTGAGCTGAGACAGCTCCATCAGTCTAACAGCTGACTGTCACCAAAAGGGACAGCTCCCTCCTCCTCCCATGCTCCCTATTCCTGCCAGCACGTTCCAGCTGCTTCTCATATACCTTTACAGGTCTGCTGCTGGTCTGATCCCTCCACAGGACAAAGCAACTTTTTAAGCCTGCAGAAAACTATTCCAGTCTGAAAAGGGGACTAATTTTCTGCTGGATCAGCTCTCTAAAGGATTGGATGGACACTGGGATGGGAGTAGCAAGAGGACAGGACTGTAGCTGGGCTCTGTCCAAGGAGAAGGCAGGCCAAGTCCCTTTGGAGATGCTAGGTCAGTTCATCATCTAGCCAAGCCATGTGCTTTGGAGAACTGTGCTGTTTTATGTATAGCAGGGTGAGGCAGCTTGGCTTCTGTGAGTATATGACCCTCAGGCTCACAGTGGATGGTAAAATATCACATTACTGTTAATTTCTAAATGAAACAAACTCAGGTAGCTGCACTGTTGACTTTTCTAAACTTCTTACTGTCTGTTCTGGGGTATATTTTCCAAACCCATATTACAGTAACTTAGAAATGAGTCAGCTGAGGGAAGATTGTTTCCTAATTCTCTATAACATCCAGGAAAAGATGTAAAAGTGCCATATTTACTCAGTGAATCATGTACTGCTCCTATGTATATTCACATGTGATTCATATTAGACTTTTCTGTGACCAATAGTATTTGACTTAGAATGGATGGATATTTTGTCATCAATACTTTAGCATGGTTTGTATATATACAAAGAGTTTATATAACTACTTATATTAATCAGGTGCCTAACAAGTATGAGAGTTCCAGAATTTAAGCAAGGCATTTTTTCATTATTGCAAAATAATTAAAAAATCTCCCTTGGTAACAGAATTAGAGATTACAAAGATTGCATCAAAAGTAAGAAGACAACCTTCATAGCACATTGAGCCTGACAAGCAAATCTGCTTTGTGATCAAAATCTGGAGATGTGCATCTCCCCCTTTGTCGAAATTAGAATGGATATTTGTGTTGACCTCGTGCATCCAGCCAGCCCAACAACTTTTGCAAATTCTGATTGGAAAGTGCCTGCTCCAAGTCTTATATCACTTCTTTGGCACATCGGTAATTCATGTGCTTAAGGGGTGATGAGTCCTGCAGGAAAGCCAAGAAAAAACTTTGAAATTTGACCAAATGGACAAACTTAATTCTGTAGCAAGAGACTTATTATGATAATAGACCTGCATAGTGTTACATTGCAATATAGTACACCCAGAAAAAAAAGCAAAAAAAACCAAACCAGAAATAAAATGCTCTTTTGTAATAATGACCATTGTCAGACTGCAATGTGATTATTTGTTTGGGAAATACTTTGTTTCTGGGTTACCTAAAGATCAGATATAACCATCTTTTGGGTTTGGTCCCTTGGGAGGGAAATCAAGAAAATATGCTTTAAAAAACATCGTTATATTTGACAGGATTTACAGCTGCATGGTCTCGCTTCCTGTGCACCTCCTTCCATTGCCTGACTGCAACAGCCAGCAAAATGGCCAGGAAAAATGCCATTCCTGCTGGAGCAACTCCCCCACTCTGGTTTCTGTTCTCTGGCAGGGCTTGTGGGGTATTCTGGGAGCCCTGCCAGCCTGCAGCCAGGGGTGTGAGGGCTCCTTCCTCCCCCTGTCATGCTCCTGCGCTGCCAGGGAAATGGAGCTGATAGTCCTCACATCTGACATACCTCCATATAAATCTGAAGAGATTTGGAGATTGCTCCAAAGACAGTTGGACTGCCTGCATTTGGCATAGGGTGTTTTCCTCATTTCTGTTTAAGTTGTAAGGAATAATGGTGTTTCATACCAAGACAGTGCTGTCCTGCCAAGATGGAGCAGGAATTAGTTCTCTCCAGTGCTTGTGGTCCCAGTGGAGGGAGGAGAGTGGTAAAAGCAGCAGCCTGAGTCGGCCTTGCCTTTGGATAAGCCCTGGCATGGGGCTGGCATGGGGACATGCTGCCCCTTGGGCATGGTGGGTCTCACAGAAGAGTTGAAGGAGACTTCCTGACAGTGTCTGCTTTTACCTCCATGCTGTTCCTTTGGCAAATGTGGAGAGCTGGGAAAGCTGTTCCACTCCTCACAGCATTGCTCCTTCCCACGGCCCACTGGAGATACCATCTCAGGGCTACATCCAGAGGGGTGGGAACCATGGCACAGGTATAACTGCCAAGGGGATCCCTGTGGCAATGTAAGCTGCTGGTGAAGATGTCACCCTGTTTATTGAGAGTGCTGGTAGTAGGAGATGTTCATAGCCTGAGGAAGCTGAGCCCTAAAACCTCTTGCACTTTGCTGAATATGTGTGCTTGGGAGTGGGAGTTAACTGGAGCAGGTACTGTGCCCAGGGGACTGCCAGGGCACAACCCCAGCAGCAGCTATGTCCTCTCCTTGCCAGCAAGCAGCAGGGCTAGGGCCAGTGTGTCCTTCACTTCATGCCAGATAGCTACTGGAACTTCCCTGTAGCCATGACAGTTTCTTTGTACATCTTCATATATTACATTTGAGAAATGCACGATATGCTTTGGTAAAAAAATAGCATGTCTGTCCTCTTTTCTCCTTGGGGTTATACATGAAGCCCTGAAGATTACGATGAAAACCAGTTTCTGTTTTTCCTATTTTTAGTCTGTGGCTGCCTCAGAAATACCCCTCCTACCAATGGGTGCAGGTCTCCCCACTGCCACCTCCATCCCCATGAGGAGCAGGTGCCTGGGAGCAATGGCACACTCTGCAGGAAACTCTGCAGGAGCGTGGATACACGAGGGGTCTGACCAGAGGGTGGGGATGAGCCCCTCAGTGCCCTCCCTGCTGGGGCAGCAGGAGGGCAGGGGTGGGCAGGCAGTGTCCCACCAGATGGGCAGCTCAGCACAGCAGCTCTCTGCAGGTCTCCTCCACCCACGGATGCCTGGCCCACCAGGCTCAGCTCCTGATTTCCCATCACAGGGGCTCCCCATCATCATGGTCTTTGTGTGTTACACTGGTTGCAGAGGACCTGAGGGACAAATCTGGGCTGGACCTGCCCTGTTCCCAGTGGGATTGAGAATTCTGATGTGTCATGGGGGAATATGAGGTTGGCAGACGTGCAGTGGATGGCAATGGCCCCCAGAGCTTCCACATAAGGAAGCCCAGTCCAGCATGAGATCCTTACTCCAGTCCTCTGGCACCAGGCACACATTTGAAGGAGCTTGTGCTGGCAGGAAAGTTGTTTTCAAAAATACAATACTGTCAAGCTAATTAATCATGAGCAGTGGGGTTTGATGGCTTTGGTGAGGGCCAGATTCCAGGTACCCCCATGGGCAGTGCAGGTAAGGTGTGTGATCCCAGGGCTGTGGAGTAAAAACAACTGCATTGCAGACAAGCTTGAACCATTCTACTGTCAATTATTTTATCAGTCCATCCTCTCCCCTGCTGCCAAGCTCACCAAGATGCACCTAAAGCAGTGGGTATGGGGACCACATCCAGCAGAGTCCTTCTTGTGACAAGGTGTCCATGGCACAGACATCAAGAATGGTAATGGCAAGATGGTGCTTCCTTCCAAACCTCTCTCAAGGGGCCAGATGAGAGACCAGGTCCCTTTACAGTGCTGCAGTTATGCAAAAGGCAGACCTGAGCTACTTCAGACAACTGTAAGGTTCCCCAGGAACCTGACAGGGGTGGCAAGGGAATTCAGGACTTCCAGATGCACCAAGAGCCCCAGAGCACCCAGAGATTTCAGCAAGGGGTCTCAGAGTAGTGCAAGTGTTGCTGATGGGCTGGTATTATACACCAGAGCATAGGCTGACTTGATTTGTCGTGCTTTTACATTGCTGGAGTAAGAGGGCTGCTAAACTGTCTGTCAGAGGAATTTTGTCACATGAATTTTATGAACTGTGGTAAATAAGTGTTGATGTTTTTCTGAATTAAAATTGAATTTAAATGTAACCCTTGTCTCTTGCCAGCTGGGGTCATGTGGCACTGTTGGACTGGCTTGTGGAGACTGCCTGCAGTTCTATTTATTTAGTAAAATATTTTGGCAAAGCTCTGGCATCCTGTTTCCTTGCTGTGAGCAGAGAGAAGAAAGTAGTTTAAGTAGCACAAAACTCCCGTACAATCACAAGGTTGCCCCTAGGATCAAGTTCTTGGCTACAGCTAGGAGCTAGACGAGTTCAGAACAAGCTGCATACAAAACCACAGGGCAAAGTAATACCCTCAGCAAAGAGTAGCTTTGGGACACTGAAGTGGAGGAGCAAATACAGGCAGGACTAGTGCTTGGGAAATTTGTGACCTCATTTACCCATATATCCCTCTCCCAGGGCACATGATCCCCTGCAGTACAGGGGTGGAGAGGGGCATCCTTACGGTACCTTGGATGCAAGACAACTGGAAGTAGCAGGGCACTTCTCATCTGTGTTTTGAAGGTGATGCTACCCATAAGGTAGTTTATTTGCCCACTTGACTGCAGCATCTCTGTGCTGGATGTGCTGAGGAGAACTGACAGCCTCAAAGGGACAGAATTTATTATTTTCTGTAAGTATAAGAGATCTGTTGCTACACCCTCACTGCAAGGTCTCAATGTGCCACTTGTGTCATTTTGGAAACACTGACCCTTCTCATCCTCACCAGCAGCGTGTCAGAACCCACACGTGTGCTCAGCATGGGGTAAGACGTGGTGAATGAATCCCATCACAGATGTGCTCCGAGATGGTGGCTGCACTGCTCCTCAGAAACACAGCCTAACCCTCTAGGGGTTTTACTCCGTGGCTTCAATAAGCTGAAAGTTTCTACAAAACCATGGGCCTGAAGGTTTCTTTTCAAACCAGAGAGCTTGTTGGGGCACGAATCAGTAGAATAGACAAGAAAAGTAATTTTCTGAGCTGATGGAAATTACTTTGCAAGGCCGGGCACTTGCACAGTGGAGGAGCAACCAAGTGGTCCTGCCAGTTCAGGGCTGGATTGGCCAAGCAGGTAGGGCTGGTTCCTCCTGCCTAAGCAGCCCCTCCCAGGGGCTTGGCATGGACACGCTGACAAGCTGCTGGAGGAACTTCCAAGCACGTGCTTTGCCTTTGCCTGCAAGTACTTCTACAGAGGTTGTAAAAGTGGAGAGGTACTCCCTCCAAACTGCTGATAGCATCCATTATGGGAAACCAGCTGCACAAGGAGCTCATCCCTGCTGGCACCAGCATCCAGGCACCTTGAGCATCAATGATCCAGCTTTGTCACAGTACCTGTGCTATTCACAGCTCCTCCAGGGCTCCAGGACTCTCTCCTTACCACCATAAACCATACTCTCCTGTGAGCACCCAAGTACTTATAGTTGTTTTCTTCAGAGAAATGAGGCTGGGACTTGATGAATCCTACTTGTGCATCCACAGGAGCTTGACCTTGTACCTGCTGCAAAAGGAGCTTTGCCATAAATCTTGCAAAGCAAAAGACTTTTTGGTGCAAAACACGTGGAAAAAGACCTGAAAAGAAAATGTAGTGCTTCTCAAGTGTCTGAGGGGGGCAAATAAAACCTTGCAGTACTGAAAAAAATGAGGTGGTGAAGCAGGGGGCTGCTGCATCTTGTGTGTGATGATACCCAGGGTGGGGAGGGGTACTTGGGGTTCTGCTGGCCCTTATGTTCCAAGGGTCCCAGGGTTACGTTTTTTAAAAAACAGGGCTGCAGCAGCAAGGAAAACTGTAAGAGAATGTTCTATCCATGACAGAGTAAAGGGTTTTACAGTCATTGAAGAGAGGGCTGTGGCCTGGGGAGAGAGAGACCAGTGAAAAGGTGTTTTGTTGGGACTTGGGTTTTTCCTGGACTTGTGTTGACGCCAGAAGGGCTGGGGCTCTCCCTTGGCAGGAATGGGGAAAGGGAGGAAACAGATGTGTTGCCATGGCAATGTAGGGAGCAGCTGCCATGGGCATAAGCCTTCTTTTCTGCCACAGTCCAGCCCACACTGAGAGCCCACATCAGGGACAGTCAGACCTGCAGCCCACAGCCACCCTCTGACCGTGGGCAGCAGGGTGGGACCAGGTGACGGCAGCACCCACACCACCAGCCAGGCTCCCCTGCTGCCTACCAGCACCAGGGCTGCCCATGGGACACTTAGGCTTTCATTAAAAATAAAAAACCCCTTTGTTTACTTAAATGTCTTTTTTTTCCTTCAGCTTCACCACTCCAATTCCTCTTAGGTAAGCTTCAAGAGTCCTCATTCTTAAGGGGGCAAGAGGTGAGTCAGATACTTTGGGGGAAGTTACGCCTAAATATGAAAAATGTGCCTGCTCAAAATCTGCAGATTCCAGGCCTTATTGTCTATGCAGATCTTGCCAAATATTTATTGATCTGTTTTTCCAGGAAAAAAAAAAAAANTCAGTAGATGACCGAAGTGGTGAGTTTTCCTAAACTGGTCTTCCCCTTTATCTCCTTCATGCCCAAGGCTGGAGCACAGGGCACCAAGGGTCCCTATGGATCATGTCACCAGAGAGGGCAACAAGCTCTAAAACAGCAGGAGTGAGAACATGTGGCAGAGGGCAGGTGAGGCCAATTGAGGTGCCCCCAGTGTCACTGATAGCTCTCCTCTCCATGCTGCAGGTGTGCTCAGTCGTGGCAGGAAGAGGTCCTGTCTGTATTAGTATTTGGCCCAGGATATTTTAAACAGGATTAGAGGAAAATGAATAATCACTGGCTGAACTAATGAGTAGGCTCCAGGGGTAGGATGTTCAATTAGTGGTACAATTAGGTCACTGCCTCAGATCCCTGATGTGGCACAGGCTGCTTCCTCCTCCTTCAGCTCCTTTCTGCATCCTTTGGCTGGAGTTGGACGATGAACAGTATTAACTGTGTGATGCTCAATCCCAAGCAGCTAAAAGGAGGTGAGGAGTTCCCTACCCAAATGACTTACAGCAGATAGCATCATCCCTGGGCCTTCAAGGGGGCTTGATCCCAGTAGCTGAGTGTAACCCTCTCTACAGCACAGGCCAGCTGAAAAAAATTTGCCAGGATTTTTATATGTGCTGACACACTACCCAAACAAAAGTGAGCAATGTCTCCCCGAGTCAATAGTTTATAATGTGTGTGTGGATGTTTTCCCTTGACAGCAATATGTTTGAGCCTTAGCCTTATCTAAATCTCATTTAACTAACAGTTATCCAAGAAAGGTTTAAAAAGTAGCTGGAAACTGCATTTAAATCCATCCATTTGAGCTGTAGTTTCATCCATTACTTGTTCAGAAGTTATGCCTGAGAGATCTGCCTAATGTATGAGGGTGTTTTCCTCACACATTGCCTGCCTTGACATTTTTGCATTGGAGATCACTCAGCTGTTGGGGATCTGTGTTGATGATGATTTAGAAACAAGGCCAGCAAAGAATTCAGACAGAGTACAAACAAATGGCTCAAAGCTGCCCCCATGCCAAACATATTTCCATTTTTCACACCCTTTTCTCTACAGCATAGAAGGCCCCTAACACTCCTTAAGTACACACTTACTTCAGGCCTCCAAGGCATTCCGTATGAAAACTGCTTTTATTATATAAGAAATGTTTCCAGTTTAGGAGCCTTTAAAGTGAATTCTATTAAATGCTTCTATGAGTCCTGCAGCTCTTTCAGTAGGTTTTGATCCCATCTTTGAAAGTGCCTTGGATACTCCAGTTGTCTTCCAAGACAGCAAAACTGATTCCCTGTCTTTTAGTGACATGGTGTCCCCAAGCACTTTGTTTTCAGGCCTTTAATGTATTATTTTCCATGGATGCACAGATAATGCAATAGATGCCAAATTTATTACGTCTTATGGAGACACTGTGAATTTTTTCCCCATTGTAATCTTCATTGAGAAGTTTATTTATTCTGCAAAACTTCAAAGCATTCCAATTTAAACATTTTTGCTTTCCCTTTTATAGCTGTGAAAAAGAGAGGTGAGACCTCGGAATGTGAGCCTCTTCCACAGTGCCACTGACAGGAGTGGACACTACAGAGGCCAGGGGAAACTGGGAACACACCAAACAAGATCTTATGAGGCTGAAGGGCAGGGTCTGAGGCAAGGAGCTCACTGAGAAGTGCTGCTGGTGGAGGTAGCAGGAGCTGAGAGGTCTCAGCCCTCGCACAGTGCAGCAGGGGCCAGGCAATGTTCCCTCTCTGGATTATGCCCATTTCTGTGGTGAAAAACTAGAATTCATAGATTTACTAGAGATGCTGCTGGTGACAGGCTTGGGGAAGTTTCTCTCTTTGCTAATTAACTTGCTAAGCACACACTGAGCATGATACCAGCTATTGCCCCAGGACAGGGGCTGTGTCTGGCCCCAAGTGGGGGCACCCATGCCAGGCAGGCTATCCCAGAATGTTCCTGCCCGGGCTCAAGCTATGTATGGAAGTTAGAGCCTGGTACCCAGCATCTCACTTGCCAGCCTAAAACAGCCACTCTGTGACTCTCTGGCATCTCCATCCCCACCTTTGGCATGGGGGGAGCATTTAAAGGAGTCTGTCAAGCTGACAAGAGCTGATGTAAGATACTCTGAGAACCTCAGGTGAAATCCACTGATGAAATTCTCTTATTGCTGTGCATCTCATCAGACTTCCCTACTTCCCTGAAAATCATTCTCACAGTTCTATGTGAGGAATGCAGGGGTATATGCAGCCAGCAGTGCTGTTAAGGGGGCTTTCCACTTTCCAAACAAGATCCACTTTCCAAACAGGGTGAAATAGATGCTGACTTGATCCCAGTGACAGTTACATATACAGCAGGTAGGAACTATTCTATGTTTCTCCAGGGAGTGAAGCTCCTGATTGCTAAAGTAAGTGACTGCAGGAGACCTTGGCGGTGTAGATGCACCCTTTGTCAGCAATACATGAGTTTGGTTTGCTTACCTTTGGACTTGCTTCCTCTCCCCTCAGCCTCTGTTGCTGAAATCCTGTCTGTGTCCAGCTCTTCACTGCCCCATGGAGCTGAGGGGTTGTGGCTGGATGCCATGGGGTAGGAGGGCAGGGGTCAGGGAAGGCAGAGCACAGCACTGAATGGGTTCCAAGGCAACAGGGCTGGGTGGTTTTCTGGGGGTCCCACCTGGTTGTGGGAATTACAGCAACCCCAGCCCTGGGATGTGCACCAGGAAGGGCTACAGGGACACAGCTGCAAATGGCAGTGCTGAAAGCCTGGGTAGAAGAGGAAGGAATTTTCCAGCTGTCTTGGTTTCTGTTCTTTCTTCAGAATTAAAATCTGATGTGTATCTAGAAGAAAGTTTTATCCTTGATATTGGTCCTCTTAAATCTCTCTCTATTCCCCCTGCATTTGCTCTGAAAGACTTTTTGTTCCCTTGCCTGTTTCCCAAAGCTTTTCCCTTTCCTTGTTTCCCTATCACCAAGGGGGAAAAAAAAGTTCCTAAATGCAAACCAACAACAAGAAATTAAATAAATAACTCAGACTTACAGGAAAAGCTTGTCTATTTTTGAACTTCCTCTGCCTAACTTTATTCCTGACTCCTTCAATGCCCAGTGTCTCCTGCCACCCACCTCTGGGCTTGGGCAGAGTGACAGGCAAACCCGGGGGGGTGCGGGGTGGGAGCTGCAGGGACCCTCCTGGGACATGAACCTTGCTGCCTCACGGAGGGCTCAGGGCTCTTCCCTGAGGGAGTGGGGAAAGGAAGGCTTTTTCTGTTTTTAAAAAGCAAAGGAATTAACTTGGCTAGCCAGGAAATGCTGATATGAGCAGGGTATACAAGCAGTAGCTCAGATTCTTACCAAATCAGAGTACCCAAAAAACTGTTCATAAAAGCAGCCTGATATCAGATCACCTTAATGGAAGTGCTGTTTTCCCAGGCTGATAGCATAAAAATGAGCAACTAACGTGTACAATAAGAAAATACTGTATTTCTCTGACTTTTGGGGTTTTTTTGTAAGTGCTTACCTACATAGTTCTTTTTCCTGGTTTTGGCCCCTATTTTCTGCAAAACCAGTTTTTTAGGCAGGATTGTTGTGGCTCATTCAGTGAATGCCTCACTCCAGTTTGCTTTCTGCAGCTTTTTTGCACTTGGATCTTCTGTTAATAAACAGCCTCTACTGTTTACCTCCCTGAGGGACTATGAGAGAGCCTGCAGTCAAAGGGGATTGAAAACATCATCTTTCCTCTGCCATTGAGCTGGAAAGAAAAGCCTCCTGAAAAGCCTGCGGGACACAGTGTTTATAGGAATCTCAGCTCAGATGAGGCCAGGAATAGCACAGGGATGAAATTATACATAGGGAGACCAGGGACACCAGTGGCTGCTGGAGGAGGGGTTAGCCAGAGGGATGGCTTCTCCTCCAGACGCTGCCGGAGACATATCATGCATCTCCTCCTTCGTGCACTGAGAGGAAGAAATCTCTCTCAGCTGCCACAGGTGACTCATGTAGAAGGAAAAAGGTGGATCTAAAAAACAGCCTACAAATCAGGACTAAAGAGTTGTACCCTCCTCCTCCATTACTATGCAGAAGAACATCAGAATTGAAAGGCGGTTTTCTTTTTGGGAAACAAACTGCGAAAAACTGGAGGGCTTCAAGTGCCTGATCTATTTATAATAAAACCAGTGGGAAGTTTTAGATGCTTATTTTCCTAACACTTAATAAAATAGCTGGCAAACAGAAGTGATAAAACCACTTACATTAAAAATTCTGTGTTTTCACTTCTTCAACAAGACTCACTCTGGGACACCATCAAGGAGAGTGGAAATTTAGAGAGCTGAAAAATAAACGTACAAGTTAAAACTCTGAGAACAAATATTTAATTAATTATTTCTTGGCATTAAAAGCCAATACCCCCAGTTCTTCCAAGACAACTTCACATCACTTTAACAAAGATTCAAAGAAATAAAAAAGGGAGAAGCCTTTAAAGGTGTAAATCCTCTTCCACTGCAGTCAGCTAAGCTGCTGGCAGTGGAGCCATTCACTTCAGGAATTTCTATGAGGAAGCCCTGAAACAAGCTGAAACTGCTTGGTGACATTTTTGATGAATATCTACACTCACAGAAGTCTACAAACCCTTTCACAGTGCTTCTTAACAAGGCTGGGAAGAGGAGGATGTGTGGGTGGTATGTTCCTTTTTAGATTTATTTTTCAAGTTCTTCTCTAATAAAATTAAAAATTTAAAATTTAAAAAAAAAAAAAGTGCAGCTGAGGGTATCTGAGAGGTCCAGGAAGGCTGGTGGCCAGGCAGTGCAGGACAGGGGTTTGGTTTGGAGGCAGCAGGGGGGCAGTGGGATGACTGCCATTACTTGCCTGGCTTTGGCAGCCCCAGGTTCCCCTCCAGGCAGCACAAGGGCAGCACTAAGGCAGCTGTGCCCACCCCAGCACTTGCTGCAGTTCTCAGCTCAGGGAAAATGACACCTGGCAGAAAAATATGTGCATTTATTTGTGTATATTTTAAATACATGCAGGATCTTGAGCCTTAGAAGCAAGGCAAGAAAGAGGGCGAGAAGAATTTAAAGAGCTGTTTTTCTCTCATGCTTGTGAGTTGTGCACCTACTTTCCTTCGTGTATCCTTTACAATAAGGCTTATAAAGAATGAGTGCCTTTGCACTAAAGGTGCTGAGGGTCATGGTGTTGCTTACTGGAGAGGGCTGTTGGGCCAGCTGTGTTGGTGCAGGTGAAATCAGAAAGCCAAATTGGCAGGTGTAGGACACTGGCCTAGGGTCTTTAGTGCTGTGCTTCCCTGGAGCTGGCTCCCAAGCTGGGTGCCCTGCATGGCACATGCAGTCCATGCAAACAGTACCCTTTGTACCTGGTGAGTGTTCTTGTGGACGATGTAGATGTACTCTCAGGATAAGGTCTGGGTCCCCATGCTATTCTAGAAGAATGTGTTCTATATTCCTGCTGCTGGGCACTCCTTTCCCCCACCTGTGGATCCCACCTGTCACTCCCAGGCTCTTTCTCTGCGTTACTACCTGCAGCTCTGGGTCTCTGCTGCTGGCTTCCTTCAGTGTAAGGGCTTTGACTTTCCATAGGAAGCTAGAGCAGAAAATGGAGGATATAGTTATAAGCTTGTGGTGCTGCTGATGGGGAGAGTTGCTGTCCCCTGTGAACTGAGTGCTCTGCCTGTGTGTGCTGCAGTGCTGGTAGGCACTGGCTAATGAAGGTGCATGTAACTGAGGCTGAGCAGTCTCAAGGATGGGCAGGGTATCCTGCTGAGGAGGTGAGGAGAGGCTGACTGTGTGCCTGGGTTTTTGGTTATTTTTTTCCTGTGGTTGTTAATGTGCTCTGCTCCCTTAGGATGGTCTTTTCTGCTGAACTCTTTCAACCATTGGCCCCCACTGTATTCAACATTTTTCTAATGTAAATGAGCTCCTTCTCAAAGTCTCCCTTGAACTGCACAATACTTGGGAAGTTCAGAGAAACACTGATGCTCTGAGGGCAGGTAATTTTCAAAACCCCTATATAAGTAACTGATGATCAAATCCTTGCAAGTTATTTGTCTATATCCTTGTTTTTCTTATTCACCTGACATTTACCCACACTATTGGTGAGGCAGTGGCTGGAAGAGGCATCTGGTCTGTGTCACCTTTTATCTGCCTTTTTTCTTCCTACTGTGCCTCATTATGTATGCTCACTAATTCAATTCAGATTTGAAAGGAAATACATGAGAAATTAACTGGCAAGACAGCAGCAGCTGCAGGAACTCCATGGGAGAAGAAATCTATGAACTAATGGACTTAGTGGCAATGTAATACCTAGACATGACTGTAAATTGCCTCAACACATGTGAGTCTGAAAACAGAGAGAGGATCCTAGAAACTGGAAGGAGTCAGAGGAAAAATATCTGTGAAGTGGCATGTTTCTTGTTCCTCTCAAGGCTGTAGATGTACTCAGGACACAGTAAGGCACCCTGCAGAGCAGGCATGGTGGGCAAAATCCTCAGTAGTGCAGTGGCAGAGTACATCCCACTTGCTCACAGTGCCAAGGGAGCTGCCACCAGGACTCAGGGCCAGCAGGGTCCCAAATCCCTGGGAGCACCTGAGGCTGCATTCTGGGTGCTTGCCTTCCCTACCTGCCTGTCCTGTGGAGCAGGAATATGGCTGTGAGAAGCTTGCCATGGCTGTCCTTTGCTTGGCACCTGTGGGAAGGTTGGGTCTGAGTAATTACACACTTTGAGCAGCCTTACTACAGATATAGAGACAGCTCCAAAAAAGCACTTTGCCTAATTACAGATTTCAGTGGTTGATGCCAGGATTAAAACAGACACTTTCCCTAGAAGACCTGCGATGTCCCCAGTTTCTAAGAGTCCACTCCAGCCCTGGGGCACTGTGGGGCTGGGGACAGTGCATATGTTGTGTTACAGCAGAGGGTTCCCATTGACTTTTTTTTTTTGGTGGGGTTTTGTTTTGGTTTTGAGTCAAGTGACATAAATATTCCCTAGCACTGGGGAGCCACATTTATTTTTTTAAGACTGAACTTCTCACCTCAGTGTTTAGGGCAGTTTCCTAAGAAAACTGTGCTCACACAGACTTCCTGCCTCTCGCTGGTGGCCGGTTCCTTCAGCTGGGTCTCCCAGCCTGCCCTCAAGCCAGGAGATGGACTGGGAAAATGCTCCAGAGGGATGCTAGGCACAGCACAAGTGACAACAGCCAGCACAGAGAAAGCCAGGTTAAGTGCTACAGCACAGAACCTGTGCTGCAGCTCTGCCTATAATGGGGAGAGTGTTTCAGCTGTGGGAAATGCCACTTTCTTCAACCAGAGACATTTGCATTTGGACAAAATGGAAAAAAACAAGTACACAGAGGCTATCAGGTTCCAGTGCCCAGAACCACCATACAAAATGGTGTCAGCATGAGATGAAGAGACTCCTTAAGTAACTTGGCTGAAACTCGCCCTAGTTCAGCAATTTTTACAGTAGCTCTCTGCTTTAAGGCCACTATGAATTGTTCTTTTTATCTTGCTGATTATAATGGCAACAGCAACGTTTTTCTTGGTGTGTTGTGTTTGTTTTTCTTTCTTAGAAAAAAAAAAAATAGATGGATCAATGTTCTGCAGACACTGTGGAGATAAGCGTGTCCTTGTCCACAAAATGAAATCTCTTCTGGTTTTTTTTTCTTTCTAGTCCCTTTTCCCTGGTGCCTGGCTGGGATGATGGGATGGGTCCTGCTTGCTGGGTCCCGCTCTACTACCCCAGGTAGCCCACATGGCTGCCACCTCTCAGGCAGCCTAGGGTCCCAGTGGCTGAGAGTGCCGCAGAAAATACAGTCTCGTGAACTGCAGGCAGCAAAGAAAAACCTCCAGCAAGAATCTATGACTGAACCTTAGGTGAAGACTATTGTCTGTAATTCAGGGAGGAAAGCCATGTCAGGAGCTGGAGACAGTGCACAGAGCAGGAGGGAGGTACTGCATCTGCAGGCACAGCCTGGGAGCACAGGGCTCTGCCCAGGAAGTAAGAGCTGTGAGCACCTCAGTGAAGGAGGAGGAGGAGGAAGCAGTTCTGATGGAAACAGGGACCTGGATTCTCAGATCATTGAATTTCAGGAAGGCTTGGAGTCTAATTGAGCAGCCAGGAAAAAAACAAATCCAAAACAACAAAAAAAGCCCTGAATATAAACTCACATTAGATACTGAGGAGAAACTGGAGATCCTTCATACAACATCAAAGCTTTCTGGAAGGAAAAAAAAGGATGACACTGTCTGAGAAAGCAACTTTGAGGTCAAGCTGGGCAATAGCCGAGGCTTTCCAAAACACTGGGAAAATAATTCAGTTGAAGAAGCAGAAAGTTTCTCGGCTGGACAATACACAGAAGCAGACCCAGTAGGCAAACCTCTACGTGTGGCCAAGGCCAATGGAGACAGTTACAGTGCTCCAGAAATCACAGAATTATTTGGATCAGAAGGCACCTTAAGATCAGCTGTGCCCTAACTCTGTGGACAGCTATGTGCGGCCTCAGTAAGTGGGAACAGGGCCATTCAATAATGATATGTCATTTTCACATGTAATATCATATGGGCATCTTCTATTGATTTTCTTTGCTGCTAAAAAGGAAGTAGTTTGAAATGAAGCCATTAATATAGGGAGATACATAGATTTCTAGCAGCAATATGTGGAGATCTGAATAGGGCTCTACAAAGGAAAAACCTTCCTCCTCTGGAGAGTGTGTGTTCATGATGCCCAGAAAGGCCTTGAAACAAGGAGTCTGAATGACTGGAAGGCACAAGCTGCAGCACACCATCAGAGCTCTACTGCTGCAAACCCTCATGTAGATGCCCTTGCACTAGTGACAAGAGAGATTTCTGTCTAGTTTGTGTTTATGGGCATAAAGAGCAAGTTAAACCTGGGTATTATTATCTGAATTCAATACACATCAGAGTCAGCTCGTTTACAGCAGGACCCTGAGGCCAGATCTCCTGTGATGTTCAGAGCAAAGTCCTTTCATGTAGCCATGCTGCCACCAGTCCCTCTGTGGCTTAACCTGCAAGCTGCCTTCCTTCTACTGCCCTCATTTCTGGCAGGAAAGTAACTCCTGTTACCCTCTCATGTGCTGAGGGCAGACTGTGCTTGCAAACTGCAGCCTGCCCAGCACCCCCTCTGTGTGATGGGCACCTTCCTGCCCCATCCTTGCTCAGCATGGTCCCTTTCACACCTGCCTACGCACAGATGGGAATTGGCGGGGAGAGATCCTTTCCCCAGGCTGGGTGCCAGAGAAGCAGGCAGCAGTGCTGGGAAAAGGGGAAGGGGCTCTTTGTTATGTCCATGCAGGGTGCTGCTTGTGCTGTTCCCTTTACAGAAAGCAACTTGAGCATTGTGAGACCCCGAGGAAGATGTCAGAAGTACTGAGGGATTTGCCGGCTGTCATCAAGAGAAAGGCAGTCAAAGCTGAGGTAGGTGACAGCACAGGCAGAATAATGCACTTGAACCTGGCCAGCAGCAGAGAGTGCTGTTGTCAAGACAGTAAAGGACATAGGTAGGCATCACTTCATGATGAAATGCTCGGGCTAACCAGGTGAGCACTGTTGGAGATCCCTCACACAGCACTAGAGAGGGTAATGCTGCCCTGTTCAGTCACAGCGAATCTCCCTTCGGTAGCACCGAGTAGCACCCAGTTTTCACGTGTCACTTGGCAAGTACAGAGAGATTCTAAAGAGAGAAAATAGAGAATCTAGAGAATCACAGCACTTGCTCATGCTTCTTTTCTTTTCCTTCCTGATGGATTTCTGAATTCACCCTCTCATTCCCATCTCTAAGACTGAAGGTCTCCAATAGATCCTTACATACCCCTCTGCACTCTGGCTGCTGCTTCTGCATAAACCGGTCTCCTGAGGCTCTACACTGTGTCTGGAAGCTCTTGCAGTCTGAGGTACCTTGGCGTGTCTAAAGGGTTGGTGGGCAACTGCTTATCTGCCCTACTGCCAGTATCTCCTCCATTTCTTGTGTGCCCTCCCTATCTTCCACTCTGGCTTCCATCCTGGCCTCAGAGACATACCAAGAAGTTGAAAATAATCTCCAAAATTTCAAGCATTTTGCTAGGGTTGTGACTGCTGAGAGTTGGTGTTATAGCCACAGCTACTGCAGCAGTGAAGCAAGCAGAGGGCTGGTGCTGGGTCTGAGAACTGCATAGCTCACTGGGACACTGCGAGAGCATTTTCTTACTCTCCTTGAAAGGCAAGAACTGGAAGGAAAATTATCACCTGGAAAAATATGTTTGTGGGAGAAGGAATTTTGTGTTTGTGGGTTCAGATACCTGTACAGAACAGCTGTAGTTTGGGGGGAATTTACTTCCCTAGCCTGATCATCTTCAAAGTATCTTTGCAGTAATAAAAAGGAAACATTTTTCTTTCGCAGTTTTTACTTATTCTACTCATGCTGCAAGAGTGACCTTGTGAAAAAAACAAACAAAAAAAGAGTGTTTCTTAGTGCTAGATATAGCAGTCATTTTATAACAAGTACTGGAAGATAGCAGTAACAGGCTTCAGTCATCCCTGATGGATTTTGGAGCACGACAGAAAGTCTGTTACTGGTTCTCTTTGTTCTTCCAGATAAGTTATTCATAGCCAGGGTTCCCACGGCAGGTCCTGAGCCCACTTAGGCCAGGCTGCTCCTTGTGGTGGTGGCCAGCCCCAGCTGTTGTGTTACCATGAGGCCATGACTGCATTGTTTAATAATTTTGTTTTTGTCTTCCTCTGCAGAACTGTTAAAGCCAGCAGACATTCAGGCAAGCAGACCAAGACTGGGAATGCTAAATGTTGCCACACTTAAAACCATATGAGCAAAGCATTTGTTTGCCCTCAAGCCTAGGGAACAGGCTACTACCACAGGTGATGGATGAAGATGGGCTGCAGGAACTGGAGCTTGCTGGGAGTCTGGGAAAGGCCAAGGGTCTCTGGCTGATGTGCTCTTTGTCTCTTGGGTGCTGTAGGGGGTGGCCTCCCTTCTTTCCCATTTCATGCAAGGGAAGGTGGCAGGCTGGGTAAGGATGTAAGAAGGGAAAGAAATGTGTGAGTGAGCATTCTCCAAAGACAGATTTCATTTTCTTTGAAGATCTGTGGTCTCTTTTCTGTTAAGACATATGGAAATTGAGTGCATTGTGGCCTACAGTCATGTGAATGTTGTTTTTTCTGCTGTGACTAAGGATTCAATATTGTGTAGCACCCTGTAATGTGGTCTGATAGGGCATCTTCAGTTTGCCACTGTAGACAAGTTTCTTTGATTGCTTTGTTGCTAGTGCAATTGGAAACATATTCCAAACACAATGATGGGAAGAAAGGGAGGCCTGTATTTCCCTTCAGTGCTCTCCATGTGACCTATGCAGATCGGGTACCCATGCAGTTTTCTGTGGTTCTTTTGCATACAGCTACCCCAAGTGAAGTAAAAATCCAAAAGATTGGCCTGAAAGGAGCTATTCTTTCAAAGCATGAGGTTTTCCAGGTTTGTAATAAAAGTATCACTGAGTTTCTTAAAGGTAGAGCTTCTGCAAGTGCAGTTCATAAGCAGTGGTATGGGATGTTTTCAGAGTAACACAAGGTTTGCTCAACTTCCACAGAGATCATGAAAGTCTTGCTGTTGACAATATCCTGCTTTACCTCAAATTTTTATTCCAGCAAAAGAGAGGCCTCTCATGGTCCTGTGTCATGTCTGCAAGCCCTTCTGGCTGCTGACCTTTGTGAAGTTGTGCCAGGCACTGATTTACCAGAGATGCAGTAAAATGCTGCATCCTGCCTTCAAATTCTTGAGACAGAAAATGCATTCAAAATCTTTGGTCTGCCGGTGTCAACACACAATTGTCCAGGTGGGAGTTCAGTCCTCTCCATCGGTTGCATTCAGGGTTTTCAAAGACCTGTATCAGCATTTTTCAATCCTGTACACACTTGAATTGGAACCGTAAGAAAGTAACCACAAAACTCCATGAATAGAGTGGAGAAAAATCTTGAAAGAGCAAAGTGGAGGTTCAGTGACTGTGTGTGTCTGATCCATTCTTGCTTCTCTATGTTCTATAAATTTTTGTACCACGTTGAGCAAAGACACCACTGTGGTGTCCAAGCCAGGTGAAATCTGGCAAGCTCGCATCCCAGAGGTGCATGTTCCACTCCACTCTAATGCCTACTGCACTTCAAAGGCAGATTTTGTACTAGCTTTGAGACAAGCTGCAAACTCCAATCTAGCCATGGGTTTGCTACAGAGATCACAAAAAGCTTGTCCATGGATATACTGATTTGCTTTTTTTGATTCAGGTCTGGGAAAGAAAAATATAAAGGTCTTACACTAGTGTGAGCTCAATGATCTGGGAATTTTGCTGTATGTAGTGGCTCTGCTAATTGAGTTGAGTGGAAAGACCATCTCCCCTCTTCTTTTCCTGTTCTTTCCAAGCCCAAAAGGAGGAGGTAAGGACACAGCCTATCTGCTGTGTGCAGGCAAGCAAAAGGGGAAGAGAGCACCCTCCTTTGCTTGTGTCTCCAACAGCCTGGACACCAGCAGTGTGGAGCTCACCTTGTCCTTCCCCCGGCAAAGCAAGCAAACCAGCCATTACTTCTGAGACACATTCTGCTCACCTAGATTTAGGAAATACACACAGGGGTAAGTAAAACAAAAAGAGTGAAATGGGTCTTAATTTAAGGGATCTTTAGTTACACCCAGCTCCAATTTCTCAAGTTGGGACTTCATCCTTGTTCCTTACATGCTTAAAGCAGAGATCAGCTCTTCCTTCATGCAGCTCTGGGAAGACTGATTTGCACTTTGTTCAGAGAAGAAAGAACAGCAACCACCAACATGGTCAGCTTATTCCTACCATCATCACTGATCTTGATCTGTCAACTGCTTTTGCTGCTTATTTGCTGGCAAAGAAACTCAAACCAAAGGTCCTTTGGGAGATGCAAAGACAATAGAAGGAAACATTTGCCTGATGTCTGATGTTACCACAAAGAGCTGGCCAGTGCACATAGAAACATTGGACTCATGATGGAAAATGTAATGGGGAATATTGCAGGAATAGAACCTGTGCTTCGAAGGGTTTATCGGTTCCCTGACGTATGCTCCGTCTGTCCTTTTCCAACACTCTCCTCCCCCTGGAGGAGGGTACTAGTCACAGCATCGCCTCTAGTCATTCCCTGTTTTCTCTTCTCAATCCCAATTTCCAGATTTCCAAAATTAGACAAGGCTTCCCATCTGAGCAGTCCTGATGTGGAGTACAATTTAATCACAAGGCAGTGACTGTCCAGTCCTTCCTGGAGTTCTTCCTTTGGTGCATTTTGGCTCTTCTCACTTGCACCAGACATCCTGGTTCCCTCACAAGCTGCTGCTTGTTATCAAGAGGTTTATGTGTGAAACATAACCTAGTTATAAAAGAAGGGAAAAATGTGGATTCCCTGAGGTTGGGCATGAGGCTGTGGGATTGTCTTAAACCCCTGGAGATTAATTTCTGTTTCTGCAAACAAGCTCTGAGTGAAAAACATTGCCTGCTGGAGCCAGCTACTCCCACCACAATTAATGTGTAGGAATTCAATGCATGTGAAGGTTGTGTCTCTGGAGGAACTGTGATGGACCACTGGCACTGCAGGAAACCTAGAAAAAGTGGCATAGTAAGTGGGCATAAATTGGAAAAGTTAGGCTGTTGTCAGTGAATTTATTGTGGATTTAGTAACATTTAATTGTCATTTTATAAATATTCAGCTTTATTAAGAAGCCATCCAGGCAAAGGGGTTTGCAATGGAAGCACCTGCAAATCAGGGGGACCATGTATGTGAGTACCAGTAGAGCTCGTGCCACAGTAGCATCAAGCATAGGGTCGTGTAATCTGGAAGCTTGGGTACCCATCCCTCACCCTCCGTAGCACTAACCTGAATTAGTTTTGCAGCAGAACTTATACTGCAAAGATATAAATGTTTGGTTTTAAAGTGGAAAGACAAAAGGATTTACTGATAGCACAACAGAAAAGGCACACACATAGAGGGTGTGCAAGAAGGGTTTAAAGACACGTTGAGTGACTGTTATTCAGATGTGAAGAGGAAATTCTGCAGTAAGCACAGGTAAGACAAGCTGCTCTATATAAGGAAAAAAAAAAAAAGGCAGTTGAGGGCTAAAAGCACAGACAATCTCTTTTTCCAGAAGTTTGGAACTAAAGTATAGAAATTTCATATAGGAAAAACCAGGAACATAGAGCTGCCAGTCTCCTCCAGGCCAGAATTGCCATAAAATGGCATTTGGAAGCTAGATAGATATAAGAAGCTTTCTCAAATATTGGGAAGCAGGAAAGAGATGGTCACAAAGCTAACTTCAAGTGTATGCAGGATGCTGAAATGGACAGGGATTATTCAAAGCTGGAAACTTGAGACCAAATATATAGATAGCAGACCAAATATATAGATAGCAGGTGCAAAAAGCACCTAAAAGAACACAGCAAACAAGCCAAAAGAAGACTTGGTAATGTAATGATCTCGGGGTCCAGAGGTGTCATTACAATATAAGGAAGTGTTGCCTCACTTTTCCTTACTTGAGAACACACATACAAATTACACCAGGCTGCATTAACAAGCACACGTGGGCCTGAGACTACAGAAAAATGGAACACATGCCAAGCTACCAGCCAAATGTGGGTTCAAGAGTCACAGGCGGTAGGGGAAGGCTCTGGGTCACATTAAACTATGAGACCTTGTTGTTGTTAAAAGATGAGCAAAGTTGGGAAGCACAAGAAAATGGTTCACATTTTGCTGAGTTTTCAGATCTGAGTCTGCTAAATTAATGTTTTAAGTAAAATAACACAATTTTATAATATGTTTCCAACTAGTCATTTTACAGCTTTCCACAGATGGTCTAAAGTATGTATAAAAATATAATACAAATGAAAAATTCCTTGCCTTTAGAGCATCCTTATGCAGTCTCTCATATGCACACCTCCTGCCTGTCCTGCAGCAACAGTTTAAATGTTAGGATTCAATGACCACTGGTGGTTTTGTGGTGGTGAAATGAGGCTGGAGAAGTAGAAACAAAAGAAACAGAGCAAGAAAGAGTGATGTTTCTGGTAGGAAAACAGGTATGCAAATGCAAGGTAGTTTCAAGGAAAAGTAAAATCAGAGGAGGTGGTGTTAGCAGCACTCAGTTCATCTTGGAAAGGACAGGGGTTGGCTGAGATGCAAGGTGGAGAGACACCCATCAAGAATGGGGACCAGCAGAGCTGCAGATGTTAGCTGAAGCCCTCCAGACAGATGAGGTGGTTTCCAGAAGGTTACCCAGGAGAGATTTATGTCCTTCATATGGGGAGAAGGAGTAGAAAGGGTTGCTGGAGATTCCCATGTGGAGAGGGCAGGGAATAGATGAGGGCAAGGAAGGATGAATAATGTGCCTGGGGTAGGAACAGAAGGAGGACACTGGGGTCTTGGTCCAAGGGTCTTTGTGGGAAAGAAAGAAGGCAGCAGAAAAGAAAAGCAATTCTAGTTCCTAGGAAAGAACACAGCTTTAAAGGGAGTTTGCAATTGATGGCATCAGAAACAGCAACAACCAGAGGGATGGGGATAGAGATGGACGAGTGAGAGGCTGTGAAACTTAATGGAGCAAGCACTGGAATAAAGGTTTATATAGATCAGGGTTGTTAGGCTGAAGGTAGAGTTCACTGTGGTGCTGGCTGGATTCTCCCATTCAAAGGACAAGGAAAAAGAAAGGTGTGTAAGGGTGGGATTTAGGGACAAGGGAAAGTTATAAGGTGCTTACTTTGGAGGCCTTGATAAAGGAGCCTGGAGGAAAGTGAGGATTTGGAGCTGCAAAAGATTGAGTAAGGCTAAAGAAGGTGGCAGAAGATACAGTTTCTGGTGTATTTGGATAAACAGGAATAGACAATGGGTAATGCTGTTGACTGCATAAGAGCCAGGGAGAGTATACAGGAGAGGAACAAGCCTGGCTCAGACCTGGGAGAAGCTGGCAGTACCCCTGCACAGGGGTGGAAGAAAGAGAAGACATGTCTCAAGCAGTAACATGAGGTGGTAGGCAGGGGGTCTAAAGTGAATGAAACTGTAGGAGCACTGGAGCAAAAGGCATTAGGAGAAAGCACAGAAGATGTGAGTAGTAGGGAGATAAAGAGGAAGGAAAGGGGTTGAGCAGTGCAGCAAAGCTTTGTGTGGCTGAGGAATGCAAGAGATTAGGGAATGGGAGTCAGACAGCAGAGGTAGTGTGAAGGTGGAAAGGATGGAGAGATGGAATTATTCCAAGGTGGGAGGGAAGGGGAAAGACAAATGAATAGGCAAATTATAACTAATGCAATAATTAACTGCTACAGCAGTAATCTGATTGTCACTCAAAAAAAGAGGACGAGGCAGGGAGTTCATGAGTGAGGGGGAGGCATGAGCAGGCTGGCAGAGGAGCAGAAGTGGGCTGAGCCCATTGGGGTGCAGAGGCAGTGCGGCAGGGAGCAGCAGGAGTAGATGCTGGGGCTGTAGTTCCTATGGCAACAAGACAAACGCAACAAGTATGCCAAGGTGGCAGTGTTAGCAGGGGGCAGCTCGGTACATTTCTGTGTCACACTCCTCAGGGTGGGAATGGAGCTGTGCACCATCCCTGGGTACCAGGGCTCTGCCCCCGCAGCACAAGTTACTGGCAGGTGTCGAGGCCCAGCCTCCTCACTGCTGCTAAATGGGTGTCTTGTGCTCTCTCTGTCCCTCCATCCCTAGGAATCCCAAAGCACAGCAGAGCCAGGAGCATCCTGCCAGCAGCGAGGCGCCCGAGTGCCACGCGGCGAGGGCACAGCTCTGCAGGGAGCGATGGAGCATCGCCCCTCCTCACGCCCCTGTGCCAGGGGCTGGCGGCTGAGCTGTGCCCTGGCTCAGCACAGCCTGCTGCGGCTGGCACACTCCTCCCGGCCCCTGCAGCGCCTAGGGGCCCTCCAGCAGGGCTGGCATAGCGTCAGGACAGTTTGCGGACAGCAGGTGGAAAAAGCACATGGCTTTCACAGGCTGGGGCCTTTTTTTTTCACTCGGTGATTCTGGCAGGTTTTCCCTTCCTTTCCTATAGTATCTCTTGTTTTAATCAGCGGTTTGGGTCTGCAGCTACTCCACACCTCTGTGCTCATGTCCTACGCCAAACAGTTGGAGACAGAACACAAAGGCAAATTTATTTCCCTATTGCTCCGACACTCGGACAGAAAGAACAACCCTGCGTGCGGGGTGTCCGGCAAGGATGCTGCTCCTCGGGCGCTGCCCCGCCGGAGAGCGCCGCGCTCGGGCTGTCCCGGGCTCGCAGCCGCATCCAACAGCAGAGGGAGCTCCGGGAGAGGAAGAGGAGCCGGCGAAGCTCGGCAGGAGCAGCCCCGGGAGGAAGGAGGCTGGCGGGGGGCACAGGGGTAACTGCGGGCGGCCCTGCTGCGCCAGGTAGGGAGCTTTGGGCAGCCTGAGTGGATGAGGGGGAAAGGAGCCCGAGAGCGGGAGTAGTTGAAAAGCACCATGGAAACGAAGCGCCCGGAGAATTTAAGGTATGAGAAAACAAGGACAAGACAAGGAAAAGATGTGTCTGGGTGCTCTTTCTAAGATTTAAGACTTAGGCTAACTTAAGGATGTCCTGTGGTAAATAGCTGTAAGGAGGAGGGTATCTTAGTTACTTGGAGAGTGTTTTCTGTGTATTTAAGTGCTAAAAGGTCTGGCCGTATTTATTTTTTTTTTTCCCCGAGGAGAATGCCCTGTGTTGAACACTGCTGTCGTGTCAAGTTCATTTCAGAAAGTTTCAGTGACATTTTGAGAAACTCTGGTGCCACGGGTTCACACCGGGATCAAAGGAAAGCAGTGAATATGCCTTTGTGGCAGTGGAAACGCACCCATTGGAACTTGATGGCCATTTCTGCCACACTTGGGATGACAGCAATACCAGCCAGCCACATCACAGCCCCAACAAAGCCAGCTCGTGGCTATGACTCTCTAGCCACAGAGATCACAGCAAGGAAATAAATATGTTGGTCTTTCCATCCCTTGTTCTCCGTGGTCCCGGGTGCAGCACAAGAGCGGGCGTGATTCATTCTACAGTCTCTGGGTAACCCAAGGGAAAATCGCCTGCTAATTTCAGTTTCTGATGTCAGAACGTATAATTAACCTGACAAAGCAAAACGTTATTTTAGGTTAAGGCGTGATCAGACCTTCCTTCTCCCTCTACCTATTTCTAAATGGTAATAAATTGAAGGTATTTGATTCTGGGGGAGGTATAAGTTTTGTGGTGGCTATATGGTGTTGGCAGTGAATTTGCTGCTCTTATGCCCTCTAATACAAAACAATATTACTAGTGCGTTCTCCAATTAATTTATATTCAAGTAAAATGCAGAGAAAACAAATTATGTTAATATTAGAGTAACCTTTTTCCCTGTTGTTGCATGTGTGTGCAATACTCCTCCTTTCTATCAGTTTTTGGAACAGGAGATGAAGCAGGTTTTAAAATTAGCACACCGTCGTGGCTGTGCGTAGGAATCACAAGAATACTTGGACTCTTTAAGGTGTGTAATGTTAGAGTGGATAGTGTGATGCTAGACTGACAGTGGATATCTAATTGTAGAAGCTTTAGTGACTGGTTTATACTTTGAAGTATAAGGATACCTTGGTTTACTGTGATTGTATTTGAAAAAGTATTGGGAAAAGGATTTCAGAGGTGAATTTATATCATGTCGTTGCTATGTTTTCGCTTGGGTAGAATTGATAGAATGGAGCAATTGATTTTGTTTGATCTATTATATGTACGCATAACTAGCAGAATGTGCTGCATTTAAAGAAAGAAGATTAATATAGCCCATTTCAAGCAAAATCAACTTCTTTTAGTGCTGTGTTGGCAAGTCTGGATTCTGTAGGCTCCCAGGCATTAAAAAAAAAAAAAAGCAGCTCTTTTGCAGTTCTTGAGGTGGGAAAAGAGCTCTAAGTACCTTTGGGTCCCTGATTAAGGAGCTCCATTTTAAAATAAGAGTTCTGTAGTCTCCTTCTACAGAATGACTGGTGGTTTCTTTGCTCCATGGTAAAATAGGAAGGCAGAGAGGAAATGCAGCATGTAAGATATAAATATTACTCCCTTATCCCTTTTTTCCCTGCTGTTTTTGCCTGGTATTTCTCAAATTTGGTAGTTTTTCAGTGGCTGGGTAGTTTTGTTGTTGTTGCTTTTGTTTTTGTTTTTGGTTTTTAGTTTTGATTTTAGGTTTGGGGTTTTTTTGGGGGGGAGGGGAGTTGTTTGCGTTTTTTTCTGATCCAGTTGGGTGAGTCCTTAATCTTTCGCCATTTGAATGACTGGAGATCAGTCATTTGCAGGCTCAGAGCATTTTGGTCCCAAACATGTTCTTTCTTTTTCCTCCTGCTGCTCAGAAAGCTTTGCCCAGCTGTGCACCTCATTATGCCCTTGTGGCTAGGCTATTTTAAGGAAACTTATTCCGAAGAAATAACAAAATCAGCAAGGTCTAACTGTTGTACATGTGTGATTGGGGAAGTAAAGGTTAAGTGCTAGCACAGGCACGTCTCAGCACTCTGAAGATAACTGGCTTGCCATTTCTTTAAAGGCCACCATTGTCCTAAATCCAGGTAAGGCACTTAGACTTTGCATCACTCCATTTGCACATGGAGCCATAGCCATTTCACTGAGAAAGCCAATTGAGATCTGAAGGAGAAAGAAGGGCTTTCAGGCACGATTTGAAGAAAGAACTAACAGACTGAAATGTCCTGCTGAAAGCAGGAAAATTGTTCCAGAGTGCAGGGCTGGACAAAGTGACACCTGAAAGCTTCTTTTGGTCTTATCCTGCTAATTCTGATTATGACAGGTTTTAAATTTTTATTTCCTATTCAGTCTCTATATGTTTAACATTTAGTATTTGTGGAAGTGGTGGGAAGCAGAAGAGGCAGAGATCACAGAAGTAGTAAAATGCAAAATTAAGAAAAAAGGAAAAGTAAGTAGATTAAGTGGACTGGCACAGACTAAACCCCCCTCCCAGCCCACCGGCTCTAAAGATCTGAAGGTACTCAACATCTCAGCAGTGATTCCTGCCTGGGCTCTAAGTATACAGGTCCATGTTACCAGCCACTGCATTTGACTGACACAGCCTCTGTCTCGGGCTAGCAAAGCAATGCACAACCGTATTCTTGCTTCTGCTAAAATTAAGTCCTGCCCTGGCAAGCTGCCAGGGTGAAGGGCAGGTTTGCCTGCAGCTCAGTTTATGGCCTTCCTGCCATGCCTCCCATCTCATATGATGCTGTGTGTTTTGTGACTTTATAGTCCTTTATTGATAAGTACAGAATGAAACAGATTGGCCATCTGTTTGTATATCCACTGGATGAAATTTGAGAACTCATAAAAACTAGGTCTTCTGTGTAATCAGAAGCAGCCAGCATGTGCTCCTGCCATCACTTGAAAAACTTTGTTGAGCTGCAGTGTGATAACACATGCTGCTTGCAAAGCACACCATCATGGCTGCTGTTCTTGTTTCAACATGCAAAGGTACTTGCTAAGAACGAGGCCTCATCCCCCAGATTTTTAGAAGTGGAACTGCACATTGGGTGGCTGACATATTATCACAAACGAAATAAAAGAACTGGTGAACACATTGTGAAGTTCTGTATGTAAGTAGAAACTGATGTTTATCTAAAATAGTAATTCACTACTTTTTTCAGCACAAAGACAAGGAAAGCAATTATTTTTTTTCCATCCAGGAAGTTCAGAAGTTGGGAGAATCCCAGCCAGAGTAGGCTGATTTGAAAGGCCTCCAAGAGTCACAGTGTTTTCGACACAGAGGCTGCTGTGCCACAGGTTTGAAGACAAGCATAATAGCAAAGTATCTTCAGAAAAAGTGGTAACATGGGTCTGGATAATTGTTTATAATGGAGTTATAGAATGGCAAAGAATGTTGGTTAGCAGGAAGTTTTGTTTTTTTTTAAACTGATGGAATTACAAATGAACCTAGTAGGGACAGGGGCTTGCAATGCTTTTTGTATTGGAAAAACGTGCTTTTTTCCCTTTCTTCAATATCTTTGAGGTTGTCAGTAAAAATGTATCTAAAGGAGGATTGTCTGATAATTTGATGGTTTGGCAATGTGTCCTGGTGATGGGGCAGACTGAGCTGCAGCAGTCTGGTAGCACAGGATCACAGCCCTCAGGCTTCTCCTTCCGTCTCCTCTCTGGAAAGGCAGAGCCCTTGAGCCCCATGCTCCAGGGCTGGCTCTCCATGCAGCAGGCTCTCCACAGCCAGCTGTGGGCACAGGCAGAGCAGGCTCTGACCAACATCTGCTTGCAGGACAAGACACCAGCTGCCAACACACGGACCAGTTTTGCCTGGAAAATCAGCCTTGCTGCCAGTCTGAGGGGCATGTGGCACAGGGGTGGCACCATGGGCGTGGGGTGGCAGTGGCAGATCGGGGCTGACAAGTCTGACTGTGTCCCCAGCCCCATCTTCCTGCCATGTGTCCTGGGTGAACACCACTGGCTGAGCTGTTCAGCACTTAGAAAAACTTTCTTGAAAACAGGTGGCCAGTAGCCAAGAGAAGTGACTCATGTGCATCCTCCTCCTTATTTAAGCTGGTGTCTTCCCCTTCATGCTTTGCCCATTCCACGGAGCCAAATGACCCTGTTTCTGGAGAGGGAAAAGCCGATTCCCTGCCTCTCTCTTCTATGTAGCCATCTGCACTCCTTCCCAAGTAACTACTACCTCATCTATTTCTTAATCATAGAATCATAAAATAGTTTGGGTTGGAAGGCATCTTTAAAGGTTATCTTGTCAAATCCACAAAATCAAAATTCCCCTTCACCCTAAATTTGCTTGAGAGAAAAATTTGTCAGCCCACTCAAAGCCAGGACTGAAATATTTCCCAGTATGGAATTTTCTCACTGTTTTCTGGGGAACCACTGGCGCACTCTATTTTTGAACACCATCTCTTCCTTATGTTCACCTTCTGCTGGTGTTCCTTTTGCACCTGGCTCCCTTGGACTGAACTTGGACACCTGCTAGACAATGTCATGAAGGTATCCATGAGATGCCCAGTATGGCTGTTAAGAGTGAAAGAATGAAAGTACTGGAAATTATCTTGGAATAAATGGTCAGCCTTCAACCTGGCCAAAACAATAGCTCTGTTGGAGGGCTGATATTTTCTAAAAAAAAAAAAAAATTATATGAGAATGAGGTTGAAAAAGATTAAATATTTGCCTACTCAAGGTTATGGAATTTGAAAAATTGAAACTAAAATGCAGTTGTAAAACTAAACAGGTTTGGTTCCTCCTGTGAGGCATGTGGCTGCATTGCTATTGCTTATTAATATAATCACTAATTCAGTTCTCTGAGCCACAAATCAAAATAACAATATTAGTTTATTTAATTGTAAAGGGCCAATGTCAAAACTGTACAAGTGGAAAAGAGCCATTTCCCCCCCACAGCCTCCATTTTCTGGCATCTTTTTTATCACATGGAGTAACTTGGAGTTGGCTGACTTGTACTTTTGCCTATAGACTACAGCAGGATAACAGAACAGTTGGGATTTTTATTTGCCCCAAACTGAACTCTTTTAGATTTGTAATTCCCCTCCTCTCTTTTCTGTCCCACCTCAGCATGTCATAGGTAGTCAGAGCCAGATACAGCAGTCTGGAAAGGACTGTCCAAAAAATACTCTGACTTCAGTCTGGGGAAGACCAAACCTGAAACAGTGGGAGAGGTCTCTACTAGAGAAGCTTGAAAGAGAGGGTGTAGAGAGGTTTAAATTAAAACCCATTTGCGTTAACTTTAAATACATACCAAAACAAGTGAAAAAAAAAAAAACCAAAAACCAAAACAAAACAAAAACCAAACAAGCGTCCAGCATATGTTCTGTAGGAGGTAAGTCCTTCACACTTGTGTTTACCCTGTCAGAAAGGGAATCTTAATTGGATCCGGATCTGCCCAGTTCCAGGTGTCTTCTCTCTCAGGTCCCCAGAGCCATTTGTTTGTTTTGCTGGTATGCCTCAGCTTGGCAAAGTATCTTGATTGCTAAGTGAATGTGGATTCAGCCAGCTCTGACCAGCTCTGGCATCTGAAAAAATCCTTTTTTCTTCCGCTTGAATTTCTCTGCCAGCTGCCTTCGAGTCAGGATTTCCCAGCCAGCAGCTCTTGTTATTATCTGTTTTCACTTGCCTTGATGTTTACCAGATTGGGACTGCTTTTATCTCTATTAACCCTCCCTCACTGTAGAGTCTCAGCATTACACACCCTATGTGCCTTGGCCACTGGGTCAGAGCAGAAGTAAGTAAATAGATAATAAAATCACCTTATTGAGAAAACAGTGAGCTCCAAAATGTTGGCCAAAAATAACACAAGTGATGATGATCTCAGGGAAGAAAATAACTAAAAGGCCAAATGAAGGCATTAAAAATCAAAGCTTAAAATAATTGACAGCTCATTAAACTAAATCTAAACTCTGCTAGAATTCCCCACCAGATGAAAACTCTGGTATGAAAATAGTGCTGAACAGCTGAGAGCAGGACAAGCTGGCCTGATTTTTTCTGGTCTCAGAAGTGAATTGTTGCTAAGAAGTGCTTTCATTTGTAACCTTAGATACATTATACAGCCATTTAGACCAGAAGGTCTGATTAAAAATGCATCTAAAAATATAAAGGGGAAATTCTCAATCTTTAAAGGGCCATAAAGCTATTCTGAACAAGCATCCAAAGATCACTTCCTATCTCCTCCAGTTCTTGAAAACATGGGGAGGAAGTAAAATATGGAAAAGACGAGTTCGTACATATTTTTTTAAAAATTCCATTCTTGAGCAAGACCAATATACTTTCAAAGGTAATAGTTTACATCTAGGTAAAAAGACCCGCACATCCGGTCACGCGTCGCATCAGTACTCAAGAAATATTTAAGGATACTAGTGACTTTTCAGTTAAAGAAGGAGAAAAATTTCCTAGTGAATCTCGGGGTGAGGATCAGATAGGTCAGTTCGGCTTCTTCCTCACTGTCCTGTATTCAGCATCTGGAGCCGCCGTGGAGGAATCATTCTCTGCAATCCCGGCGGTGCCGCCCCCCGCCCAAGATAAAGCTGCCTTCGACTTTTTGGTTCCCTCGAGGGCTCAAGACAGACAAATAAAATAAGTTCCCTCCTTCCCCATGATAACATTTTAATAATCAAGCCACTCAATTCGAACTTTTCGCCGTTTTATTTGGCTCATGCACTACGTTCCGTTTACCTGCGCCCCGAGCACACCCCGCGGGGCAGAGCCCGGAGCGAAGCGCCAGATGGCGAAGCCCCGCGGCCCCGTCCCAGCGGTGCCCCGGCGGGCCCCGCCTCACGCCGCGGCCCGCGGGCACCTGAGCGCGGCGGCTGC
>VWZN01014773.1:394354-421030 GCA_013396955.1 Regulus satrapa
TGAGGAAAAAAAAAAAGAAAAAAAAAAAAAAAAAGAGTTCCAGGGTAAGTATTTTACAAAATAATTAACTCTGAAGGTGTTCATTTCCTTTCAAAAAAAGTCTTTATCTTCCAATTCACAGAGTTGCTGTAGATCCCTGAATATCCTAAAACACAATTAGCAATATTTGTTATACTCACATATAATAGCACAGTAACATTAAGGGGAAAGAACAAAACCTGTTATTTCAGTTTCTGCTTTTTCAATTTCTTCCATCTCTTGCTAGCATTGAAATAGGGTTGCACAGTTCTTTTGTAGGCTTTTTTTTTTTTCTGTTTTATTTATTTATTTTCTCTCGGTGGTGGGAAGATTATATTCTAACCAACATAAAAAGAGAAAGCTATTGCTGTGTTAAGAAAAAATTGAATTTTTTTCCCCAGAAACCTTACATTTAGCTAAAGACTTGTCTGTGCTTTTGCATAACTGATGTTTTAAACATGGTTTTTTTTTAACAGGCGATGAGAAGTCTGTGGACTTTACCATGCAAAGACTTGTGTCCATGACTAATTTTCCATGTATGTATAGTTTCATGAGTCCACATGCATTTGTGAGGCTCTCTGGGGTCACGCTAGTGCTGCTTGATCTGGGCTGTATTTATTCTTGGCTGTGGTGATGAGCTGCTGTGGGTCCACACATGGCTGAAATATAAGGAAAGGTGTTTGTGAAATGTGGTTTTCTAGCAGCTACTAGCATTATGTTTGTGAAAGCAGTTGTAATTAGTGTTTCAAAGCTCTCCTGAAGGAAGCCTCTAACCTTCAGAACTTTGAGCAACGTTTAAGTTTGACTTGCTTGTGTTGAGGATGGGTTTGGCTCAAGATCTTTTTGGTCGAAGCAAATTGAGTACAATTTTCTTTTAACCATATAAAAAAGAATAGGTACCGATTGCCAAACATTTTCTCCCCTCAGAGGTTGCAAACAAATTTAGGAAAGAACAAAGCCAGGATTTCTAGTGTTTAACTTCTTGAGAATCATCTTGGTTTTGGCATGTTAAAAAGAAAAGTGCGTCACAAGTCAAGTTGGCACCTAATACTGTCAGTAATACTAATTTCCACATCATTAATTTTAACTGTCACTGCTTCAATCTTTCTCTTACCACAAATTTATTTAATTAAAAGAATCCAAGCTCCTTTAATTTATTTCTATATTCTCTTCAGCTGTAGCAAGAACAGGTTCTTGTCCCTCTTCAGGAAATGGATAGAAAGAGAAGTTAAAAGACATTCATGTAGCAGCTGCCAGAATGTTCAGGAAGATGTCCTTGGAAGGAGAGAACTTGTTTTCTTGAAATCAAGCCAGCAAAATGCCACTTCTGCCCAACACTTGGAGGCAAGCAGTAGTATGGGAAGAGTGAGTATGGCTGCTCCAAGGACTCGTTTGTTAGAAGTGTTTTAAAGGAAATACCTTAGTTTTTCTTCTTTTCCCTCTTCAAATATAAATCAGGATACAAAACCATATTGTTCATGTAGCCTCAAAACTAATTTTCCCTCTTTCCACTTGAGCTCTTTCCTCAGAAGTGATTTGTTCCGAGATTGAAATAATTGTGGTATTCAAGACATGAGAAGCAATTGTAGTGTAAAATACAGCCACCCTTAGAGAGGAGGAAGAATAGTTGTTGCTCAGATATTTTTTCTTTTTAGACCCTTTTTTTGTTGAAGGTAACTGATTAAGAAACAGAAAGAAATAACCAGGCTGAAAGCATGTGGCATCCAGCAGTGGGTGAGGATAGCATTTGTTTATTTGTCATGGTCTTGCTTTTTGTATTGTGTGATCAGTAAAGGAGTCTGATTCTTGTGATCTGCCTTGTGCGTTGCTAGTGTTAAGGAAAAAAAAAACCCTCTGTATATGGTCTTTGTGTCAAAAGTTAGGCATTTCAGATGTTCTTAGTGATGGTCTACGTTGAAGACCAAAAAATTGCAGTGGAACATTACTTAGACCCAAGGGGTGGGCACTACAGATCATGAAATGCTGTTGTTACCTTTTCCCATCAAATATCTCCTCAAACAGTTTGCTGTGCATATAAATCTGAAAAAAAAAATTGCACAATTCTCAAACTGGAGTTTCAGAATCTCTGTTCATTTGCTGAGTCGTATCTCCTGATGATTTCTCCTGCATGGTTAGACCATGGATGGAGATGGACTACAGTGTCTGTTGCTGCTTGAGAGATGTCTTACCTGCGACACTCACATGGAGCTGGTAAATATGATGAGACCATCTGCTGGAGACAGTGATGCCCAAGATGAGCCCCCTCCCTGCATTTGTTACGGACAGATGGACAGAGAAAGGGAAAACCCCATAAATGAAGGCTCTTTACAGTGTTTCTGATGAAGCAGTGAGGCAGAGTCCTACCTGTCCCCATGCAACCTAATGGCTCCAAAGTCACAGCCAAGGTACAGGTTTGTCTATTTCCTCTCTTGAACTTCATTCTTCACAAGTCAGCATTGACATGAGTTTCTTTACAAAAGGTATTCCTGATTGCCCTTGGCTCCTACAGAAGCCAGGGCTGCCGTACCTCTAGTGTTTTCAAGTCTGGCCAATGGCACAGATACCAACATGCCCGTTAAAAATGGGAATTTTCTGTATGGAAAAAATTCTGAAGCTCTTTACTGTCGCTGCAGTGTTTTTCCAACCTGAGATGATAACTTCAAGGACAGAACAAGTGCACAGGATGTGTATATGAATGTGATGTCTGAATATATTTACCTGTTCATCTGTTGCAGGATAGGAAGGAAAGGAAGTTTACATGCTTTCAGCTGGTGTGAGAACCTGTGTAAAAAATGCAGATGCCTGCAATTATTCCAGTGCAGGCTTGCTGTATGTGTGTGTGCTAGGGATGGATATGATTTGATCTGTGCACATAAAAAGTTGATTGTTTTTTTAATGTTATGTCAATAAAATGTATGGTTTGTTGTCTGTCTCAAATACACTGATTAAAGAACCAAGCTTACAGAACACTGATTTTTTTAATCATTGAAAATAACCTTTCAGTTCAAGAGCTTCCTCTGTGAAAATTAATATTTTATACAGAAGTGTTATGTAATAGACATTTTGTTGCCTTTGCAGTCCTCCACAGAGGAACACTGTGTGAAGCTGATGTAGTTGGGATTGTTTTGTATAAATTTGTCCACTAAACCAGTGAAAATATCAGTGAATAATGGGGGGAAAATCCATATTGCATATTTGTAAATGGTAGTTTGTGTGCAGGTCATTGAAAGGGAGGATAGGAATTGCTTTGTTCTGACAGTCTCTGCATTAAAACTTGAGGGAGCAGTGTTAGAGGTAGTGCACTTGCTTTGTTTCCAGGCACCACTGTGGTTGCACACGCTTTCCACATGCATTAGCAATTGCCTTCATCAAGGATGCACGGAGGAACCAGACTTCACGGTTAATCTGACTGGTGCTTAAAAACACAAACTGAGAAGTCCGCATACAGGGTTCCTCTCAATGGCTGCCATCCAGAAACTTTTATGTGCTTACTTTCTGGCTAATTAAATTAAGAAACAAAGCCTAACCTACCTAGTTTAGCAGAGGAACTGACAAAAGGGAAATGAAACTTTTCATGCACTTGAGTTTTTTTAAGTAATGTTTGCTGGTTTATAACCCTTGCTAAATTTTTTCACAGTTTTGCCTTGTTGGCCTTGATAGTAGAGAGAAAGGGAAAACTGGCTTGATAGTTTTGCTCCTCTCCGTTTCTACCCTTCTGACAACAAATCTGTTGGCTCTGGAAACAAGGAAGTGGAGGAACGCAGATACATAAAGGCAGGCTTGTCGGTGCTGCAGATTTTGTGAGTTTAACCAGTGCTGGTGCCCCAATGAAAAGTGGGTAGGAAGGTGTCTAACAGAAGGGTCATAGAAGAAATGTGTTGTTAGAAAAAGGAGTAGATTGAGACAAACAAAACTCAGCTTATAATCATTCAGAAAAGTGAAAAATCCACAGGTTTGGACAAGATTCTTTTTCTAGTGTTTAAGACTCGCATTTATGCTAGTGAAAGTTAATTTAGTATTAGTGAAAGTTAATTTAGTATGTACTTAGATTGAAAGGTGAATTTAAGAGTGTCTTCCTTAGCATTGATCAATTTAACCCAAACAGCTTTTAAAGAAAGAAACTACTGAGGCCAGAATTACAGAGCAAATATAGTAGAGCCTGTAAATAAAAATATAAGAGACATGCAAAACTACAAATGAAAATATTAAGAGTGAGGCAAAGAAAAGGAGATGACTGTGGAGAGAAGTGTGAGTAAATAAAACATAAGATTATAAATTGTGAGGTTACATATACTGTTCTGCAAGTGGAAAGTGTATGAATTTTTTTTTTTTTGTTTGTGGGTGCCTCTTTCCAGAAACAAGGCTTTCATGTTCCCACTGGAATGGCCAAGTTTTCCCTGTTTGGAGTCAGTTTGAAAGCAAAGCATTTGAAAAAGTGTATTGCATGAAATGTGGTGGGTACCTGAAGCTTACGGGTTGAATTAGTACAAGATCGGTTTTGAGTGATGGTTTGCATGTGCCTCATTTGTATTTTAAGATTGTAGTCTGTCCATGTGCACAGTGGCCCAGAGCAGCCTGGAAACAACCCGTGTGCAGCTGGTCAGTGTGAGGAGCAGAGTGCCCCTTCTCTGCCTTTTCTGTTGTGCATGGAGAGAGGATGGTGGCCCTCCACACTTCCATAGCTGCTGATTTCTGTCACTTCATCCATGTTAAGACTTCCTCAGTGTCTGATTATTTACCTGTTTGCTGTTGGAACTTGTAAAATCTTAGATCTGGTTTGCTGTCTGCCAGAGAGTGTAATACCAGAGCTACCAGCAGCAGCCTCCTCTCGGACTGCCTGTGGGTTGAACAATGAGTTAGATGTAGCAGTGAGGAGTTTTGCCTGCTTGACCAGCAAGGTTTGATTTGTTGATGTCTTTGCTATATTCCTGCTGCCTGCAGCAGAAGAGAGGAAGTGGGGAGGAGTTTGCGCACAGCCTCTGGTTCGTGGATGGGGGAAGAGGAGGTGGCCACCAAGAGAAGGAAGGAATTCCAGCGAGCTCCCACATGAAACTGGGTGTTGGGTGTCATGTGAAAAGCTGCAGCGAGGCCCTGGAATGGACAATGAACTCCACAGGGAGTGGCAGTGGGATCCCATAGGCTCCCATGTAGCAGGAGCAATGCCTAAGGTGCTTTCCAAGGGGAGTGTGGTTTCAAGACCAGCTGGAGCAAATTTGAGCTTGCACTGCTGTTGAAAGGGGAAGTCCTGCCTTCCAGCCCACCCTCTGCTTTGGGCAAGATGCCTTTCCCAGGCACTCACCATGGAGAGAGCAGGAATGTTAAGTAGCAGGGTGGCCACAAATCAGCTTCAGCTAATTGCAAAACTTACTCGGAGATAGCAACAAAATCTGGTATTTATCTGGTTAGGTTACATGCTATTTTTCACAGTATTTCTACAGTAGGTATCTGTGCTGGGGTTTTTCTTCTCTCTTGATGGCACAACATTTTTCTTGTGTTCTGGTTTATTGTTTTTCTTCAGCAGCAAGGGAGGAAGATGGCATTTTAACTGAAGAGATTGTCAAATGTCTGCTGTTGTCTGGGTACTTGGAGATATATGTAGAACTGAGAATTATTCAGTTGTGCTGAAATTAAACCTCTAATGACTGGAACTGCTTACTTACTTAATTAGCTGAGGTTATTGGTGGTTTTTTTTCCAAAATCTCTACTTCTTGCCCATAATACTGTTACTTTTCTCCTTTTCCTTTCTTTTCAGGATTCATAATGATTTGTTCTAAGTGTGTTGTTTGGGGTTTTTTCACTCCGTTAACAGTGATTATTTCCCTGTTAAAAACATCAGAAATATTGTTTTCCTTAATGGAAAAGATGTTTGATCAAGTGACTGTACAAATGGAGGCAGCCACATGTAGGCTACTGTATATAGGACGTGGCATTTGGAGGTTGCACGTGTTATGCCTGAAATGCCAAGTGCCTGGCTGTGATTCAAATGAAATTGGCACTGGCTGATGCCAACACCCCAATGTAAATGTGGTGTCTTTCCCTATGCTGTAGGACTCTGAAAGAAAAGTATTGAAGTGAATGAGTGCCAGAGGGGATGAGGTTGAAAGAAGTGGTGCATGTGCTCCTTATTTAATCTCCTTTATAGCCGCAGTCCCACATACTGACTATACCAGTACGTGTGTATTCTTGTATCAAAGCAGATGTTTCTGTAAGAAAGATGTTGCTTTGTTTTAGTAAATTGAGGTTGTCACTTCAAAAGTGGGAGAGGGAGGTGAAGGAAGTACCATAAAGTGAGAATTTGTCAAATGGGATTTGGAACAAAATCCATGAGAATTTTTGTGGTAAGAACTGCAGGGAAGAATCCTTCAGTGGTCTTGGCATTGCCTGAACATCTACTTATGCAGTGCTGTGATTTATATAGGAATTCATATTTGTCTGATTTTTTTTTTCTTTTGTTTCGAACCAAAATTTTGTAAGTCTTTTGTCATTTGTTATCCTTTACATTTCCTCCAGGTATGGTCCAGTCCATGTGCTCAGCCTGTTCTGGGAAGGGGAGGGTGGTGGATCTCAGCAGTGTTTCAGACCATGATTCATTGCTTGAAGACAAGCTCTCCAGTTCTTCCATGCCTTACCAAGAGTGGTGGTGGTGCTGTTCAGCCTCTCCTGGCCCGTTTCCTTAAATGCTGATACATTCTCAAAAAACACAGTCCTCCTACTTTGAAGGTGGGAGCTGCCTTTGCCTGCTGTTTTCGGGAATAGTTTGCTGCCTTTGGGCTCACTGTGAGGAGGGATTGGAGGGCAGGGTAAACCCTGTTTAGGCCCTTCTGACGTGGCTCTCTGACCTTGTGAACAAAAAGGGTGACAGGAGCAGCCAAGGTGAATGGCCCCGTAGCTGAGAGGATTCTGTTAGACCTCACGTTTGATCCAAAGGTCTGTTCAGAAGCCTGCTTGCTGTAGACCTTGGGAAAGTATCTAGTCACAGATTTTTTTCCTCCGTGTATTTAAAAACCTAAAGTCTCTGAAAACTCCAGTTCGCATTGGAAGATATGCTTCTCCTGAGTCAATTTGACCACCCCAAGCTCTTTCAAGAAGAAAAGTTTGAGGCATATTTTATTTGAGGATTTGATAGTGTTTTCCCCATCTCCTTGTCCTGGGTCTCTCCTGCAAAGAAGAAACTTGGAACAGCAGGTTCCTGCTGACCTTTAAAATTATCTCCGTGGAAAGCCTGACACAGGGCTTGTTCCTGTGTGCTTCTGAGTGCCAGTGGGTGCCGCCCCTGAAAAAGCCTCAGAAAAAAAATTGGGGGAGATCTGGGGAGGCGAGCTTGGTTTGCATTTTTTCTGCAGTGGTTTGGGAGCAGCTCAAGCGGGTGAGTGCACTGCTCTTGGCGCTGGGTGCAGACCCTACGGCAGAAGAGCTCTGCTGCAGGCGCTGCTGGGGTGGGGGCTGAAGCAGGGCATGCAACTGGTTGTCCCTGGCTGTGGAGCATCCTCTGCTCTGGACAGCTTCCACATGTACCTGTACTGTGTAGCTGGGGCTTGCTACCCTTGCAGTGAGCGCCTGCTCACTGGTTTTGGCACCCTGGCACAGTGTGCTGTGGTTGGCAGTGCTCTGAACACCCTGGGCACACAGCAGTGCTGCTTGGGGTGCAGCAGGGGCAGCAGCAGCAAGGCAGTGGCAGCCAGCTGGCTGTGCCCAGAGAATCCTGTAGCATCCTGCCTGTTGCTAAGGGGCTCCTTTTGGCTATGGAACAACATTGGTTTACTTAGCAGCCTCCTCCATGTTTGTTGATTGGAGGCAATTACTGTAAAATACTTGATTTATAACAAGGCATACTTAATAAGCAACAAATGCAAATAAATATTCATGAATTACCTGCTGGAGTCTGGCTGTTCTTTTTGCTGAGTTGTTGCTTTCCATCTGTGTGCTCTGCAGAGCCCTGGAGTCTCTGGAGGTAAAGGCAGCCATGCTGGGTCTTAGCTGGTGGAAGTTTTGGGCTGAACAAAGAGGGGGACAATCCCACTTCTTCTCTTTTTTGTTAATCCCAGAGGATAGAGGTGTTTTCCCAACATTTTTCCAAGCAGCTCATTTGACTCAAGGTGGTAGTTGAAGTGTCACCAAAGTGTTTGTGTGGGGCACGTGTGTTGTGCAGCTACCACATCATTGGGGTCTGGTCTGGCTTTTGTGGTGGTGTAGGGAGGTGATGATGTAGAAATAGCAGTGCTGTTGGTTAAGTTAGGATGAGCCAATACATTTAAGAAAATATGTGGGAAATGACAAATTGCTCATTTGGGATCTATGGTCTTTGAGAATAGGACAGCTCATTTAGAGTAGTTCCAAAGTTATTAAAACAAGGGTGTGCTCAGTCTTCCCCAGAGATGAAGCACTGTCAGCAAAAGGATGAGTAACCTTTGTCTTCTGTGTTGCAGAGTGGCATTCCTCTGACCCCCACGACCATGACCACTTTATTTGGCCAGTTTGATTCACAGCAGTTTATTTTTATATAGGAGGAGTCTGTGGCGCTTGTCAAAATGAGAAAGTGATCACCAGAGTCTGGCTTGGTATTCCTGCTGCTGGAGCCTTCAGGAGCCAGCGCTCAGCCCAGCTGAAGCCAGAGGAGGAGGGTGGAGAAGCACAGCCTGATCAGGTACTGAGCCAGTAATGGGAAAAGTTGTCTGATGCAGAGTTAAGTTATGGGTGATCATGAGTTATAACAAGTTACATTCCTTAGAAGATCTTGTGGGCATGGGTGCTTGTTATTATACGTCTGCATTCTGTAACAGATGTGAGGTGAACATAAACAAATGCAACATGTTTTCTGGGTATTTGATTTGCAGGTCTGATGTGCAGCACCACTCGGTACGTGTTTGCAAACACTATTTTCAGGCTTCATGTAAGTTGTAAAGGATAGGCTAGGAATACTCTTAACAGATGTTTGAATGTTTGAAGGGAAGTTTGATGTCTTGAGAAAAGATTTTTTTTCCTCAGTTTTGTTCTTTCTTCTAGTAGGGAGGCTTCAGTGCTGGCTTTTGATGAGCAGTATGTTATGTGGGAGCTGTAGAGCACAGAGAGGTAGCAGACTGATGGGCTTTAAGACAAAACCAACTGTCAGCTTGCTTGCTATGTTTTTATTTGCCAAGATGTCCGTAACCATTCCTGGAAACTGGTATTTATTCTTGTATTCACATCTTTCAGATTGTCATACTTGAGAAGATTTAGTTAGGTTCGTCTTACATGAAGACAGAGAAGTTAAAGGTTTTGATTTATTGTATTCAATTTGGGGTTTTTCTTATGTAACTGCACCTTCCAGTTTGTGGAACTCCTGCTGTGAGGATCATCTTTTGAAAAGACATTCCTATTTTTATGTACTATTAGAGATCCTTTAAGAGCAGGGCTACTATTTGTGTGGGCTTGTACAATGCCTGGGATGGCAGTGGCATGCAGTTCACTGTTAGAGGGAGCATTCTTTGAAGAGACACAGTGTTTTTTCACCTCAAGTCATGCTTTCTCTCCAGAAATACCAGCCTCTGTTGTGTCTGATTTTATTAGTAACTTTTTTGTTACTTTTTAATTTATTGATCCAGGTGGAAGCAGTGAGGGTTTGTTTAAAATCTGTTAAGAAAATTATTCCTAATGTTCTACAGGTAATTTCCAGCTCTGATTATATCTTTCCTGGTGTGGTTAAAAGATTGACTCTTTTTCTAGCATCCATTGTGATAATTAATTTTTTTTTTTAATTTTCCTTGGGAAATAAGAATCAGCATTTATTTGATTCAATAAGCAGCTTCCTGCTTCCCAAGGAAGAGACAGTGGCTCATTTGCCTGCAAACATCCCTCCTGTGGAGAGTCTTTGTTGGGGAGTTAGAGAAAAGCCAGCAATTCCTGGTGAAATAGCTGTGTAGCAGGATGAAGAGGGATTATTGAAGCATTACTAGGAAATTCATGGCTGTGTGGAAGACCTTATGTACTCCACAGACGAGCTGACCTGAATTCTGCAGCCAGGCCTTGCTGGTTTCTGTGTTGATGTGATGTGGCAGGCTGGATAACCTGCAGCAGATCTGGGGTTTAAAAAAAAATATAGCAGAGGGAGTACCGAGAAGATATATATTTGTATGGAAACACAAGACAGGCAAGTCTTTAAAAGAATATTGAATCTGTCTTAAATTTTTTTGTTGTTTTCTAACCCACACTTCTCTGTTCATAGTATTGAGTATTTTTCACAGAGCCAGGATGGGTCTGCATTATAAGGATGCTCATTAGGAAAAGTGGAGATGTTGTTTACTCTTGGGTGGGGAATACATGGATGGTTTTCCTCCTAAGAGGCTTTTATTTAAGAGGCTTGGAGTTCTGAGAAGTTTTAGCAAAGAAATTATGCTAAGTATTTTATCAGTAGTGAAACAGTTAACACAACTGACATTTGAACTCTTGGGGAGAATAGGGTTAGTATCCGCTTCACAGAAATGGAACTGCTTATGCTTGAATTTCTAGGTGATGTTTGTTTCTCAAGATTATACATCACACGAGACATGACTCAAAAATCCAAATAGAAAAGAAGATGCCAGGTCTGTCACAGTCAAGTTGGTCAGTCTGACCTGTGTGCGGTGTTTTCCTGCTGTTGCTTCCTGTGGTAGTGTTGTGACTTTGCAGTTTAGTTTCTGCTGGCACAGACGTGGCAGGGGGGCAGTTACTGCTTCCAGCCTTTTTCTGTAGACATAAACCAGGCTGATGCCGTGCTCTCCTTTGCTTTCACCCTTCCTGCTTGCACACTTTTACCTGGTCTCACCACTTCCTTCTCAGGTTCCTCTAGTGGTATGAAAGGAATGTTTTTTGCTAGTACTGCTTATACTGTGTCCTGTGAAAGGAAGGGTTTATGCAGGCAGGAAAAGTTTTGCAATCACTAGAAGGACTTTTGCAGTAAGATTTTTTTGCCGGCATAGTTCGGAAGCAAGAAAAAGAAAAAGTATTGGCTGATACAGTTCCATGAACAAAATGTTAAAATGTGGCTAGAGGCTTTCCTTTGCAAGTGTTGTGGTCTGGTTACTGTGATGGTGTATCTGTGTGTATATTTATAATACATTTCTCTCTGGAAAGCTCTTTTTGTAGGAGCATAAGCTTTAAGTCTTGAATTGTTTTAGAGGAATTTCTGCAGCTGCAGCATCTGAAGTGCCAGGGGAAATAGTAATATTCTGAAACATTGCTGGCTTATTTTAGATCACATTTCACTTGATGTGCTTTTGATTTGTTTTAAGAACGACTTGTCTGTATAAGCTGTTTGTTTACTATGTGCACATAATAAACAGCAGTGCTGACCTTCCACTGGAAACCAGAATGACTGCTGGTCCTGCTGCCCCACTGCCAGGAGCAGGTATAGTGAGGGGATTGGAGAGCAAGAGCTGTTTCCCTTGTGTGTGTTTTAATACCAGAAGCAGTAATTAGGAGCTTATTAACTGACGAGTGAAATAGATTGAAATTCCCTCCAAAATGATAAACTGGTTTTTGCTTATGACAGTGTTATTGCCAAGGCTACTTCAAGGCAGAAGCAATGTTTTCCTTAGTGTAGATATAGATGTCGTTTTGAGTAATTCTTTGCAGTGAAAAGAACTTCTGTGTATCTCACTTCAATGTTACAATTTTCATGTTGGTTTATCTTTTCTTTCTTCCTGTCCTTTCAGCAGAATTTTCGGTGTTATCATTAGAGACAGAAAGTGAAAAATAACTGGAAGATAGCTGGAAAACAGCCCCACTTTAGTGCTTTTTTCACTGTTTTTGCTGTCGTATTTCTTTGCCTAGACAGAAGATTTGTCCATTACTGATAATAAAAGCCAGTCCCCACAGCCATGGATGAGTGGAGCTGAGCTGCTTCCAGCTTGTCCTTCTGGAGCCTGAACCCAGCCTGGCTGCAGGCAGTGGCACCTGCACAGCATGGAGGGGAGGAAGGATATGGCACTGGCAGGGCTTGTCACCAGCTTGCTGTAGCAGAGAAAAATCTGAGCAGAGTCAAAATGCAGCACTGCTCTCTTTCAACCTTCCCTGGAGTGATGTCTTGTTGCATGGTTTTGTGTTCACAGACCTGTTTTGTACTGGATGACTGGATGTGTATCAAATTTAGTGGGCTGCAGTATTCTTAGCTGTGTGTTTTGACATATTATGATGTTGTTTTGAAATACCTACCTGCTCTCAGTTCTTGACTGGAATCTCAGGAGGTGCTTTTTGGATAGCTGGGAAGTCATTCTCAGTATGCTGCTCCCTCAAGCTTCGTCTGTTGTCTTTGGCAGGTGATGCTGTTTGGACAAAGGCAGCACCATCACAGTTCTTGTTCTCTCAGCACTGGGTGAGCACAGGAACACTAAGTCTGTGTGGTGAGGTGCAGCATCAAACAGTAAAATCTGCCTGTCCTTGTCCCTACCCAGTTTGGTTTCAGGAGAGGTGAAACACTTCCAGCATTTGAGAAACCACAGGAGAGATTGGACTGAGGAAAAGCTGACCTTTCCAACACCAGGTTTTCCTTGTGTAGATGGGCCCAAAACATCTTGTAGTACTGACTGTACTTGCATGCTGGTAAAAAAGGACATATCATAAGATTTTAGTGACATTATTGCCTTGCACCTCAGATGGTGAAGATGGGGGAAAGAGGGAGAGATTTACCAGGGAAAAAATGAACAAACAGCTCTTTGTTGCTCAATTATTTTGGTGGTTCTGTGGTTTAGCTGTTATATTGTGTTACTCTGTCCACAGCTTTTTATGGGCCTCTTTTAGAAAAATTTAAAATTTACATAAATAATATGTTTCTCTAGTTTTATTTATTATTTCAAGTGCTAGAATATGCTTGCAATTAAAACATTCCACTGCCTCTGGTGATTGGATATATAAAATTCTGGCCTTTGTTGCTGAGCAGTGAGCTCCCAAACTTTCTGCTTATCTGACTGCATTTCATGAAGTAGGTTTTGCTCAGTGTATTACTGGACACATGGAAAAGTCTTCTATGCATCATTAGAACTGTTTTGATCAATAAAGCATCAGTCTCTTTTCCATTCCTTACATTCTGGAGGAGCTGGGCAAAAAAGTGATTTTCTTTCTGTTCATAAACTGAATCTGCTTTTTACCTTGTGAGGCGAAATGTTTTTCCAGGCAGACTGCAAAACAATTGTCATGGGCAGTTCAAGTAATTATTTAAGGAATGTAATGATTGTTAACATTACCAATATTTGAAACATTGGGGGAGAAACAAGTCCATGGAAAAAAAAAAATTTAAGAAAGGAAAACGCCACACAGCCCTTTCCCCTGGCCCCACCATGTCCTGTTCTGAAGTTCGGTGGTAGTTAGGGGGGTCCGGGTTTGATTTGTTTTTTTTCCGGTCTTTACTGTGGAGGAGGCATCATAGCTTAGGGCTTTAGAGGCCGAGCTCAAATGACACTATTGCCCCCCAAACCCCAGCAGATTGTTGCTTGTACCAGAGCTGCACTCTGGCACCTGGCTGGCCAGTTTGCAGCTGGGTCTGGCAGTGCCACGTGCTTTGCCTTTTGGGCAGGTGGTGTGTTTTGTGACTTGCTGCCTCCCAAGCCACCGGGCTGAGATGCTGCTACTGCTGCCGAAGAGCTGCTGGGAGCAGCTGACATTGCTGGGCCGTGGGTGAGGGAAGGACTGAAAAGAGGGATGCTTGCATGGGTTTTTCTTTAGATGCTAGAAGCCTTGGGCTTCTTGATAGAACCAGACCATCACCTCTCGAGTCACCACCTTTAGGCTGATGACTAATGGCTGTTTTTTCCAAAGTCTCTGTGCTCTTTAGTCCTTGGGCAGTCTGGTTCACAGCAGTACCAGTTTTTCCTTTTCAGCTCAGGAAACATGTTGGGGAGCTGTAGGTAACCTCTGCAGGATCTGAGTATTTGTGAAGACAGAGGTGGGTGGTGATGGAGCTTGGAGGTATCAGAAGGGAGGACATGGAACATAAAGCACAGCTAATTTTGCAGGACTGTATTGGCCCACTCCTCGGGATTGTACTGTCCTGATACGTGTATTTAAACTGACTCTGAAATAACTGGCTGTCAGCTTGTTAAAATAATCAGGTTGCCAAGAACTCTACCATTTTGTTAAGCTTCATTTCAGATTTATTGCGTATTTTTTCACCTTTAATGGAACTAATTCAGGGGATGCAGATGTGAGGTTTAGCACGCTAGTTTTCACTCCCTGCAGTTCATTTAAATTTTCTTTTCATTTACTTTTGCATCCCTGCTCTGCCTCAACCAGGACTCAGTCTAAAGGCAGCTGCTGAGAAAGGGTATGTCTGGGTTGTAGGAGATAGGAAAACAAGAATTGGAGCTCTCATCCATAAGCATTAAACAAAGTTTATTTCAACAGCTTCTTCTGTCATTGTTAGAATAGCTGGAGATATGCCAAACTAAAAAGGCCCAAACCTGCTTTAACTTTCACCTAGATCTTTATGTGTAATATCCTAACGAGGGGCAGAGCTACTTCTGTTTTCTTTGTATGTTGGATAGCACTTTCATACACTGGTGGTGGAACTTGGGTGGGTTTTTTGCACTGCCATTGAGTTTTTTTTCCTTGTGTGGGCTGTTCAAATAGCTGTGCTAGTGGGAAGACAAACACTAGAAATTGAAAAATATGATGAAGCAAGGGCTGTCAAGTATTATGCATCAGTTTTGTACTTTGCATGCTGAGGTCCTGACCTACTTGAGGTCTCTAGGTACTTCTGCAGTGTAAGTGTTTAGCAATGATAAACTGCAGTGTCTGGCAGAGGGATTCGATGTGCAAGGACACCTGAAAAAACAACCTTTAATCCTTTCCCTGAAATGAGCTGGTTTCCAGGTTTCTGTTTTTTCAGAGAGGTTGGACAGGGCGCTTCCATTCAGTGTGTGCTGGCGTGATATTCAGTGGTCAGCGCCCTGTTTTAACAGTTGTCAACAAGGTAATATTGATAGAGCTGACTTACTGGACTTTTTTTTTCCCCCTGCATGTGTGCTGCATTAGTTCTTTGAATGTTTGTTTGGGTTTTTTTTCTCAGAAGTAATCAATATACTAGGAAAAAACCCTGTTCACCGATAACTTCTGAAAACAGCACAAGATCAGAAAGCCCCCAGATATCTCTAAGCAGCAAGAACAAAATGAGCTATACTGTGGTCAAGGAGAGAGCTGCTTGTAGCCAAGGGCTACGTGATAAGAGGGAGACAGATTGAGGGCCCACCATTTATCTTTGATTTTTGAGTGAGGGAAAATGTTACTGTGTTCTCTAAATAAATGTGTGGAGTAGTTGCTGTTCCTTATGGTATCAAAGGGCTTGTTAATATTACTAGTTTCACAGCTTGTCACAAAAGGCCTTGGTGTTTATTCTTGATTTTCTAGATAGTCTGATTACACGATGCAACTAGACCAGCTAAAGGATCATAGCATTTTAGAAAGAGATTCTCAAAATAATATCTCAAGGACCTTTTAGAGTTAGAGGTGTCCCCAAGATAAGCTGTTACTGATCTGAGGTCACAGATACGAGTGTTTCTTGCTTATTAAATGTCCCAAACATGAGTAGATGTGTGTATAGTTAAAAGGCTCTGTGGATGAGCACTGGCTGAAAATGTTTTCTGAGGTTTGTATGGGTTAAACAGTATTACTGATGTTTCTTGACACCTTTTCTGCAATGTCATCTACCCTGTTACCAGCATATTTAGGGGATGGGCTTGTTTTCATTCTGTACAATCAGAGTGCACATAAGGAATGTGCATCTTGTTTTCACAGCAGTCATAGACCAGTCCTCAGGAGCTGACTCACTGCTATTTTGTAAGCAGGGTTTGCCTTCCTTTTATGCTGTTCTGCATTTTTCCACAGTCCATGGTAATTTAGATCTTAAGTGTGTTGGTGTTAAAAAGCCTGCTTCCTGGAGTAGATCTTATCCCCATGTATTTGGTGTGTACTTGGCATAATTTGATGCTAACAAAAGCAGTTTTTGATTATTTCACTTTTTTCTAGTTGGGTCTTCATGATGTTTTGTTACAAGGGCACTTTCCCTGCAGCTAGCATGATCGTTAACAAACAATTATTAATGATTTGGGGGAATAGTATTTGGTCTGTTAGTAATTGCTACACTGTTGTACTTTTAGGGGCTTATTTTCAAATTTTCCTGCACAATATTTGACTTCCTTGAGTTTCAGATTAACTGTCTTGTTCTGCTTTGCATTTTAGCTGAACTTGTCTGTTGGGATGTCACGGTAGGGTGGGACTGGTAAAAATGGGACCTTGGAAAGACACAGAAGGAAGACCATGGCTCTCTATAACTTGAACATTCTAGTTAGGATTTCTAGCGTGTAGCATACCTTGAATTACATGAGATTCCATTAGTGACTTCCAAAATAACTTCAACTCACTCTCACACCTTAGTAACACTGCATTAATGGCAAGTCAGATATTTTCCAGTGACTTTCTAGTTCTTACTGGTGCAGTTAGATTTTTTTTTTTCCCCACACTGGCATCTTCAGAAGAAATTCTCAGTGCTGTCATGATTTTTATTTTTTTTGTTAAAACGTACCTGAAAATAGCTGTGCACCAATGTGTAAATCACACTTTTCCCAAAGTTCTGCTACTTTTGTAATTTTTTTTAATAGCTTTCCTAGGTAAAAGTGGGAAGATCAGATTGTTTTAATTGATGTTTTTGCAGAACTTGTGTGGTTGGAAACCTGAGAGTAGTCATGTGAATTTTGTATTACTTCTGCATGATTAAAATCAAGAGCAGCAATCTGGGCTGCTACTAGAAATATTTCCAGAAAAACCATACAGGAGAGACTAGGGCACATAACCCAGTAGAGCCCTTTTTTTCCTATTCCTCGTATTCTGTGGTGGCTCCATGGCTGAGCATCATAAAAGGGAACAGTGCAAACCACTCTTATGGGAAGAGGGTGAAGTGCTACTGGTTTTCCTGGTAGTGGATAGGAGGCTGTGGAGAGGAATAGGAAGCTTTTTGTTTCCTGAGTGGAGTTGCACATTTGACACTGCTGAGAAGGAGCCTGATCCGAAGGCATCCGGCCGGTAGAACGGCAGCACCTTCCCTACGAGCTGCTGGACTTCAGCCTGGGTGTTCCTGCAGGAAACTCCACCCTCTCCTTCTATCTCTCTGGTACGTTTTTCTAAGCCTTGATGTCGTCTTGCTACTGCTGGCAAAAAATTACATGTGGGGGAGATATGCAAATGTGTTGTAATGTTCTGATATAATTTTAGCACAGGAAAAGAGCAAGCTCTGTACATAGGTATCACCAGCTGAGCTCCAGTCTTGCAGCTCAGTTTATTTAGTGGAGCTGTCAAACTTTGAAAAGAGATTTGCATGGATGTGGGGTATAGGATCAAGTTCATAATTTTGTAAACTTAAAAAGTAGCTTCTGTCAATCCACAGTTCTCCAAATTCCTTTACAGACAGTAGAAACTGAGTGAGCGTAGAAGAACTGTATAGTTCAATGACATGATAATTGAGTATTTCTGATGATGTGAATCCTCTTATTTTTTACAATGTATACTGTTGCTGGAAGAACACTGGCTTTGCAATGAATAGTGGACTTGATCTCTGTCTGCTCTTGTTTCTCTCAATGTAAAGCTCTAAATACTGTTTTGCTTTTTGTTGGCTTTTTTTTGTTTTGGTTTGGTTTTTTTATGGGTTTTTTTTGTACTTTTTTTGGTAATTTTTCTTCCCAGGTATAGTAAGGAATTGATGATCCTGTGGGAGGGGAATGAATCGACTAAAATCCTTTCTCATATATACAGGGTTAAGTATCGCACTCAGGAGGGTAATGTTCCCATGGAATTACAGTCTCCCCATAACAGTTTAGACTTTGGTAAAGCAAGTGGATGAGTCATTGCAGGGATTTGATGGCTGAAAAGATTGATTAATAATTAATTTAAAAACAAGATGCCCTTTCCTCTATGTCCTAGCTTTCAGACATTCAAAAGATCATCAGATTCCCACATGTAGTTTAACATTTGAGTACTAGGGAAGTGTTTATTTTGATGTCTTTCCCTGAACTGCAAATGTTGCTTTGTCTTTGCTTTTTGCTCACACAGTATTTATAGAGATATAAATGTCAAATTTGATTCAAATGTTCTGATGAGGTTACAGCTCTTAGAAGGAGCCAAATGTTCCCATTTGGTGTGCTGGAGTTGTACTTGCCTCATGACCTTTCTGAGGTGTACCAGGTGCTTCATGGATAATGGCATTCCCAGTGTTCAGGAATTCTTGCTTACAGGTTCTTTGCTTTACTTCAGAAGACGTTTGTCAGTCAAGGATTTGTATTTCTACAGGTTTGCATTTGATCTGAGTGTCTAGTGGGAAACCCTGGGTCCACGGTGCTTTCTGCCTTTATGCTGGGATAGTGGTTAGAAGTGCAGAATGCTGCTGACTGCAGTGTGGCCCTGAAAGGATGACTCAAAATGGGCCCTTTGAATTCAGTTCAGTTAGCATAAATAATGTCTGTTTGAGGGGGTGCCCAGCAGCAGTAAGTCAGATGTGGGGTCAGTCAAAACCAATCCGTGAAAGGCGCAGAAGCGTCAGGAACCTTTTGGAATTCTGTAAGGTAAATTGATACCCTTTTGAGTGCTCCTATCTGGGGAAGATCTTTGATACAAGACAGGTCTTGTGACTCTGATATTAAAAGAGGTAATAACCTGTATTTCGTCTTTTGGGTTAATTAAAAGCATGCTATGTGCAATCCTGGGCACATTAGGTACTGAATATTGAATATTTAGTGCATGGTGAACATACATACATCAAGGCATTTGTTTGCTGGCAATATACAAAAAGCCGCTTTCCAAACTTTCGTTTTTACTTATAAATAAGAGTGAAAGATGAATGAAAATTTGTAATAATCTTTCCTTGAGCTGTTGCTATCATTCATCATTTAGATGTGGAATGCTTTACATTTTCAGTGTAATGATCCCCTTAATCATTAGATTCTGAACTATGTCTTGGCTGTAGTCTTCTGATCAGGCTTCTGTAAAAACAAAAAAGCTCCCAGATACTTGGTGCTAAGATGTAGGTAGCTACAACCTTCTGGCATTAGTGTTTGTGACATTGCATGTTGTCAGATATGTAAGGTACAGCAGCTGACACCTTGCTCTTTGCAAAGTCTCAGTCTTTGAAGATTTTGTCTAAGTTTTGCAGCCCACAGATAATGAAATACTTTGGCCTCCTTTAGCTGTGAACGTTATTTTACTGTAGTCAAAAGATTTAGTTGCACTGCTTTGTAAATGCTGTATAATAGTTATTGCATACTGCAGAGTTAGCGTGAGTAGGGATTTTAGCCTTTGTGAGGATAGTTACAAGTTGGAGTTGGAGTTACACTTAGGGAAGTTTTGTAAAAAGAGGTTGTTTTTTTGACCTATTTTTTTTCTACCATTTGCCTGGGCACAGAATATGGAAGGAAAAAGCTCTCCTTCCCACTACCTCTTTAATTTGTGTTAAAAGCATTGAAAATAGGAAATGAAGAGATGAGATTCTAGCTGCAGGGAAGAATATGTAATCTGATTTATAAAACTAGCCCTTTTTGAATGCTTGTTTTACTCCAGCAAAATCTCCCTTGGTAAACTTCACGTGCAGGATTGAGTGGGTGTTCACCTGCTGGTTTGTAGAGAGAGTAGGACAGGAAAGCAGTTTGCTCTTGAGGGGTACTGGGAAGAAGTAGATTATTTCACAGCTTGAAGTATATAAAACTTGCTCTGGTGTCAGTATGGGCAGTGGAATTTGACAAGAAGTGGGAGGGAAGAAGTGTGTGTGTGACTAGGGTGATACTTTGCATTTTGGAAGGAAGAAGCAGGGTCTGGAATTCATAGTTTGACATTTTTGAATGTGAGAAAGAAGCCAAAGGAAGCTAGTGGGTGTTGGGACATGACTGATTTGCTCCAGTTTACAAAGTAGGTGTGGACAGCAGAAATCAGAAGGACAGCAAGAAATCAGTAGGTTTTGTTTTAACTGAAGGTGCAAAGAACTGCCCATGGAACCCAAGGCACCCTGGCCTGCTCTAGCTCCTAATGTTGGAGCCTGGCAATGCAGCTGTTTTCAGTTCACAACTTGAGAGCTGCTTTGCTCTGGATTCCTGCCAGGGAACATCCTGAGGCAGAGAAGCCCCTGAAGAGAAGTAATTGCAATTCCTTACATTAGCTTTTTCTCTGGGATCACTGTGGAACCCCTAATGGATGAGATAGGGGTCAGAGATGGATCGGTGTTTCCTCCAGACCTTATCAGATTTGCCTGCGGAGAGACATTTGTGAGTTGAGCAATAGTGCTGTAAGAGGATTCCGTGGCAGAGCGGGTGAATCTGGCTACTGGAACTTGCCCTGAGGAGCCAGACTCACCAGGGCAGCTTGCCTGAGCATCTTGGTCTGGAGCCTGTGAAGTGGGAGTTAACACACACAAAGTATGTGGCTGGGCAATCCTTTTGTATTAACTTTGGTAACTTTTGTAAGGTATCTCCTGTTAATTACCTCACTGCTGAATAGGTGAAAAGTAAGATTGGGGTTTTTTCTTTTTAAAAGAAAAGTTATCTGAACTAGAAATAGTCCCTATGGGTTTTGAGGCTTGGTCACAAGAACATAACTTATGTGGTGTCACATTGGCTGAAATCCTCAGACAGTAAGGCTGCTGGATTTCCCGACGCTTGCCTTTTTCCTAGTCTGTTACAATTCTTCCACCGTTCAGACTGGCATTTCTTGTATGTTTGGGTTACGGGGGCAACAAAGCTTGTGAAATATGACAGTCTGTGAAAAATAAGTCTGTAATGTTCCTTCGGCTTTTCCACTGGGATAATTTTTCACATGTACATTTGCATTAATAGCAGTTGGCTTCTAGTTAAAAAATACAGTGCCCTGTGAAATTAATGGGTTATTAGGGTTGGATGGGTTCCTGTGGTGCCCTTAGTGCTGCAGCTTTCACTAGCTAGCTGTGCCTTTGCCTGTGTGCACAGCGGAGTTGTTTACGTGTTAGGAATATGCTGGAGGCAAGGAGAAAGGAACAGCTTTAATGTGATGCAGCTTAGATGCTCTGTGGGGGAGGCCTCAGAATTGTTCATAACAGGATCAAATGTCAATCAATGTTTTGAGAAGAATAAAGTTACTGTTTATGAGAAAGTTAAAGAATAGTATATTACGTGCTCTTCCTCCGTTTATTTTTGACCCTGTCTAGGAAAATACCCCTCTCCTGTGGTTCTTTTGAGCCCTGTAAGAGTATCAGTGGTGCCTAGGAGAAGCATCTCTGCAGACCTCTCCTTCTGGTTTCAGCCACTTCTCTGGACTGCCTTTGGTAAGGAAACAAGTAATATGCCAGACTTTTCAGCTCTTCCATGAAAAGCCTGCTGATCTGTTGCTGAGGATGCCGCTGGAATGTTGTGGCTACTGTTAAATTTCTTTCACTGGCACGTCTGGGGTTTACTGCTCTATAGAGTAAGAAAACAGTTACTCTCACATCAAGCCATGGACATGAGAAAATGGCTTCTCCCTCATTGCAAGGGAGGAGAGGGAGAAGTGGAGAAGAAAACAGCTGAAAACCTCCTCCTCTCCCTCTAGAGCTATTTTTTGCCAGTGACAGAGAACGGTGGGATGAGCAAAGCTGATCTATATCTGCAGCAGGCTGTGGCTCTGATCTGAAGATGTATCCCCAGGAAAAAACAATGAGAGCCTAACTGTGGGGGAGGGAGCATCCAAAGTCAATGCACTTCTCTGCTGGTTCTACGCCTGCAGTTTCTGTTCCAAGCTGCTTTGCATTGTAGGCAGGTGATGCTTAAAATTTGTGAAGAAGAGGCTGTCATATTTTGTCTTAGATTGTGCCCCATGTATCAGCTGTTAGGGCAACAGGCTGGGGTTTGCAAGAGCAGCTGGGGAATGCAGCTTGTTGAGAAAGGTTGGGGATGGGGAGGGAAGGACTGGAGAGGAATCAAGGATAATTGTGTCGGAGTAAAAGGCTTTTCACACCAAGGCTAGGTGCTTGCTAGAAATGCTTCTCTGAAACCTGGCAAATACACAGTCAGGAATTCCATTTAACAGAATTCAAGCTTTTCTGATTGTGTGGCTTCTTGCATTCTTCTTAAAATGGTTTGGTGTTGAACCAGTATCCTGATGTGTTGTGTTGTCTGGGCCTGTCTCCCAGGGGAGATATTTTGGACAGTTACTCCCAAGTAAACTCTGTGTGTCATTCTGGAGTTAAAGGCTTGTCTTCACATGCCATTAAGAAATTATTCAAGTCAGCTGAAGGTGTGAATTGAAAGTGAATTGCTTCAACTGTTCTACATCTTTGAGGCAGAATAATTGAGAGTCACTCTGATTCTGAGCAAGGTCTCAAGCAGTTTAATCAAGTCAGTTTTTTAATTTGCATGGTTTTTGTCTTAAGAATTAATCCAAAGTGCCTTAGGCAGACAAAGCCTCAAAGTGGATTATATTATATAGGAAGGCTGTTCTTAAGGACTTGGGATGCTTTATGTGGATGCAAATGTATTGCTAGTCAGGAATAGCACTTATTTTAAAGTCAACCTCGTACTTTCATCTGAATTAATTTTTCAACCTTCTGACTCTGCTAACCTTAAGCAGAAATTATGAGAGGATGTGAACTGACTTTAGTCTTTGTAATAGACCTTTGAAATGCTGCTGATGGCATCCTTAAAGCTGTCACTGTGTAGTGACTGAAAATTTCAGTAGAAGTTTCTAGTTCAGGTATAGCTTCTAGTTCACATATTTAATTATTTGTAGTGAATGGAATGCACTTTAATGGATAAAGCTGCTGATTTCTTGAGAGATTTTCTCAGCTGATGGGAGGAGGGTGAAGGAAGTTAGAGGAGTACAAGCCCTCTGAGCAAATCTTGGACTTCCACCCCAAACTAAAAATCTTCCTATCCCATTCAGAGTTTTTTTTTTCAGGTGCGTGTATGAAGCAGGGACCTTCAGCAAAATCTGGGTAGTAGAAAAAGGCTGAATGTTCTGTTATCTGAGGCTTTTGGCAATCTGCATAGTTATGTTTACCTCAGGCCTGAGAGGAAGGGACAGAGGAATCTGGCACGGGGATTGCGCACTTCAAACTGAGCTGTGTGCAGATGGGCAGTTTTGAATATTTGCTGCCTAATTCAGGGAGAATTTGTTGGAGAAGTTATGGGCAGAGCTCTCCATTTTGCATTTTAATTTATTGCTGCATTTTTTTTCTTCCTTCTTCCCTTCCTATTTTAATAAAAAGAGGAATGTCTGAACTACTGTAGGTATTTTTCCTTAGTCATTCCCAGTTGTGCAAAATAAGTTGCAGTGGCTGATATACAGCAAGAACACACATTATTGCCTTTTCAGTTACTGAATTGAGACTTGAGAAACATAGGAAGGAATTTCTAATTTAACTAAATTCATGTAAATATGTGTTTCACCAGCCATGTGAGATTAGGTGGAGAGGTCCATCATGTATGTTGAACTGCAGAATTCCATCTGTAGACTGCTACTGCCATGCTTCTAGAACACATAACAGATCACTGTGTGTGGATAGTTAGCATTTTATTTAAATAAGGTTGTGAAAAATTGAAGTTTCTGAATGTTTTTCTTGCTGTTGAGGCAATTACAAAATTAAATGTAGTTTTCTTGATGCGTATGTTGTTTTATTGCCCTGTGAAAGGCTTGGCCCTAGAGACTAGGGACTGATTCTGTCCTAAGGTTTAATTGACAGATGGGGAAATCCAGGTAGAGCACAGATGCCTTCACCTTGGGCAGATGAGGGATATTTTATCTACTCTCTGAGTGCATGTGCTTTGCACTGCCTTTCTTGGCTGAGGAGCAGTGCAGTTTCTGTGGCAGTGTCCCACTGGGATCAGACTGAGGTCAGTTCATTTTGCCTTGTTGATCAAACAAGCAGCAGATGGCTGGGCTGTGCAGAGGCTGTTAACCAGAGTGAGGATCAGGCTGATGGTAGGAGTCTGAATTTCTATGTTGTCCAGTCTGGTTGACTTACCAAGTTGGTTACTTGGTAAATACCTCATCTTCACAGTCAAGGACTAGATTTTGAGGTGCTTTTGAGAGATGTCTGAAATGGCTGATCAGAAAATCTACAGGTTTGTTTCCCTTTGTACATTCTGTTTAGCTTTGTTTTGTTTCTGTTGCCTTCAGAGTGCTGAACATCTTGTTGGCATCATGGAAAGCTATTCTGTGCCATGGAAATTTAGCCCGGTGCAGGTCAATTTTTGTTTCAGGTCTTCAGCAGAGAAAGCTACTGTGGACTTCAGTATCACACAGCTAGAAGCTGGGGGTTACCATGAGATCATCGAGTGTGACCTGTTTATGTAAAGGATAGACAAACAGAGAGAACAGCCCCAAAGAAATTATACTTAATGCTTCAAAAGAGCATACTTGTCATCACAGAGAATCTGATGTCATTGTAGGGGGAAAAAAAGTAAATGGGAAACAGATCCCCGTAAGAATATATTAAATAGTTCAAAAGTTGAAAATCTGGTTTAAAGAAAGAAGGCATCTATACTAGTAGCCCTCTGATTTCAGGACACATGTAGAAATTTCAAAGAAAAAACAATAATTAAGAGGAAAATGGATATATGAGGATGCAAGTTAGAAGTTAAGGAAGTAAGTTAAAGAATTAAGTGAATATTTTCTACAGCTCAACTATGTTAGAAATAATACAAATTCCTAGATAAAGATAATAAAGTAGTTAATGCAAAAAAGTAGAAGCATTTGTTAGTACTCTTCCGTATTTAGGAAAGTGTAGAATGTGTTATAATCAGTGCAATTCCAAGAGAATTAAGTCTGATTTAATAAATAATTTCTTCTAGGGATGCCTGTATGTAAATAATCAGTGCTGTGACTTGATTGTTCTAAAGACCTTAATAAAAAGTCTGGAGGCATGAAGACAGTTTTTAATAACTGTTGTTATTGAGGGTCTTAAAACCAACTGAGCCAGAATGGACAAGGAAAGAGTGGGAGATTGACTGAATCATATTTCAGCTATCTTGACTATTAATGTCCCCAAAATACAGGAAAAATTAAAGCAGCCAGGACTCTGAGATTAGTAAAGCTGTGTCTTCAAAGGCATCTGATGCAGGGAGGATAGAGACAGTTCAACCCATTGTGGTCCTCTGCTACTCCCTAGCTTGTTCCTAGTCTTGTCTCTCGTTCCCCTTCTCAGCAGCAGCAGAGGCAGTCAGTGAGGACTGCTGTGCCCCTTGGGAACTCTTGTCCTGACACGTTACTGCTCTGTGATATTGCAAAAGTAAACAAATTAAGAGCTGACTAACTGATGTTTAAAAGTTAGTCACTTGTAGTGAATCACTGTCAAATGGGAATGCTTCTAGAAATCTTGTTTTAAGGACTGAGGTGAGGCCAGATTCCATTGAACCTTTTCATCATGAAGCTAGAGACAAGGATAGGATCTGTACTGATAGAATTGGCAGGCCACCTCTCACTGGGCAGTGTGGTAAACAAGGACAAGACAGCTTGTACACCAGAATTCTCACTGCCTGGTGAACTGTATCCATCAAAGGTGCAATTTAATATCATCTGCAATATCGTGGAGCCCACTGGTGGTGTACTTCAGTTTAGTGACAGAATAGGAGCTTGAGGTACATTGAGTCAACAGCTGGATGGGACTGCTGTCTTGTAGGGCAGCCAAGGGGTATAACTTTGGGTATAGGAGGGGCAGTGGGCAAAGGAGGGTGAATTGTGTACAATTTAAGTCCAAAGGGATATCTGGAGGCTGACTGGTGTTCCACAAGGAGAGCCTGCAAGGCTCATTCTGTTGCTGAGTTTGTAAGTGGAGCAACTTGATAAATGGTGAGAAGCATCTTCTGAGGGAGAGCATGCTGGAGGCTGAAACACAAACAGAAACAGGCATGGCACAGAACTGGTGGCTGGGAGCTGCAGTCAGACAATTGGAAATAAGTGCATTTGTTATGGTGAGAGAGCATAAGTGCTAGAACAAATAAGTAACAGAGGAAAGTGGTGGATTCCACCTAAAATGTTCCTAGAGCTGAAAGATGTTCTGATAGTGTCCTCTGTGCTAAATACAGGAATTATTGAGAGTATGTGGTGTCAAACTGACTTCAGTAAGTAAGTCATAGATGGGACTGTACAAACCTGCAAACTGAAACGTTCTTCCTGTGTGCTGTGTAGTTGAGCATCAGCTGGCCTCTCTGCCAGTGAGTGTGTAGTTATATAGTGAGTGTGTGTGTGTGCACTGCAGGAGAGGCATGTGCACGGGTGGTGCCTCTTGGCCTGAGATACGTAGCTCCTCTGTTAAATATTTCAAGAGCAACTGAAGAAACTGGAATCCACAAGTGGTGACCAAGAGTTTCCTAACCGTGCATATGGTTCTTCATGCACTCAAACTGGGAAACATGAGTGCGTTTCCCCTCTGCTTATAATAGGAAGTAATTGGTCTCTGAAGGGTGGACTAACTTGTGTGTAATGCTGTCTGAAGTCTTCTCTCTCTGGAACTGACCTTTCTTGCATATAACTACTTTTGGAATCTTTGTGGTCCTCTTCTCTTGCAAAACAGCAGCTTCGATCTTTCTCTAAAATCTGTTCCTCTTCCTGAAGGTGCATCTAAAGGAGTGTTGAAGAAAAGTAGAATGGAATGGAGTTAAGTGCAGCAGCAGGCTCACAGGCAGTGAGTTCATGAGTAATGTTGGGTTTTTTTTTTTGTTGGTTTTTTTT
>VWZN01014773.1:421086-457230 GCA_013396955.1 Regulus satrapa
TTTTTGGGGGGGGGGATGGGTGTGTGGTTTTTGTTTTTTCTTTTTTATAGTAGACAGCTAATTTCGGAATCTCACTGCTGCATTACCGGTAAGAATTGATAGGATTCTAGGAAGGATTAGACACCCAGGAAATTCTTTAATTTAGTTTCATATAACTATATGATTCTGTTCTGGTCTTATAAAAGAGTTGGTAACAGTGGTGGATCATTCTATAGCTGTTTACTAGGAAACTTCTTTTGCTGTATCTGTTTCTAGCTACTTTCACAACAGGAACTGGTGATTCAGAGTTCTGTTTCTAAATTTAATGAGAAGGAGCACAACTTGGGCTGAAGGAACACTGCCAGTGTGTATATGAAGGGGAGGTGGTGATAAAGGAGAACACACCCTGTGTGCTAAAATGTGTCATTGTGCCTTTGATTACAAGGCACACATGCTGATCTACAAGCAGAATATGCATGGATCAGAGTAGCATACTGCTTTTTGAACACTCAGCTTTTTAGTGATGATACTTCTACTGTATTTCTCTGTTGTATTAAAGTAAGTGATCGGCAGGGAAAATGAAGCGTCTTTGAGGATTGATATCATAAGATGTGGAGAGAGAGGAGTAGAGCAAGGAGATTTAAGCTATGGGAAGAAGATTTGGCTGTGTTTTTGTCAGGCAAAAGTCTTCAATTTCCTTTGTAATTACCTCTTGACAGTTGTTTTGGAGAAAGCTTCTCTCTGCTCTTAAATGTAGAGTTAGATGCTGTAATTCTCATTACTTTTTTATTTTCTCTTTTTTTTCCTTCTGAAGGTTATGTGTAGGTGAGACAGACACACAACTTTATTTGGTGTGACAGTTGGATCTGGTAAACAGAAGTGGGCAGAAAGTACGGATGGGAAGGTGCAGGTCCAGGCATAATGACTGTGACAGTTGTTGTTGTTTCACTACTGCTTCCCTTTCATGGTTTCCAAGGCCTGGGATAGCTGCTCAGCACTGTTAGCAGTGTATGCCTCAGTGTGCTCCTGAGATAGGATCAAGGAAAACTGGTCAGCTCTGTGTGGGTCTTGCAACCCACATCTGTTCGCCACCCCAGTCTCGGTGGAAAGAATCTGCAGGATTATAAAGAGAGGGAAGTCTTAGAACAAGAACATGAGAAAAAGGGTGATGTAATTGAAATTTTAAAACTTGAACAGGTTCAGAATGTGCGAAGTGTTTTAGCATTGCTGCCCTTGTAGATGGGAATGGTTATTTTGTTGTCAGGCCATTTGTGGCCCAAAGCTGGGGACCAGTGAGCAGACTTTCTTTGAAGTTCTTTGCAAGGATAAAAGGAGCACATCAGTCCTACCTCTTATGGGCTGCCTGTCTAGCTTAATGTAGCACTAATCTGACAAAGAATCAAGTAAGGATACTGGACTGTGGACAGAGGAGAACATGATGTTCAAGTCATAGACAGCATGAATTGGCTCTTACGAGCTGCATCAAGAAACCCAGTGAATTGTGATATTTTGTGGCTTTTGTATGACTGCCATATTTTTCCCTGCGTGCAGTCATTCCAACACAAGTTAGATTCTTTGTTGTAGAAAAGCTAAATATTTTTGAATGCTGAGTCTGAAACACAGATGATATACTGCAGCAAAAGACTCTCATGGGATTTTTTTACGAGATGGCTTTTATTTGTTAAATGAGTTTTCAGTAGTTCTTCAGTACTTGCCATTGTATTGTTTGTATGATGTCGTACAGTGTCACTGGTCTGATCTGGACTGTGATGACTGAATAAATTGCATCATTTGCTCACTGTGGAAAGATGGCTTGATCTCTAAGACACATTTGTGTATATGTACTTTTTGTAATGTAATTGTAATAATAAATTAAAGATGCTTAGTTAATGCCAGATACGAGCTGTATTCATAACTCTTGCTGTTCTTGTCTACCCACAGGAGTTCCAAGAGTCACAGGGAATCATAGAGGAAACTGAAACCCCTTTTATACTTTCAGGGGGGGAAAGTAATGAAGTAAGTTATGTAGTCTTAAGACATCTTGAAAACGGAGGCTTTTAAGTGGTCTTTGGACTTCTACCAAGGAGCATTTAGGTTTTGTGCATTAGAGGAAATAAAACACTAGAAATCCCTTGGCTTTCTTCTGCAGAGAAATAGCTACACTTTGCTGCTGTGTTTTGGCCATGTTGGGTTTTGGCATGGTTATGGTAATTTATAATTTCACGTCCTGTGGGTTTTCAGTGACTTAGAATTACTAAGAAGTAGTTTGCCCTGAAGTGGTTGATGAGATGGTGTTACAGTTGGCAGGGAGATCTTCTCTAGGAATTGGAGGATCAGACCCTGTAGTGTGCTGTGGCTTTGACAGTGACAGATGTCACAGAGGAGGATTGGAGCAAACTGTAGCAGCTGGCTGTGGTGTTCTGACGTGGTTGATCATTCCTTGCTGATCCTTGGATGACAGAGTTGTAGACCTTGTAATTAAAAAGCTCAAGTGCAGGTCTCCCTGGGAAATTTTGAATATTTTTTATTAATACAATTATGCTTTTGCTTATTGCTAAAAATTGCCAATTTTGAGTCTGTGTTAATAGCAAAGCTTTATTGAGGTCTTTGTTCAAATTGCAGCTATTCACGAACAGCAACTCAGACGCAAGAAATAATTTTATGTAACTTAATTTCAAGCGATGCCATCGTCACATTATTTTTTTTGTTAATTGAAGGCAATTAAGATTCTCTAATAAATGAATCATAATAGCATTATTGCTCTTATTTATAATATAACTTGTGATCTTGTAGTCTAATCCTGTTGGCTTTTACCTCCATGACTGTTTTAATTTTTGATGGGGATTTTGTTTCTGTTTTAAACCACTTCATGATTACTCATTTCATACAGTCAGTTGTTTCTCCCCCCTGCAGGGATAGAAGTAAAACTTTGTTTAAACTTGCTTCTTGTAATTCGACAAGGCAAGTAACAGTGAATATGGCCAGCTTCAGCTAGTAAATCTATGCACTGAGCACTAAGAAGCACTATACCTCAATCAACTGTGGAAAACTTGGCTACACTCCCAAAAAAGGATGAGTTTGGGATGGAGAGAAATGGTTTTATTTGTAAATTGTACACCTGCATGGAAATACCACCATTTCCTACTACCTTGTGTTTTTCAATGATGCATTTGTTCAGTCACTTTTCATAGTAGAGTTGCTCAGTAAGGAATAATTCCAACAATACTTGAAAATTGGTTTTAGGATGACTTCACTTTGTGATTACTCCTGAAGTCTTAAGTGTTGCTAATGTAGAGAATAAAAGATTTATTGCAATTTCTAGTCCATGGAAGAAACTTAAAGGTTCTTCCTTTTCATAACTGGTCAGTTTTGAAACTCTGCCTTCCTCAAACATTCTGCTGTGTTATACAGTACAAAATCTGATGCAATTCAACTGAATTTTTGGGCCATAGTCCTTTTGAAATGGGATGACACACTGTATAATGCAGTACAGTGTTGATATAGATTAGAGGATTGAACCTTTTATGCACTATAAATATCAAGTGCTAGCAGGGTCTAAGTCTTGTCCAAAATCTCTTTTTTTTTTTTTTTTTTTTTTTTTATTGTTTGTGTCAGTTTGAAGAAAACTGACCAAGACGCAGGAGCTGGAGATGCAAGGTGCATGGAACATACAATGGATGTATTGTGAAAAGTAGTGAGTGGCCTCTGAGGTGTGGCATGGTGAGACAGAGGCAGAGTGCCCCTCCTGAGTCAGGAGCAGGATTCTCATCGTGCTCTCTCTCAGAGAGAATGCTCTGATACCCAAGAGGAGCTCTGCTGCTCACAGCAGAGCAAGCAGCACAGAAAGCTGTTAGCCATGCTCCAAGGCCAGGCTGCAGCAGCAGTGCCTGCCTGTGTCTGGTGAGCAAGAATCCAACTTTGCACTGTGATCCAGGGCTTCCTCACAGTGCACGTGGGCCTGGCTATGTCCATATGCAAGAACTTAGAGCTCAGAGCAGTAGCACATCACCTGCCTTTTTAAGGTCACTATTTTGGGTCTTACCCGCTAGGTCAGTTGGTGCTATGTGTGCATGTCCATAGCTTTGTGTTGGGGGTAGAGAACAGTACTTCATTTGGCTTCCTAAAGCAAATCTGTTCTTAGGAAATTGAAACCAGCGAAGGCTTAAAGGAATAATTTACTTAGATTTTCATTAATCCAGAGTTGCTTGGTGGTTTTATATCTAAGAGAAAGGGCTTTTCTTTTAGCCTTTGAGGAACTTGAAACTGAGATTAGAATTGCTGTTTAGTCTAAAAGGGAACAAAAACTATCTTAGAGTTCTGGGCCTTGATAAAATTTTTCTTATTAAAAAAAACAAAACAAAACCAACATACTTCAGGCATAATTTGGCAGGCAGAACTCTTGGTCAAAGGCTGTCACAAAACTTTATCTTAAATGGATGGTTTCCGTCTGGCCATGACAAATCCTTGACTGATGGCTGATGGGTATGTAGTCATATGTATATTGTTGCTGTACACCCACACACACAGGCAGTTGTCCAAGTGTGCAATAACAGGAAAAATGTAAATAAAGCAATTGGCTAGTTGTCCTAATGTTCTTGAATAGATCCTTGTGAAAATAATGCCAGTCAGACTTACAAGTAGGTCTCTATAGAAGATGACTTTTGTTCAATTATGACGTGATCCAGGTCACTGTGTGGGAAATTGTGGCCATTTTGTGTTTTATTTTGTGTTGAGTCAACAACCTGAAATGCAAACCAAGAGCTCAGATGATCCCTGCTGTCCCTGGTAGCTGCAGGATGTCTCCAGGCTACCCTGTTTTGAGAGGGGTGTCTGCAGGCCCCTGCCACCCCATCACTGTGGGTGCCTGGAGATCTCCACATGCCTGGGAGGAGAACACTGTAGTTGTTCACTCTCCTGCCACCACCACTGCGCAAAAACTGATGTTTTCTTGTGTTGTTACAGGACAAAACCATCATTTGCTCCATTGTTCCTGCTTTGTGTGTAGGTGATGCCTAGTCCATCATACATGCCTACAGAAATACTGCTGCATGTGATGTTAAGAATTTCCCTTAGGACAAGTCCTTGTTCTGCCAGGACACCAGGGCAGCCAGGGGGGCTGGATTGCACCTCTTTCTAACAGCCTTGCATTATGCTTGATGGGAGTCACAATGAGAGCCATGATGCTGAAATCACTGATGTACTTGCACAAGCTCAGACTTGGCATTTCCACGTTTTTTTCTTTTAAATCTTGGCATGTTGGTGGCAGGGCTGGAAGGAAGAAGACCCTTCTTCACCAGGTCAGTAAGATGTCCTGAACTTGCCTTGCTGGTTATTCATGTTTGCACAGAATCTCCTGGGGACCTGAGTGGGGCCTGCTGAAGGATGTGAAAATTGCTTACAGCAGCAACAACAAAACCTGATTGTTTTGTTTTCCACCAGTTAGAAGGCACTCTGCTTTTATTTCTGTAGCAGCTGGGGAGCAGCTACTGTGCTACCCTTAAGTGATGTGAAACTTGCTAAAATGAGTTCACATGGAGAGCACCTGGGATAAGGGGAAGTTCCCCACAGAATAAAAAAGCTGCCTCTGCACTGATTCTCTGATGTGGCCATCCAAGCAGATGTTGGCTGTAAAAGTGAGACAGACAGTGACATGGTACATGGGTGCATGTCTGGTAAGGTGGCTGCCAAAACCTTTTCTGCAAGTGTGGATGTAAGCCTGGAGTAATCATGGAAAAGTCCTAAGTGCTGAAGCAGGAGTGGTATCTATTTGTAAATGGGATTGGATAAGGTGTCTTCTTTCTGTATTTTTATTTTACTTGAAGTGAGATGTACACTCAGCTTCATTATCTATTTGAAAACAAATTGACTGCAAAGGAAAGCTTCATTGTCCATTTTACTAGAAAGGAAGGTTTCAAGAGCTGTTAAATTTATTGCCTTATTTTTGAGATGCTATCGTTCTCAAACCAGTGGGAAGGAGTATAGCTAAGTATATAGGAATGCTGTAATTGTAAAGGGATTTATCTGGACATAATGTTAAGTCTTCTCAAAGATTGCAGTGCATTAAAACGTTAAATTTGATTATACTTTAATCGGGCTGTTATCCCACATTTTTTTATCTTTTTCTGGAAGCCTGAGGGAGTTTGGTTTTTTTGCTTTGAATGTTACAGCCACAAACATGCTTATCATTGCCTAACAAATAATCACTTTTAGATTGTGAGCCTTCAGGGGCAAGGGTTGTCTGCCCACTCCCTGCTGGAGGGCTCTCAGTGCAGAGGTTACAATTCCAGCTGGAACATTTGAGTTAAATCATAATATAAATTTAGCAATAGTAAATATTTAAATTGGAGATTGTATGGATGTGTTAGAGCTGGTGAATGGCATCAAGCAATACAGCAGAACCTTACTGAACCTCTGCCGAGCTGAAAGCTTGCTTGTTAGAGCAGGAATGCTGCAATCTCCGGGAGGACAGGGTGTCTGGGAACATTCTTTCTGTTTTTAAGGCAATGTTTTGAATGGGGTTTTGAGAAAATAAGGCATAAAAAAGAAGGAGGTAATCCGAACTCATCAGCAAAATTCCAAAAGAGCCCCCAAAAATGTGTTGCAGCACAATTTCTTTTTATGTTCAAGTACTGAAGTGCACACCCTGGGCCAAACAATTATGGGACTAGATGGACTAAGCAAATAGCTTATCTCTTACAGAAAGCAGCTTAAGTTTAGAAGAGGAAAAAGAATTATAGTAAACTTAACTAAATCCCTTTGAGGATAAATGCTTCGGCTGCAGGCGTTTTTCCTGGCATGGAAGCACTGAAGGTTCAGCTATTGGAAGCTTGGCAGGAACGTGGTAACATTAATAACTCATCCTTCATCTGCTGATCAGAGTTTTATGTGAGAAGTTGTAGTTGTTACCCATCTGGCAGGATGTCTGAGGTGTAGAAGATCTCTCTGCTTGATAAAGAGCAGGTAGGGTTGGCAGCCGGCTGTCAGCTCTGTGGTGCCTGCCCTGGGTTGGGGGAGACAAGGTGCTGGGGGTGCTGGGGGTGTTGGGGGCTGTTACCACGAGTAGTTTCTGTGACATGGCTTTGCAGCTGGACCTTGGCTTCAGCGAGGAAGTATCCCCTTCTCCCTGGGGATAAAAGAAGCTGTGTGACATTTAAGTAGGAATAAAGTTAGACTGTTGTCCCATCAAGAGACTGTGTATTTGAAAACTGAGGGTGCAGCCTATTTATTGAACTGTAAACTAGTGTTTAATTTATTTTTTTTTTTACCAAAGCAGCAGAGTGGGTAAAAGAAGGGTGGACTTTTGGGTATATTTTCTCATATCCTGATTCTCAGCTGGATTTAATGCACGTTCCTACTGCTCTTGCCACGGAAAAGATCTTGGCAGAAGCAGAGGAACTCTGATGTGTGAGTAGGAGGCTCGTGTTTACATGTAGCTTCTTGTGTCACTGGGCACTTTGTGTGTATGCATATGTGTCATTTGCTTTTGTTATTTTAAGTTTTTTATTTAGTGTGACCTTTCCTGAATTGCTTTTAGCTAGTGGGTATAATGAAAGTGCCACTGCAGATATTTGAAAGTCAGGTAGCTTGTATGTGTGCAAATCTTCCTGAAACTTCCGCTGAACATGTAACGCAGTGAGAGTCACTGTGTTTTCAGGCTGAAGAGAAAACCAGCTCAGATAGGGAACAATGGAGCCTGTTCTTTAGTTAAAGGAACTTTTTGTCTGTTTTTGGCTCTAGATCTCCATGAGCATGCTATTAAATGTTCCAGTTCAAGGTTGCTGATTGTCCATTAAAAATAAAAGGAAGGAGAAAGTAGTCACTGAAAATCATTTACTTCAGTTACTCAGTAAACCTGCTTCCATATGGCTTGGAATGCAGTTTAGAAATTAAGTAAAACAAGATTTTAGTGCCATGAGTTAAGGTTGAGAGTTCATTTTGCCCTGAAGAGGGGCTATTAAAATCTTCAGCAAAATGAACTTCAGCAACACTTTGGTAGGCGCTCATTCTTTAGGCACATTTAGGGTGTGTAGTTAGAGCTACTAATATATTCTGTAACAAGATTTCTATCTTTACATTCTGTGGCTTAAAATCACCAAACTATCAGCTCCATGTGTGCCAGGTTCAATTTCTTACCGCTTTGAAGTTGCCCCAGTTCCAAGTGAATTTGGAAGAAGGAGACAGAGAGACTGGCAGTGTGTGTGGCTATGCATCAGAGAGGAGGTTTTTTCAGAGGAATTGCATGAGTTGCTGAGTGCTGTCTCTATCCGAGATAAAGCAATTTCATGTAACAACCTTTGTAGCTATGTAGACTTACTTATGTAAAAGCAAATTTGAATAACTTGGAATAAACCATTTTTAACAGTTCTGTTTTTCAGATTTCTAAACTAAAAAGGAAATAAGTTGGTTATATATATTTACTTTTTTTTTCCTCTTACAGTCCTTTTAATTTCTTTTAAATTTATTTTTAATTGTATTGCTGGGTTGTTTTTAGTGATAAAAAGCAGCCTCTAGGGACAAGAGTTGCCAGATGTGCTTTTATTTTGGTGCAGTTTGCTTTTGCAACTTGATAAATTCCCAGAGTGCTCTGGTTAGTAGAAGTGCCAGATGTTTACTGTGTGTTCCTCTACTTCTGATAGTGGTCATGAAAACACTGCAGAAACCTCACGGCCTAAAAGACAGGGGAACAGTAGATTTAGAAAGGGCAAAAAGGATTAAATAATTACACTTTAGCGCAAGCAGCTGTTAGCTTATTGTATGGTGTAACTTCTAATTGCATTGTACATCCATGCCAGCACAGGTTAAATCTACTTCAGTAGTTTTCACTTGTGTCTGCACTTGAGTAAAAGTGCTTGGTGTTAAACTGGGAGTCCTGCATGCACAAGTTGGGCTGTCTTTTCCAGATTAAAGGTCTGGCTGTTTTGGGAATTCTGTGAAATGAGATACAAAGTGTCTGCTCGCTGCTTTTTCTCTCTGGCTAGGTGAAACAGAAAATGCTGTTGGAAATTCGGCTACTCCAGCCGTGGGGGTGAGACTTCGATCTCAGGGGATGTGCTGCTTCGGATAAAAGAAGGGTTAATTGCCATTGCATAAAGAAGAGGGGCTGTAGCAGCAGTATAAGGGTGGGAGTGCATTTGCCAGGGTACATCCGAGGTGTGCTCTTTGCCTTGGTGTGCCGGGTCCTCGCCACTGCTGCAGGATTTCTGTTCTGGCAGCTGTGCCCATGCAGTGCCTGGGCATTCATGGACTGTTGCTTACAGGTATGAAAAGGATCTTGAGTATTTACCCTACTGCTGTCTCATTAGCCACTTCTTTGGGTTTCCTGCCTGTTGCCTTGTTGGGTGGTTTGTTTTGTTCCCGTAAAATCTCATGTGGTTAACTGACTTCAGCTGGAACACATCTCATGAGCTCATTAGGAGACATAGAGACCCTTGAAAAGGGATGCTCAAGGACCACTCTCTCCAGTCTTGTTTGCTTCTCTCATCTCTTCTCTTCTGCCCTGCATGGTCTCTGACCCTGCTAACCTGTGCGAAGCAAGGCTGGAGCAGTGTTGCTGAAAATCCAGCTTGGAGTCTCCCTGAGGTTTCTGATGTATACTGGGCACCTGCTCTGCACTCTGAAACCTGGGGATAAATGTCAATAAAACCTGAAGCTTGCACTTTTTGGTCAAAGCAAGCTCTTCTATAAGAGAATGCTCAGGAGTACTGCAGTAGGCAAAGTGAGATGTTGTTCATTTTCTTTGCTCTGTTAATAATCTTTGAGTGCTTTGGGGAACTGCTCAGAAATACAAAAATGGGCTCCTGTTGTGAAAGTCATCTTTAAACAGACCTCTCTGGTCATTTATAGTGAGGCAAGAATGAGATAAGATTTGACAGTTTATTGTTAGGGAAATAATGGCTGCTAATACTGCTTTTTAAATATCACATTGATTACAAAACCATTTGTGTAGGAGTGGTGTATGGCACTAGACCTTCAAAGAACTGGTAAACAAGGAAGATTCAGTGTAAACACTTAAATAGCGGCATCCAAAAGTAGGTTAGAGTGTTACACAACCTGAAAAAGCCCAGCTTTGAAGGACAACATTTTGGAAGATTTTAAAAAAAAGAAAAAAAGTGGTTTTTATAGATTTCAATTTTGTAAATGGTACTAATTTGACATTGATTATATAAAGGATCTTATTTTTGTCTCCAACTTACTAAAGCCTAATGTTTCTGTATGCAGTCCAAGATAAATAAATGTTAATAATTTTTTTGTTTGCAAGTTACTGTCAGTGAGGTTCATGTTGTTCATAAAGGCAATGCTTTCTGAAATGGAACTGGAGAATGTGTTTGCAGACTATATCAGAGATATTTTATATATATATATATGGATAGAGCTACTATGTATCCTCTTTAAGGGCCAGTCCAAAATTATAGCTGTGCCATTTGGGCAGTGGTATGGAGGAAATAGGGAGATCTGTTAGGTGTGAGCAGTTTTGTTTGGTTGCTTTTGTTTCTCAAATGAGTGTACGAGTCATGCTAATTATTCCTCCTTGATCATTTAAGTGTGTTAGCAAAAAAGACCATCATATGTTTCCATATATATTTATCTAATGAGATTTAATTAAAAGCTACTGTGGAACTCTTGTTCCTTAGTTGAAATGTGTTTCTCTATAGGAAATATCCTTTTAGCTTTGTGTTCATTGCTTTTCCTTCTCCAGTCATCATTCATTACAGGGTAGCCACACAGAAAGAAACCAAACTAGGTCTGCAGATTAATTTCAAATGGGGTAGATTTGGTTGCTCTCAGATGTTTAGGGAAGGAATTGTAAGTGAGAATCCTCATCATTATAACTGGATGGAAAGAAATAACGAAAATCCTTTTCTATGCAGCTTTTTATGTTAAATCTGTTCTTGTGTTTCCAGAGAGAAAAGCACTGATGAGAAAGTATGTGATAACATAAGCCCCATCCTGGTGTTAATGTTCTGCAGTGACTTCCATCACTGAAGTAGCACCAAAACATTTCCTAAAGTAGAGAGATACTATAAAAACACCCCTGTTGCATTTTCCTGTGAAATGTTTCCAGGACTTTTCAGGCAATAGAGACACTCAGTGCACAAATCGGTGCTGAGCTGAATTCTGGGGGTTTGTTTGCAGGAGGGTTGAGAGAAGGAGCTGTAGTTGCACTTGTACCTACAGCTGGCTTTGAAGCTTGAGTGGGCTCAGGTAGAGTGAAGCACAGTAATCCCTCGTGAAACAAAGCAGCAGAGAGCTAAGTCCTCTTAGCCAACACAGTAGGAGCTGTAAACCAGGCTAGGGAGACTTGTAATATTCCCACCTACTTTAGCAGGGCCATTTCCCTCTAGTACTCGATCGCAAAGGCTACTGATGGTTAAACCTTCCATTTGTTTTAAATTTCTTGTCTCAGAAACTGAATAACCATTGCAGGTATGGATTGTCTGTATGCTCAGAATGCCTAACGTGATTTGTAGACTTTCCTGTATGTCTTTGTCCATTATTACACAAGGGTTCTGGGGCTCCTTATACTTCTGTGGAGAAGAAAAGGAGGGGGGAAGAAAAGGCTAATGCCAGCTTTGACCTTTGCAGATTGTCCATGGAAGAGTTGATATTGGCAGGGTCCAGGCTAACAAGAATCTCGTAATTCATTATTACCCTGTTAAGGTCTAATAGTCTCCTTTAATAGGATATTGCAGGAGTAGAAATAGTTGGTGAAAATAGACAATAAAATATACAGTGGAAATAACTTTAAACGTATGGTCACTTGATCAAAAACAAGCTAGCAAAGCCTTTTAGCTATGGGAAAACTTTTCTTCTCCTTAATTTCCTGTGGGAAGGGAGAAAACAATTTTGTTCTTGGTAGCACTTTTTCTTTTCAGTTAGAAATGTTGAGTTTTTTTAGGAAATTCTTTACCGGATGCAGTAACGAGGCGAATTCAAGAATCTTTTTGTTTCCTGAAACAAAGTGGACTTGTTTGGAGTCTTGGGAACCTGAGAGTAAACGAGTGTATCATGTGCTACAATTCTCGTTTTATTTGTTTGTTCTGACTTTGAATTTGCTTTAACTTTAAATATGCTTTTAAAGACAGGAGGGCCAGTGACTTACAGGACAGACAGTTTTTATCTGTAAGTACAGGAAGAAGTAGGATGTAAATAAACATTAGTGACATACCAGTCTGCTGCTTCCTTTTCTGCTAACTTCTGTATTTAAGCTAGAACAGTTTCTTTGAAAATAACCCAAATATGTCCATTTTGTATTTCAGTATTTATAGTCTGCAATGTGTCAGAAATTCACTAGGCTAATCACATTCTGACCTCTTTCTAATAAAGCCTTTCTTTAAAACTAATTAAATTATTATAATTGTTAAGAATAATGATCTATTAAATTAGTTGCTACCCTTGCTGATTTAATGTGGGCCTATGACAATTGTTTTGTCCTTGTTAATTTTTTTCTTTATATTCCAGTTTCACTGTAACTTGTAAAATTGCAAAATAAAGAAAGTGGTTTAATTCTAGAGCTCCAAATTGCACTACTGAACTACTTTCAGACCTTCATTTTTTTTCTCCTAAAATCTTGGAAGGTAGCAAGAAACAGCTGTGCTTAGAACAGTTGCATTTATTTAGGCAAATTTTTTGTTGTTCGTTTCAGGAGAAAGAATACACCCAGTAGATAGCTAGAATGGAGCTGGAAGAAGTTGATACTATCCTAGAATGTCATCCATGTTACAGAACTGGAGACAGAGGGTGTGGGAGGAAAAAAAAAGTTACTTGTTAAAATTAAAGCCTTAAAGTAGCTGTGCAGTCCTAAGGATCATGCTGCAGTAGGCCTGAAGTAAAACTGTGCTTATTAAAGCTAAACAAAAATGCGCCCTTTAAAAAAGGAGTCTGTCCTGACATTCTATATCGGCAGCGAAAAAATTTCCCTACAAGAGCCTCACTTTTCTAAGTGGATTTTTTTGGATCTTGGGCACGTCAAAACCCCATGTTCTGCTGAGCCTCAAGGTTCGTTTGGAGCCTTGAAAGCCCTGAAAAGAGCTGACAGAAGTGCATGTTTTCATCATGCGAAATTGGGTATTTTAACATTTCAGCTGCACAGGACTCCATTCTTCGGTTTGACCTGACTGCTTACAGATGTTTTCTTCGTCGGTTGTGAGTAGAGCATGCCATGGCTGGTTTTGAGGGAAGACAACCTGTAGCAGGGTGTTGCAGGCTCTGCCTGCCAGACACAGATTAGCATCTGCATCTCTCTTTTCTTTTTTTCCCCCTTTTCTTCTGTGTTATCACTGTAACTTACAATGAAACTCAAAGCCCAATTTGTCACTCTTAAAAGGAGTTGAAAATTAGCAGTGAAAATACTATCCGCCTACTCTAAGGAATATTCCAGACAGTAGGTTTTAAAAGCTCTGAATAGTTTAAATTCAACTGGAATAAAGAAAATCCAAGCCCATTACAATACTGTACAGATTCGCTGTTCTGAGTGCCTCTTAATTGTTTGATTTCTAAGTGTGTGCAGAAATAAAATTAAAGTTAACTTCTGTGATTATTAGTTTAGTAAAATCAAACAGCAGTACAAGTTATGATGGATTTAAGAGACAAAATATAAAATGTATTTGCAGCCTGTCAGAATGTGTCTTGTACTGTGTGTAGGTTTATAGGTTTTAGTTTTGCTTTTTAAAATGCAGAATATTAAACATTTTGGATGTGTAAGAAGGCAAATCTGTTTTTTGCTCTTGGAATTTATTTTTGCTAGCTAGAAAAAGGTCTGTCTTTTATGAGACAGCGTTAGTAATGCCATAGAGGGGTTTTTTGTGTTTTATAGCTGCTAATCTCTGCCAAAACAGGAGCTCTTCTCTGGATATCAGTAACTTGGAAGAAAAGATGTGTTCAGAACACTGAATGTGGTACTTCTTGGTGTAAAGCTCCTGTTACACCATTCTGCCTACAGCCTCACAGAGGGGATTACTCAGGCTCTGTTGTGTATCCTAACCTTTTTGGGAATGAGTTTGTGTGTGCAAGGCAGGTCTGCTAGGGGCAATTTTTAACTTTTGCTTTTATTGCTGTTCTGTCTAAGTCTTCAGCTGGAACGACTTTGTGCCCTGTCCTTTCTTTTCCACTATTTCAGTAGTTTAGAGCAGTCACGGCTGCAGTTACCTGGGTTTCTGTGCTTTATCCACGTGTTGTCATGGCAGAAACAAAAAAATCACCTCCTTTCTGTGAAAATTCTGGAGGCCGTGCCCCGTGCAGCACTGAAGTAACTTCCCAGGTAATCAGCTGGTGCGGAGTGCAGGGCAGGGAGCAGCCAGCCTGTTTGCAGAGCCGTGCTCTCGATCCTCTTGGCCCTGCTCTCCCGGCACGGCTGGCCTGGCTCTGCCTTCGGCCCTGTGCTCCCTGCTGACCTCACCTGGCAGGCAGGAGGCTCTTGTGGCAGCCAAGCTGGGTGAGACCACAGTGAAAACAGCGTGGAGATAGAGGGTATGCCTTGCAGAAAGCTTCTTAGAAAGTAAAAAGTTCATTAGGAGGGGAAAAAAAAAATCACCTCTACTACTTTGTGGCTGGTTCTCCTGTTCTGGGCAGGTAGCAGGCAGTTGGGCCCTAGGAGTTAGGAGAGTCCTTTTGTATCCGTGTGTTCACATTAGCACAAATGGCTGATGCTGTCCATTTGCACACTGTCGTTTAAATGTCAAAGGGAGCACTTCTAGAGCGAGCAGTCATGCTGTGACTAGGTGTAGGTAAAGCCCTTTTAGAGACATTAAAGATGGGAGTTTGTAGCTAACTTCCAAGTAAGGCACTGGGAGGCTTTGATAGCCGGGGTGTTACAGCTCAGCAGTACTTTGTACAATACTTTACTGTGTAAAGTACTTCAGCACTTCGTACAGTAGCTGCAGCCCTGGGGCAGTGTGTGGGGGCAGGCTCAGGAACCTCTCAGGAAGGTCCCTGTGGAGCTGGGAGGATTGTAAGATTTAAAAAACTTCTAATGAGGGAGGGGTATTTGACATTAATTTGCCCACTGGAAAATAAAGAAAGGGAGAACTGGAAGCTCCTTCTGCTGGTTCCCTGAGAAACTCAGCCCTAACTTTTAAATTTTGGCAACCGTGCCAAGAGCACCGAGGCAAGTGCTGCAGTGAGATAAAGTCCTTTCCTCTCCGGCTGCCTCCACCAGATCCCAGTCTTGGTATGCAAGACTGGTAAAAAGCTTCTAGGAGGAGAGTGGGAGGGCAGGGGCTGGGTATCTCCATGTGTTGAAGGAGCCACTTTGATCATGAGCTCTGTGGTAGTAAAGACAAGTGCTGGCCTTTCCCACAGACTGAGATGTGGGGGCTGCTTGCACTGGTGTGGGGAAGGAGGGGTGCTAGTGCATGACTTTGACCAGCAGGCAATTGCTGGTGTTTTAATTGTGTGTGTAGAAATGTCTGTTATCTAGAAATAATTCAATTATCCTGCTGTATATATGTTGTCTGTCCTTTGTCCTTTAGGGTGTGTAAGGTGCAGGTCGGTAGGAACTGTTAATGCTACAAGTTAAAAATAATAAATCCAATGCATCTTGTTACTGCCTGCTTTGATCTTCTTGGGCTCTGCTAAGCTGTTTTTCTCCCAGGCAAAGGGAGATAGTGGGATATAGTGTACATATTATCTCCTTCACAGCTGCATGTGTGCACACAAAATAGACATTTTTCTTTAGAAATGGCAGATTTGGATCACACATTCAGCAGTCAAAATGATGATTTTACCACATCCTGCCTGCGCAGGAAACTTTTTTTTTTAAAGCTGATAAGTTGATTCCTTCATATTTTGTCAAAACAAAAAGCAAAGCAAGTTACTTAAAGCTGCAGACAGGTTTGGATTCTCACGTGGTCAGTTTGCTGCTTTGTATCACGTGCATATGTTTAAGATAAAGTGAAAGCCTTGCAGTCAGCTCCTGTTCTACCTGTACTAACCGGCTTCCTATGGCCACTAGGATGTGATTATCTGGAAAAATGTCCTCATTATATTAAGAAAAAGTTGTGGGGTTTGTTCTTGGTTAGCTGGGTTAAATCAGTTGGGGAGAAAAATGTTTACAGTACCAATATTTGGTCCAATTTTTGAATAAATAGCTTGAGTTGGAAGTTTCTGAAAAATAGCATCTAGGTCCAACACTGTGGTCATGGGCCGGGATGCCACTCACTAGATCAGGTTGATCAGGGCCCCATCCAACTGAGTTTTACTTTAAAACATCCAAGTATGTTAAAAAAGATTGTGCCAAATGTTCACATAGTAGCTGCAAGGCTCTCATTTGTGTGGTAATACTTAAAAGAGAAAGGAGCCAATCAATCTGATAATACATGTGTATGCTCATTAGGAAGGAGTGGAAGATACTGTGTTGTGCTAGCTGAAGCGAAATGAGAGACCTTGCTGACAACAGAGCAAGGCCTAAAATGTGCTGTCCAAGTCATGAGCAGAGTGCAGAACATTTAGAAAAATGCTGTTTAAATGTAAGGTACTGCAAAGTGTTCACTACTGCTGGATTTTATGCACTCACTCCAGCAATCTTTTTTACAGAATTGGATTTTGTGCTGTGTAGTCTATGTTGCTCTTCCTTTTATTAATATATATCAGCTACAGTATTATACCTTTCAGATATTTCACTTGCACAGAGCGGGCTTTGGTGCTGTGAAGTGACAAAGGAAAAAAAAAAACATCATGTAGCCCGAAGTAAGAAGCCTTCTGTTTTACTAAAGTACTGCATTGCTTTGGTCATAGCCTTTGGAAAACTGTTAAGTGGAGTGATGCACAATATGTAACAGGCAATATAACATAAGAAAAAAATGAAACCTTCTGAGGATGTGCATGTCATGCTGGGTTTGTTTCTAAGTGGTAAAATTAATGTCCTCAGTCAACAATACTGATTTTGGTTTTGTTCTCTCGTAGGAATGTTTACCCTTGCAGAAGTTGCATCGCTCAGTGACATCCAGCCAACTTACCGTATCTTGAAACCATGGTGGGATGTATTTATGGATTATCTCGCTGTTGTTATGTTAATGGTTGCCATTTTTGCTGGAACCATGCAGCTGACAAAAGACCAGGTGGTCTGCTTGCCAGTTTTGCAGTCTACTGTAAATTCAAAAGCGCAGCCTGATACAGCAGGGAAGGCTGACTTTACCACTGTTGAAACAACCACTGGTCAAGAAGAAGCGTCGATGAGAACTGTTCCCTTCGAAAGTACCCCTACTGTAATACCTGAAGTTCTTCTGAGCAGAGCTACCTCTTCTCAGTACCAGCCCACTGAATCGAACCAGGAGGTAAAGAAGGAGCAGCAGAAAGATTCCTCAGGCCGTAAAACAAATTTGGATTTTCAGCAGTACGTATTTATCAATCAGATGTGCTATCATTTGGCTCTTCCTTGGTACTCAAAGTATTTTCCCTATCTTGTTCTCATCCATACTATCATTTTAATAGTCAGTAGTAATTTTTGGTTCAAGTATCCCAAGACTTGTTCAAAAATTGAGCATTTTGTGTCTATATTGGGGAAGTGCTTTGAGTCTCCTTGGACTACAAAAGCGTTGTCTGAAACGGCATGTGAAGACTCTGAGGAGAACAAACAGAGGTTAACTGGTGCCCAGTCTCTGCCCAAGTATGTTTCCACTAGCAGTGATGAAGGAAGCCCAAGTGCTAGCACTCCCATGATAACTAAATCTGGCTTCAAATTTTCAGCCGACAAGCCGATGATCGAGATTCCCAGTGTCACGATTTTAGATAAGAAAGATGGAGAGCAAGCCAAGGCGCTGTTTGAGAAAGTCCGTAAGTTCCGTGCTCACGTGGAAGACAGTGATCTGATTTATAAGCTCTACGTTGGCCAGACTGTCATCAAAACTGTCAAGTTCATATTTATTCTCTGCTATACTGCGAACTTTGTCAACACCATCAGTTTTGAACACATTTGCAACCCGAAAGTGGAACACCTGATTGGCTATACACAGTTTGAATGTACACACAATATGGCTTACATGTTGAAGAAGCTTCTTATCAGCTATATTTCCCTCATCTGTGTCTATGGTTTTATCTGCCTCTACACGCTTTTCTGGCTGTTCCGAATACCTTTGAAAGAATACTCTTTTGAAAAGGTCAGAGAAGAGAGTAGCTTCAGCGATATCCCCGATGTCAAAAATGATTTTGCGTTTCTCCTGCACATGGTAGATCAGTATGACCAGCTGTATTCCAAGCGATTTGGTGTCTTTTTGTCAGAGGTAAGCGAGAACAAGCTGCGCGGGATTAGTTTAAACCACGAATGGACTTACGAGAAGCTTCGGCAACACGTCTCCCGCAACGCCCAGGACAAGCAGGAGTTGCATCTCTTCATGCTGTCGGGAGTCCCCGATGCGGTGTTTGATCTGACAGATCTAGATGTGTTGAAACTGGAGCTGATTCCCGAAGCGAAAATTACAGCCAAAATCTCCCAGATGACAAATCTTCAGGAGCTTCATCTGTACCACTGCCCTGCGAAGGTCGAGCAGACTGCCTTCAGCTTCCTCCGGGACCACTTGAGATGCCTTCATGTGAAATTCACAGATGTTGCAGAAATTCCTGCGTGGGTGTATTTGCTCAAAACCCTCCGTGAATTGTATTTGATAGGCAACTTGAACTCGGAAAATAATAAAATGATAGGGCTTGAATCTCTCAGAGAGTTGAGACACCTTAAAATTCTCCATGTGAAGAGCAATTTGACCAAAATTCCCCCCAATATCACAGATGTAGCACCACATCTGACAAAACTAGTCATTCATAACGATGGCACTAAGCTTGTGGTACTCAATAGCCTTAAGAAAATGACAAATGTTGCAGAGTTGGAACTGCAGAACTGTGAACTGGAGAGAATTCCCCATGCCATCTTCAGTCTCTCTAACTTACAGGAACTGGATTTAAAGTCAAATAGCATACGCACAATTGAAGAAATCATCAGTTTCCAGCATTTAAAAAGATTGACTTGTTTAAAGCTGTGGCACAATAAAATAGTCAGCATTCCTTCATCCATTACCCATATAAAGAATTTGGAGTCTCTTTATCTCTCCAATAACAAACTTGAAACCTTACCTGCCGCAGTGTTCAGTTTACAGAAACTTAGGTGTTTGGATGTAAGCTACAACTCAATTGCGGTGATTCCAGTGGAAATAGCTTTGCTTCAAAATCTTCAGCATTTTCACATCACAGGAAACAAAGTCGATGTTTTGCCAAAACAGTTGTTTAAATGCGTTAAATTGAGGACTTTGAGTCTGGGACAAAACTGTATTACCTCAATCCCAGATAAAGTAAGTCAGCTGTTGCAGCTGACTTACCTGGAACTGAAGGGAAACTGCTTGGACCGTCTGCCAGCTACGCTGGGGCAGTGTCAGCTTCTCAGGAAAAGTGGGCTCGTAGTGGAAGATCACCTCTTTGACACTTTACCCTCAGAAGTTAAAGAGGTGTTGAATCAAGACACAGGCATTCCCTTTGCTAATGGGATTTAGACTGAGGTGAAATGCTCTGGTAGCTGACTTCCAAATGGCAAATGCTAAAAAGTTGGCAATTGTGAGATCATGTGTTTTAGAAAGCATAATTCCTTGGAAGGCAGAATTACTAGCAGGATTAGAAGAAGTGCAACTGAGTGTTCAATGTTTGCAGTGTTTTAAAAGTTCATTTCCAAAATTTTTGAGAGGGTAAAGAACCTTAATAATCTCAATTCTTTTTTCCTTAAATTGTTTGTAACTTGGATGCTGCCGCTTTTGAATGTTTACAAATTTGCTTGCCTGCTTAAAGTAAATGATTAAATTGATGACCTTTTCTTACTATGCAAGTTATTCCTTAAGGTCTGGTTTTACTTTAGTGCATTATGGGGAGACAAACTAAGGCTAAATGTTGTATGTGGTATGGGCCTAACAGCACTTGAAACACATGTTGTGTTTCAAGTGATGTTAGCTATCTTTGGCAAATGAAACCAGTTTGGCTGTGATTTGAACTGCACCAGAACCACCATTTCCCTGCATTAAGGTATGTGGTTTCATAGAATCATTTGGGTTGGCAAAGACCTTTAAGATCATCGAGTCCAACCATTAACCTATCACTGCCAGGTCCACCATGTCCCTAATCACCATGTCCGCGCTTTTGTTGAATGCCTCTGCGGATGGTGATTCCACCACTTCCCTGGGCAGCCTATTCCGATGTTTGACCACCCTTTCAGTGGAAAAAAAAAATTCCTAATAATCTAAACCCTTCCTAGCACAACTTGTGTCTTCTTGTGCTATTGCTTGTTACGTAGGAGAAAAGCCTGACCCCCACCTCACTACACCATCCTTTCAGGTAGTTGTAGGTGGCGATGAGGGTCCCTCCTGAGCCTCATTTTCTCCAGGCTCAACACCCCCAGCTCCCTCAGCCAGTCCTAGCAGGACTTGTGTTCCAGGCCCTTCACCAGCTCTGCTCCCTTCTCTGGGCACTGCAGCACTTCAGTGTTTTGCATCAGGCTAAGTGTGTTTGCCTTCATTCTTCTCCTCAAGGCCTCATGTTTTTGGGTGAGATTCCTTCTGTGATCCGGTGTGGTAGTCCTTCACGCTGGTACAGACTGGTCACCTTCCTGCAGCTGGTCTCGCCCTCAGCCTTCATAATGCTCCTCTGTTCCATGCAGCAGTGGGTGGCAAAAAGGAGAATATTGCCACGTGGCTTTCAAGTTGGAGATAGTTTTGATGTTTGAACTTTTGGAAGGTGACTTTGAAAGCCATTAACACCAAGTGACTTTACTGCTCATGTTTTGCTCTTCTAAGTTTTTATCTGGAAAATTCCAGGTGTTTTATGAGTTGGTGATTGTTCTGTTCCACAGCCCTTGCTTAGGATGTGGGGTGTCATCTCCATTTACTAGACTAATAACAGATGTAAGATCTGCTTTTCACTTAACCGTGATTAAGCTTTATCACCTGTTGTGGTATCTTCCATACCTGGACTTTACCATACCCCAGCCCAACTAATCTGATATCTTTGAACACTTAACTCACTGTTAGAAATCCTAACTGTGTGCCAGAGAAGTCATCCAATAAAGAAAAAGGCAGACAGCAGTGAGCTTGGATTTTTTTTTTTTTGTTGGCCTTTTGGTGGTGTTTTTTTTTTAATTGAGTTTGCATTGCCAGAACCATTAGAGAAATATAATCCATTAAATCTGCAAAATCATCAGTTGTAAATCTCAGTCATTTACATTCCATGTGTGCAGAAAAGAAGTACTATGCTGGGAGATGATTGCATGATTACTCATGGTTTAAACACAATTCCCTATTGTAGTGTGGTCAGGACTGAACTAGTCTGTAGTTCAAGGGACTGTTCTTCTCACACAGAAATCCTCATGCACAGTGATTTCTACTGTAACTTCACCAGAGCTGCCCTGACTTACACCACTATTAACGAGCGGATAGTTTAGGCCTAGAGGCATTGAGCAGGCAGGAACATTTCAAATACTGCTCTTAGAAGTCTTGCACATTTTATTGTTAATAATTTACCGTTAGTCATGCTGGGAGGACTGTTCTCAGCTGTAGGTAGCAGTCTCTGAATACATACCTGCGCCATATGTTTATGTATCTCAGAAGACCAGTTTATGAATAGTGGTTTTCCTATTTCTCATGGAGATACAGACTGTTTTCCCCTTGCCAGCAGGTAGTAAACTTGGGATGTTGACCGTTTTGCAACACCAAGTCACAGGTTAGGCAGAATACTTGGAGTTATGGATCTGTCCTCCACTGGGAAACTTAGTGTTAATCCTCAGAATCTTTTTTTTAAGTAGAAGTTAAGGCTGCAGCGGACTTTTCTTTTTTTAAGAAATTCTTTCATTTGTTTATTTTTTGCACATAGATCACTTTAAAATTGCTGGACTATTGACTCTTTAGAAAAACTGTGGAATATATTACTGGTGTATGCTTTGTATTTGCTGTTGAGTGTCATTTCAGTTTCCATGAAATTGTGTGTAGGAGGGAGGAAGAGTTGGAGGATGACAAAATTATTAAAATATTTAGGAAAAGTAGTAGTTCTATTTTTCATTTTTTTCCTCCTTTTTAATAGCAGAGTCGCACAGAACGTGGCTGTGTATTGATCTAGTTTTTAAAAGGTGTTTTTGGTGTTTCTGATTCTCCTGCTGGCCCTACTGATGTTCAAGAAATAAACCCATGTCTATTTTATATGACTGTGGTATACTCAAAAATTAAACCTACGTCCACTTAATGAGTATGGTATACATAACTTAGACCACTGTTTTGACTAGTTAGTAGCCAATTGTACTTATTTAGACAATTTCCTCCAAAATAAGTGTATGTTAAAATTAATTTCAGGCTTCTAATGCTTGCTTAGCATAAACTCCATTCTTGTTTTTAGGAGATCTTTCTCAGAGTGGGGAGGAACTGCCCAGCACCCCCAAGTCACCTCCCCCCAGTCCTTCCTCCTCTTTGTGACTGTTTATAATGTTCCTGTTTCCTGCGTGTCAACTGACACAGTTTTGCTTTAAAGTCTTGGAAGTTCATCTCTTTTCCATGTAAAGCATGTGAAATATATTTTGCATTTCTATTTGATTTAATAAATAAGATGTTTATATCTTCCTCTAATCTATTTTTTTAATGGACGAAAAGTGTGTTTGCATAGTAGAAGTTCTCATTTCAAGTATCTTATGCTGAAATTGTTCTGTGGTGCCTGTACTCTAAGAAGGAAGACATGACTTGCTACTCCCAGTAAATCCTGTAGGTATGTTTCTATCTAGAATACAGTGCTTAAGGATTTTTTTTTCCATGTACACAATCTAAATGACCTACCACTGTTTTTATTTGGCTAATTAAATACTGCAGAACACATGTATGGCTCTGGAAGAAAAACCTGTGTTTGTTCAAATGAGAGGAAGTAGGAAATTGCCCATTCTGTTTGCTTCTGCCACTGTAACTCATTTTGGTAAAGATCCTTTAGTTTTCCAATAAATTGACCTTTTGGAAACTGCTTCCAATGATGCAAACTGAACTATGGCATTTCTGGGCAGGTATCAAGCCTCTTGGTGTAAGGGAAGATGCTGACACTTGTGAAAGGTTCTCTGCTGCAACATAAATGGCTTTGCAGTCCTAAGCTGCCCTCTCTGGTAGCAAAGCAGGATGCCCAGGCACTGTACATCATGTCTGAGTATGGGAATTCTGCTTTGTGGACTGCATTTTTAATAAAAATATTACCAAAATAGCTGTATATTGTGTTTCTATGGATGAGCAGAGAAATTAGTGGTGTATGGTTACATGAAGGCAGTGGATTAGATGGTGATTCCTTTACTTTAAAGTCAAGTTAAACCAAGCAGGTCCTTCCACAGCTGTGGTGTTGACTGTCATTCTCATTTCTTGCAGGAACAGATTCTGGCATTCAGATTTCTGAGTTCTCAAGACAAGGAGTTGAGCAGGAAACCTGACAGTCTCACATATAACTTCTGCAGCTTGTTGTGAACATGAAAAATGGGCTTCTCTTGAGTCTTTGGGTTGCAACCCTGTGAGGGTGCTAAACATGAGAACAAAAGTCTCAGATTTGCTGAGGCATCTTCATAGCACAGTGGCACGGGGCTGAGGGGAGCTTATCTGGGCAGCTGTCACCCAGTGTGATGGGAGTGTTTTCTGTGCAGCAACTGGCCTCAAGGCCACTATGGACCATGGCACTGCTTTTCAGTCCAGAGCAAGGAGGGGGGCCAAGCCTGTGACTTGAAACCTACTTTAAGGTTTGGTACATCCTTCTTCTCACCTGGGGTAAAGGATATTGAAAACACTTATATTTCCTGTCTATAAGCTGTGGGTTCTTTAAGGGAGGTAAAATGCCTGAGTGATTGTGAAACAAGCAAATCGTGCAGAAATTATGTCATGTAGAAATAGTCAAGAGTCAGGGGCAGTCTCATCATTAGCTGCATGGCAGAGCCCTGTCAGTGTGTTTCTAATGTGTGATCCCAGCACAATTTGATTTAGACAGCAAATCATCATCAGTCTGGGTGGGACTAGAAGATGCCTCAGAATGTTTTTGAGCCTGCCACCCTGCCTCATGCAGAAATAAGGTTCCCTAACTCATTCCTGCCAGATGTTTGTCAATATTAGGATGAGTTAGACATTGATGGAAAGTCCAGCCTCCCTAGGCAAGCTGTTTACTTAATTATCTCTGTATTGAAGAAACATTGGAAGACAACTGCTAGTGCTCTGTTTAAGCCAAACCAAGTGGTTAGAAATATATCAACCTGTTTGCTTGCAGAAGTACAGACAGACTGCTATGTGGATATGTTGCATCCCGAGCAGCTTGGGAGGACTGATTAGGATTCCTTTGAAAAAAGCCCTGAGGGACAGCTTGCATCAGTTCAGTTACAGGTAGATACAACGCCAACAGTTGTGTTCTCCAGTGACAGTAGGGCCAACCACGGTGCAGTGCATCCATGACTGGTCTGCCTGGTCTTAGAGTGGAGACTGATATCCTTGCCCTTGCGAAGTCTGGGTGCTTTGTTTCTTCGAAAAGATATTTTATAAAGGTGTTTAAATAAAAAGTTTCTTGAGCAAGTTTGCTGTAGGAACACTCAAGTTCATCCTTAAGACTACCAAAATGAAAGATTTGAGAAGAATTCTGTAGCGATTTTGACCCTGGCATGAATGCCTTGCCTCCCTCTGTGAATTGATAAAATTACTGCACATACTAATGATTAGCTTACAGCGTTACCCAAATGCTTGGCATTTTAGTACTACAGAAGAGTTCCCAGTTCAGGCTGTCCCCTTGTGCTTATACAGTGTGTTCAGCACTTAAACCAGAGGCATCAAACATTGAGGTTGCAAAACCCTGTGGGTTTATGCTGTGACCAATTTCCCAGGACAGCAAATCATTCCCCATGCTGCTCAAGGGAGGGTACGCTGTGTCACTGAGTACAGTTGTTTCTGTAGCAAAGATGAGGCTTTAGAATTAAGCTCAGAAGCAGATTTTCCAAGCTGATTACAAACACTCACTCATTCCACGATAAAAGTCATGAGGGATGTCGTTTCTGGCTGAGATGCTGAAAATAGTTCCTGTAACTCAGCCAGGCATGGGTGCAGAAGTGGCAGCTCTGTAATGCTGCACATCAACACAATGCAACTCAAGTGCGGATCTTTTAAAACCACACACCCTGGAGTTTGGCCAGGCTGCAGCTCTCTCCCTTCCCTGAAGAGAACAGCCCCTAAGCCCTTTTGCAATTACTATCGCTGGGACCTTTGTTCTGTCTTGCCTCCAACAGCACATTGCCCCTTTAGCTGGAGGTAACACAGGGTTATTGGTTTAATGATGACTGTTTGGGAAGAAAGCCATCCTCTAAATTAACACCACAGTTGCTTGCAGGAAGTCTTCCAGCATAGAGCAGGTCTGTTCCCATAAAATGAACATGCTGTGCCCATAAACAATAAAATTTCAAGTTAGGACTGGGTTGTGTAGACCATTTGGAATAAATGCACGAACATGTTGCTGTTCTGCTAACCAGTTCTGGGTATTTTTGCTGCTTCACGTGGTTTGTAAAAATGAATTTTAAAACCATTTTCCCTAACCATGCTGCAGCAACTCCAGAGCCAGTGTTGCTGGCCTGGGGCAGGTGGGCTTCCCCCAGAGGGTGTTGCTGGAGGTGCTCTGGGCAGAGCTGACGTGGGAGAAGGTCCACATGTTGTGGCTGTTGCCAGCACCCCATGAAGGGTCCACTCTTCTGGGGAAGCCAGATTTACTTCGCTCCTCCTGAGGCATCTGTGGGAGATGGCATACAAGAAAGAGTGTGCCCTTAAACCCTAAAATAAAGGGAATACTGTTGAATGAAACACGTGTTTCTGAAAGGCGGGATTGTGATATTAGGAGGAAATGCAGAATAATTGGGGGGGAAAAAGGGAATGAATGGTCCTGAGAGAAGCCCCCAGGTCTGACTTGAAATTTCATAAGTTTTAGAAAGATAGTGTAAAATCTGGAATGCAAATTACAGGTGCTCCTGCCTAGAGCCAAGTTCACATTCTCAGGGACTGTATGACTTTGCCTCTTTTTTTGTATTTTGTTTCTTGACATCTGTCCCCTCTGCCTCTCAGAGCAGGGCCTTAGGGTGCCTGTGCAGCTGGCTGCTTACATCCTCTGCTTCCCCTTCTGCTCCTGTGCAAGTATCTGTGATAAGCTCACCTTGGCACTTAGCCCAGCAGGGCCATGCCAGGAACTGCACCCCTGCCCTGCTGTGTGCTCAGCAGTGCCCCGCAGGGAAACCCTGCCACTATCAAGGGCCAGAGTCTAATCTGGGAGCTGCAGCTTCCCCTCGTGAAGGGATTGTCCCTCCTCTGGCTGGCCGGCGATACCCGCTTGGGGTGGAGCTCTGCCAGCACAGCTCCAGCTTCCTACTCCAGGGCTGCCGCATGAAAGTGCTGGGGCCGGCGGGGTCCTGTTCCAGCTCACACAGCTGGGGGAACCACGTTCTTCCTGCGGCCCTCCAAGGAAAGGGTTGCTATAACATCCTTAAATTGCAATCTCCATAGGCATCCCCATGGCTCCTGCATTATTGTGTCTTAAGAGCCTCCTGTGTCTTTGCTAGAAATTGGGTTGTGTCTTTCTAGTCCTGTTCAGAGAGGATGCAGAGAACACCTGGTGGTTATCACAGCCTCTTCTGCAGCAAGTGTTTCTCCTCTATCCTTTTTTTTTCTCTGCCCTGGGTTAAACCTCTTTCTTCAGCCTTTCTTGTTTGGGTGTGGTTTGTAACTCCTGTTTCTCTCCTCTGAATCCTCTCTGTTTACCAAGTTTGATGAAAGTAGTGGTATCTGTAATGGGATGTGGGATGTGGGCTAAAGCCTCCCAGTGTAGAGCCCTGGCCCTGAGGATGGACACACACCCAGGAGGAGACTCCCCAGGAGCAACACTGTCACACAAGGTCTTGTTTGCCCAGCGCTCCATCTGGCCACCACTTCCTCCACAGAAGGGGAATTCAGAGGCCATTTTGCAAGGCGCCTTTTGTCTGGTGGCTGCTCAGGGCAGCAGCAGGGTGTTGCACAGTGTGTGCTGCCCTCATTTGCAGTTTGCCTTCTCTGAGGTCCGGGGGGATATCTGAAGGTGGAGGTGGTTGGTCTCCAGGCTATTGCCTAACATGGGAGTTTTATTGTGGAGTTCTTCCCACACTGTAGCTGCAAGAATGTCCTATAGATGTAAAATGCTGGCAAGTGGAGACTCTGAGCATGTACCCAGGTCTGTAAGGCTGCAATGCACAACAGAGCTGGAAATCAGGTGCCTTTCAGGGCCTCAGGTTTTAAGGTATTGAAATTGTGAAATGTGCTTAACAAAAGGCAAAGGCCAGCTGGGTTGTAATTTGCTCACTGTCAGTATTGGTTTGTGTATTTGAGACTTAAGGAAATGCCAGCATGATCTGACCCAGGAGAATGAGATAGGTTTCTAGCTGTCTTTGTACTAAAATCTAGTTAAGTAAATTGGCTTTAAAATGGAGTGTGTGTGCGGTGGCGCTGTCCCTGCGAGTCACCACTCATGTGGATGAATAATAGTACTTGGGAATGTTCCTCAAATCTTCACAGCTATTTATGGCTGAGTGCATGTTCCTCTCACCGCAGATTTCAGCCTTCACCCAGAGCAGAGGTGTTTTCCCCAGGTGCTGCTGATCTGAAACCCTGGTGATTCCACATCACGTCTTCAAGACTGGTCAACTCCAGGAGTCCACACAGGCATTGCACAAATGAGCTTTAGCGTGTCCTCTCTCAGGGACCTCCTCTTCTTTCCATTTAGGACCAGTATAGATGACAGGCTGCAGTTTTGAACTAGAACTCTGCAGAAGAGGTCTTAATTAAAACATTTTTCTGAAGTAATTAAAAGACTGTAAAATAATCATGTAGACAGCAGCTACAGCATGGTTTGAAACTTGCCTTTCTCCTCCCTGCGAGGAAGTCAAGTGAATCTTGGCCATGTCTGTGCTCCCAGGTATGCTCCCAGCCAGGCTGTCTCCAAAGGAGTTGTCCCCAGAAGAATTACACACACTGTGAAAAGTAAGTTCAGAGGAAGGCAGGCAGGGTACTGTCCTGTGTACAGGTCCTTATGCCTATGGAGCTTTGTTTGTGTTTGTCCTTGCATTGATCATCTTCAGCAACATCTTTAACTCTGAATATATTTGTTTAATCAAATGTTTTTAACATTTCTTTACAGGGCTTGTAACTGCTGAGTGCCCCAGAGGAACTCGAAGGAGACAGCATGGGTTGTGAAACACTGAATAGCCTTGTTGGGGCTCTGAGGGTCCAAAAATGAGCATTTTAGCTTTACATTCTGCTGCTCTCTCCTCAGCAGACTGAGAAAGGAGGAGACCTCAGAGATGTGGCACTGCTGTGGTTCGGTTAGGCAGCAGTGCTCCTGACAGTGTGAAGGGCTGCTGCTATTATTAGCAAAATAGTGGTGGTGTGATTAGCTCTGTGCAAGACTGGAGCTCAAAGAAGCTTAAAGGATGAACGGGTAGATGCACACTGGACTAGGCACTGGATATTATAAAACTATGTCAGTCCTGTGTGATGTGGAAAAAAGTGTGTAGATGCTGGTTCTCTACTTGTTATCCTGCTGGCCACAGCATTTCCAGTGCTTAACAGCTAATGGGCCTCAGCGAGAGCTGCTGCTGCTCAGTGTATCAGTGCAGCAGGTGGGGTGCCTGGGATGGGTTTCTCATGCTGTGATGTGTAGTGGGAGTGTGCCCTTTACAAGGACTTGGGTTAAAAATGCCCTGAGCCCCAAGATCATTGGCTCTCAGCAGTCACACTGCCTGCAGAGGTGTCCCTTCCTGTCACTAACTGTGAACGACACATTTTGGGGCACAAAAACAACTCAAAACACTCATTTTAGCACAGAAGTATTTTGCTGTGGTGCTTTTTAGGAGGTTTACTGCTGTGAAATGCCTTGCTACAGGATACTGGGGATGATACAAGTTTTCTTAGTCTCAAGAGGATGCAAAGGAAGTTCATGGGAAGATTGGCAAATACATGGAAACTACCTCTGCTGTGGCATGGCCCTGGCTTTTGCCTTTTCCTTATGATCTGCAGCATCTCCTTTGGCTGCTGTCAGGAAGGGAGGTTCTCCCACAAAATGCCCTGGTGGAGAGTGTCTTCCTATCAGGAAGCACAGCTACGACATGTTCACACTGCAGAGCACCCAGGATGGCTGCCAGCCTCCTGGCATGGCTTCAATTCCTCCATCATGACACCTTTATTACAGCCTGCTTGGGTTAAATTTCCTGTCCTTCTCTGTCTTGTTTTTGTCTGTCCTTCAGAGTACATACTCATTGTGCTTTTTCCAGACCAGCCAGTGGTGTCATCTGGGCACACAGGCATGATCTGTTCAGAGGGGAGAGGCTTTACTCCTTGGTGTAAGCCTTTGGTAGATGCTGCTTTGATTGTGTCACACAAACAGACCCAAACAATGGTACGGAGCTCCCTATGTTGGGGCTCCTCCCTGGCAGGACCCCTCTTGTCCCTTTTGCTTGCAGAATGCACCATTATTTGCTGTTTCTTGAGTGATCTCAGCTTGTATGGCCTTCCAGGACTGGCTCCAGCATGGGCTCCTCTGCAGGAGACAAGGATGGGACTTCAGTCACTGCTGGCAGAGGATACTTGAGTCCTACTCCTGCTCACAGAGGGGGAGACAGGATTGCCAGATACCCCCATCCTCCCTGATTTGTTCTAAATACAGGCATGTCCCTCTGGTTTGACACATGGAGGGGAAGGGGTAGATGGCTGCTGCCTGGCTTTTGCTGATTTTGTCTCTCCAGAGCACTGTCCACAAAAGGGCCCAGACGGGCTCCTCCACCTTACCTGCATGCTGGGTGTGCCCCCATTGCTGGGGGGTGTGCTGATTTGGGGGCAGAACAAGCCAACTGGTTTGGAGCTCTTTCGAGCTGACTTAGAAATGCAGCGGTTTTTTCAGACTGAGCAGACAGAGACTCTTACTGTCTCCTGGAGCAGTCACGACATTTGGAGATGCAGCTCTTGTTTCTTGTTTCCTTCTATGAAGTTTTGCACAAGGGCAGTGACTGTCAAAGGCCAGGGGATGGAAATTTCCTGTTTCTAATGTTGCAGGGTTGAAGTAAGGCACAGCTTGTGAGATTAATGCAATGATTATGAGGAGTTTGGAACTGGTCCTAACACATCACAGAAAGCAAAGAAATCCTGCAGTTCGGTGTGCTGACTTTTCACAGGGCTGTTCTGCCTCTTCACTGCTCACCTCCTGAAGCTCTGTCCTACAAAGCATATGGTTAAATGAGCTCCAGTGAAACAATCCCCTGAAAAACCTGGGTTGCTTCTCAGAGCTTCATCACTAACTGGGGTGGAGGTGAACTGTTCCTGTTCTAACTCTTCTTAAAGGAATTTTTTCTTTTACCAAAACGTTTGTTCTGAATTCCTTTGGCTTCACATTCAAAATTATTTGAAACTTGTTTTTTTTTCTAGATGCCTCTTTTGAAAACTGCAGACTTGAGCCATTGTGCATGGTAGCTCTGATTTCAACCTGCTAAAATTTGACAACAATATCTGCAGTTTTTATTTTCTCTTCCCTGTGGGTTTTATTTTGGTTTCTTCTTATTTGCTGCTGATTTGGAACAGGAAAAATTCCGGCTAAATTCCTCCTCCCTAATAAAATCTAGTGAAAAAGTTCTCATCTGAAGGAACTGTATCCCCCTGTTAGTATGTGGGGAACATTTTCTTCCTGAAAGGGTGTTACTGTACATTTATGCTAACTTTATCAGAAAAAAAAACCCCACTCTCTGAAATGCAGGGACGTTTTGAAGATGCCGCCATCCTTCATTAACTAATTTGCTGTTTTATTGACGCCACAGAATTGTGGGGAACATTTCTGTGCCAGGCCTTCTCAATGGGCTGCTTGTGCTCAGATAGGTGCTCAGTTCTGCAATGGCTGTACAGCCCTGTCCTTTAGCTTCTGTAAGTATCTTTTTACAAGCTCTAGGATGAGAATTTGTTCCTGCAATGTTTTTACTTTGGTGCAGTTCTCTCAAGGAGTAAAAGACTGTGTATGGGGTGTTTACTGGGCGAACAGCATGGCTTCAAAATCCTGCAAGTGAAACTGCCCTTTGTTTTATTGATTTTCACTGTTCCGAGCATACCAAGAGAAAATGCAAATACTGTGTAGAATGTAGATCTTCAGATGCCATCTGGGGATAAATATTTACAAAGACACAAGTTACAGGTAAAGAATCATGCTCAGGGCTGAAAAGAAAGTCCAGACCTTACTTTGTCCTCTTGTCTTTTCTGATCTGGCTCAGTCAGGGAAATAGCAGTGGCTGGTCAGCCCTGCCCTGGCACCCAGATCCAGAACTGCCCAGAGAGCTGAGAAGGGAGGTCACTCCTTTGCTCTGCTCCGTGTGTTTGGCTGAAGAGGAGAGCCAGATGGTGGCATTCATTCTGGTGGCACAGAGCACGGAGCTCTGGCCTGCTGGGAAAAGATCCAAGGCCATCAATTCATTTTCATTTCCCATGAATGGTGAGCGTATCGATTTAATCCAAGAGCTAGAATCGACTATGCCATATCCATGGTTGCTGATATATAACTTTGCTTTTCTTGTGACTTGGAGCATCTGAAATGTAGCTTTAAACTAATAGCTTGTATGCCTTCTTTTGGGAGGGAACTGGTGAAAGTTCATGGAGAGACAGTTGCTCTGGCACGGCCCTCATTAGGCTGGAGGGATCCTGGGCAGATTGGGAACTACCTTGGTTGTGGCCAGCTTACAAATTTCTTTAATTTGCTGAAGTAATCAGACTTGACAGGGCTATAGGACTTCATAAGCAACTTTCATCTTCTTTTTCCCTGTTCTTACTTAGATCCACAGGCAAAGATGACATTAAGTTTTAATTCAAAACCCCACATCCTACAGTTGATCTCCTAGGTGTCCCATATTAACCGCAGGTTGATTTGGTTTCTGCGTTTTAAAAAAAATACATGGAGATCTCTGACCTTTTCACTTGAGCTGAACTTACATGATAATGCAGGGTATGACCACAGCGCAGTTCCAGTGCTGCTGCCTTTTACTGGTTTGACCAGCAGTGGCGTGGATGTCAGCAAAGGGTCTTGAGACTTTCTACCTCAAATATCTGTAAAACTACCTCTCCTACTGTTGCTGGCACAGCCCTGACTGTGCACACAAGGAACCCCGCCTTCACTGGCTAGTAGGTGGCTCTGATTTCCCATGCTTCTGGTGCCAAGGAATTTTGCAATTTTTTTGTGTAACTTGGATGGAAAATGATATTTTGGGGTTTTTTCTGTTATTGCTGCTTTTGCTCTCCTTCCCGTGGTATATATCTTGGAGAGTTTATACATCTGAATGAAATTATGCAAAGGGAGGTGGTGCCCAGAGGAAAGAAGAAAGTGGAAAAAAATTATATAAGCTTCCAGAAATAACACAAAAGCCTTTTCCCCCCTGTAATACTGAAAGCCTGTTCTAGATGAGTGAATTAAAAGTGTTTATTAGTAATACACTGAAAAGATAATACAAGTGCATGGGTGTCAGCTAGGAATGCTCGCCAGAATAGGATTCCACCTCTAGAAGCACTGCCACCAGGGAATTTTGCTGGTACAGCCAGAGGTTTTCCAGGGGACAAACAGTGGGATGGCCCCTTTCAAATGCCATCTGATGAATCACACTTTTCTGAGGTGGCTGTGCAGCAGTCTTTGGCTCTGCATACAAATTCCATCGAACAAGTGCAATGCAGGAAAAATTCCTTAAATACATGGATAAAGCTCTGGCCAGTCTAGCCTGCATCAGCTCCCACATGGACTCTGACCCACATGGAGCCTGAACTGGCCTTTGCTTGTGGGTGTGAGCTGAGCAGCCCCAGTGCTTGGGACCAGTGAGAAGCTTTGCCCACAGTACATACATTTCCAAAGCCTGGTGTTTTGTGTGCAGGAATGCTGCAGGAGGCAAGGCAAGCCCATTGCTTTGTGGAGCACTAATCCTGGTGTTCTGGGTCTCTGGGCCTAACTTTATGTTAGATGTACATGTTTGCATTTGATTATTGCCTCTCATAGGAAATTACACGGGCAGCTATCCCTCACCCTGTAGCTCTCTGTTAGTTTGCTTGTGGTTGCTGGAGTCATAACTGTGAAGGGAGGAAGAGGGAAAGAGGAAGAGAGGTGTATCTCAGCCACAGGTCAGATCTGGTTCAGAGCCCATAACAAAACCAGTGCCCATGTCGAGACAACTGAGCTGGGTGGGAATCACTCACAGGAGGGGGAGTGTATGTATTTCTTTTTTGTTTGAATCCTGATGTGACCTTTCTGTCACAGAATGCTTAACATACACCACTTAGAAGGGTAAAATAGAAATCTTCACAGTTCCCTCCCAGAGCTACCTAAAATACTTCTGTATTTTAGGGATTTGTGCAGGTGAATCTCAGCAGTGAAGGGGGCTGAATCCATTAACTTAGCAGTACGTGTCCCTTGGTAGAAAAAATAGGTGAGAAAAACTGCCTTTGCATCCCCCATCACCACAATACTCATGCCTGCCCTCTCTCAGAAATTCCCTTCAGGAGTGCTGATTCAGCTGTTTGTGTGATTGCACAAAAACTGGATGAAAGAATGGGATTTTTAAAAGCCCTCAAAAAGGGGGAAGTTGTGCACCTGTGCAGGAAAAAAAAAACCAAAACAAGTTGTGCATCCACATTAAGATCTACAATTGTGGTTAGATGAGATTATGTGCACGTAAAGTGTTTCTGGATTGGGACCACAGATGATGAATCCTGCTGGAACCATGTGCTCAACAAATAGATGACCCTGGAGTACAGAGCTGAGTAAAATCCATGTTCCACAAGGATTTTTGAGAGACAGCCAGCACTGTTTTCAAAGTGCTCTCAAATATTATGGAGGATATGTTGTCAGATACTGCAATTCTTATACTGATGAATATGCTCAGGCTCTGTAGAGCATCTCTGCATTCATGCCAGGACTTGAGACCCAGAGTAACAAGTGCAGTGCAAGAGGAGGAGGAAGGAAAAGCTGCTAATGAGCAGATGCTTTCTATCATTTTCTGGATGAGCTGCTTTGGCCTCAGCAGAAGCTGTCTCCTGGCAGGCAGAGCTGCACTGCAGAGCGGAGCAGGCAGAGTTACCAGGGCACAAGTCATTTTCAGACCATAAAGAGAAGTTTCTTTCCCAGGGAAGAGCTGGGGGGATGTAAGACTTCCATCAGTGCCAAGGCACTCATGTCCAAGACACCCTGAGAGCTGTTGACAGGTGGAGGGTGACACAGCAGCCACCTTTTGCAGTAAATAAACCTATCCTGTCTCCGGACCAAGGTTCCAAAGTGAGTTTACCAGCACAATTATTGAGCTAACAGAGTGTGTAATCATCAAATGTTTCACAGAAACTGCAATATTTGTATGTGAGGCTCCTCAATGTAGATTAATTCAAAGCAAAACAAATGAGAAGCAGAGAGAATCAGTATTTTCAGCATTAAATTTTCATGTTGCACTACATACAAAAATCTGATTCAGAAACATGCAGTATATGTAAGTTTTATGAGCCTAGGACTGTAAAGGGCTTGCTGAAATTTCTGTCATCCTTGAAGTGCATGGGAAGTAAGAATGAATGCAGTGTGACAAAGAAGCTGCAGCTGTTTTCTTCTCTTACACTTTTTAAAGGGTTTTGCATATGTACCTTATTTTCATAAAACTATACAGCATTTCCCTACAAAATGTCAATAACCAGGAAATAAATTGTTACGTGAAAGTTTGACTGTGTTCCATGATGTACACACTGTATCACAGGCCCAGCAAAAACACAGGGCAATTTTCTCTTTCTGCATTATAGGAAAAATCCTTCTAGGTCCTTCAGTAATACTCACCAGCATAACACAATTTAAGGGGAAAAATGCTGAGCACTCTCATAGCAGGATGTATTGGGCCATGTGGAAATTGTTCCTGGCATGAACTACTTTGGAAACACAGAAAAAAAATATGTGAAATGTTATGTCAAATCATATGCTGACATTCTGGTGATTCTATCACAAGTCTTGTAACAGCGTTTTCTGTACACCTCTGCAGTCTGACTCAAGAGAGCATAAAAAACTTGAGCTTTAAGTAATAATAAAAACTATAAATTAAAAATGAGAAAAAATACTGCTCAGTCACACCGAGAAGTGCAAGAATAAATCTCCAGAGCAAAGGCTCAGAAAGTGGCCTGCAAGTGTAACTATGTATACACACTCAACCTTTTTTTGTTCCCCTGCCCCCTTTTAAAAAGTATTTTTAAAGTCTCTGTGACTTCATGGCAGTTTTGAGGAAGGAAGCACAGGCGCATGGGCAGTCTTGTACCTCCGTGAACAGTTCCTGTGAGAAACCCACATCCAAGCCTACTGCAGTGTGAAAGACAAGGAACTGAGTTTGTGCTCCTTCTGATACAGAATTACCTACACACAATTGAGCCTTGGAAATACATATTATGGCTCTGATTTATGCTGTGATGACAGACATAAGAGCCCTGAAATCAGTGTGGCTCTGGATGGTTACCATGGTTCTTCTGTGAAGCCGGGATGGAAGGATCTGCTGCTATGTTAATATCTAAGAAGAAACAAAGGGGATTAGATTTCATGTTCTAGAAAGAATCAATGTAATTGTCATGTTTCCGTCTTACTCCCCCTCAGCCTAAAATGCAACGAAGGCTTCTTCCTGAAAATGTCAAGTGTCAGTGGGCATCCATGTTAAATATTTATGTATATATAGATATATAGCCCTGCTGTGAGCACTGCTTTAATGGCACTGGAGAGAGGTGCTGTTGCAGAGATGTACTCTTGCAGGTTTAAACATTTTGTCAGTCACACCTGCTCTGAACAGGGTTAATAGACAGCTTTCCTCCAAGGGCAGAAGAAACCTGTATTTTATTTTCAGGGAGATGTAAATCAACTCCACTGCAATTAAACTACGTTAGTGTTAGGCCTCCACAAATGTTGGTACCTGGTTGCTAACCACTTTTAGCAGTAATTGATAGTTACTTGACAGAATTTCTTTAGGTTTTAGACAACACTTTAAAGGAAAGGGCAGAGGAAAACAGTGCTTGGGAAGAGGAGGAGAGGGTGTGGGTAGTCACAGTACTGAACTGCAGAACTATTTCACAGTAACCATGCTGCTGTTTGTTCTTGGGAAAAAAAATCACTTATCCCTGTACTGCTCTGAAAAATCTA
>VWZN01014773.1:461412-474715 GCA_013396955.1 Regulus satrapa
AGAGCCGGGGGGAGCTCGGGGCGAGCTCTGTGAGGGGGTCGTGTCAGGAGCCTGGAGATCCGACAGGAGAGAGAGCCGCCTCTTGTTGCGGCTCCCTGTCTCTCCCCTCCAGCTCTTGCTAAGCACTAAGTCATTCTCACTGACCCATCCTCTCCAGCTGAAGACAGAGATTGGAGATTCCCAGATACCCCCATGCATTGTGGTGTGAACATGCCCAGTGGGTCAGTCTCAGGTATGAGCTATAAATACGTCTAACCTGTAAAAAGAGTTGGGGCTGAACGATCAGTGTTAACAAAAACAAAAAAAAAAAAAGGAAACGGGTGTTTAAAAGTGCGTAACATGGTTTGAGTGCTCATGATGTTTTCTGGAGGAGTTGTAACTGTTTGGGAGTGAGACTTGATTTTCATCTTGGGCATGTCAACATGAGCTCCTGCACGTTCCAAATGCAAAATTGTGAGATAAAGAAGTGGGGATGGGGGGTGGGGTAGAAATACAGACTTTTCTTAAGATTATGCTTTTTTTTTACATAAACCAGTAAATTCTTACAGAGTACTGTATTTGATTCTACTTCTGTTGAAAAGAGAGACTAATTTTCCTTTTCTATAAAAACCAGAACCTGTAACTGCTTGGGTTTTGTTTATTTTTCCCCCCTAAAGTTTACTTTAACTAACAGTTTGGGAAGGAGTATAGAAAAAACATATAAAGTCAACACCAAAAGCTACCTCTTGTTTTCGCGCTGTCAGAAATACCATGTAGATAAAACAAAAAGGAATGCACATATTTTGCTAAGATGATTAAGGTTATGCGATTAGAAAAGACTCAAGAAATGTTTTGACATCTCTTGCCAGCATGCAAGCAGGTATTAAAAGGCTCTTAATATAAAAACTTTACTGATATTTTATCCAAGCTCCAGTTACAGATCCTGTCGAATAAGCGCTTGCCCTTGGGTCTCTTGACACTCTTTCTGGCTGTTATTTGGAAATAATACATTGGATTACAGATGCATCTTTGATTGCTGCATAATAATTTTTGTGACACATTTCTCGAGTCTTAGCTTTTTTTCTTTTTTTTTTTCTTTTTGGCCCAGTTATATTATTTTGCATTTATCTTTCTGCATAGTAAAATTAATAAATAAATAGTAAGTAAAGATATTGCCCTGTGTTTTCATCTTCTGTATTGATTCCTAATTAAGTATCCATTTGATTTTTATTATGAAAGGTTATTCTCAAGTGCCAGTTTAAGTATCTTATTGGAATATTCACTGTAACTGTTAACTAGAACCTGCTTTTCTGAGATCTGCTGACACGAATGTTAACAGAGATCCAGGCTCATCATGGGGGAAGTAATAATCAAATATGTATTGTGCAGTTAGAGTGTTCCTTTCATGTACCTCTGTAATAATAGTTTTCATTAAGTGTTAATTAAGCTTTCTATTGTTTGTAATTATTAAAGAAAGTTTATTATGATGTGTGCAGCTTGAAACTTTTACCATGACGGTTTATACATTGTGCGTACACGAGCAAGAATGCATAAAAATTGTTTTACCCAGGTTCTGTACAGGGGGCTGAAGGCTGTTTTGTGGGGGTTCAGAAGATGGACAACCAGAGGGTAGATGTTGGGAATTCTCACCTTTGCTTAGTTTTCATCTGAGCTCTTGCCAAGGTTCTTCCTGCGGGAAACTTTTAGCCAGTGGGAAGCACTTCAGTCGTATGTCTGATGACTCCTGTGATTGCACCACTGTCCCTTCCCGAGGGCTCAGTTTGAGCCCAGAGTTGATAGGCCTTTCAGAATAAGTTGTTAGTATTATTAGCAGAAATATTATTGAGTATTCATGTTAATATTTTAGTTACTGCAGATATTGTCCTTTTAATCTGGAAGGGGAGATTGCCACATGACGAGGTTGTGATCCTAACAACCTAGACATGGTGTTATGAAATGTAATGTGCCTGGAAAAATACTGTTTCCTATTGCACAACCTGCACTGCCTGAAGTTTCTGGTAGTCAAAATTTAGCTTTTTAAAGTTGCCATTTATTTTGCAAGGTCTTTCTCATTTTCTTAGCCTTTTCATCTGCTTCACATGGAGCACACTGTTTAAGATGATTTCTTGTCGTTATGCTGTGAATATGATTTCAATGTTCTCTACTCTAAAGCTTTTTCTTTTAAATGGAGTTCTTTGCACCAAGAGATTCTGAGTCTTATCTACTGTTTGTTTACTTTGTAGTACTTTTGCTTTGGAAAATTGGATTTTTCTTTACTGGCTATTGAGATTTGTTTTGCAGCTATTTTAAATTATCTCTCCACCAAATATGGCTTTTAAAAAATGTAAATTTTAAAATCATTCTGAAGAAATACATATACATTAACATTTTAATTTGTGAATTAAACTTGTGTTTTGTATTCCATTCTTTTTTATTTAAAGGTAATATATTTTTTTCACCTTTGACATAGCTCTGCGCCCCTCTTTTCAATACAACTAGACAAGTATGATCTAGAAATTAAAAACCAGGTAGTTCTTTGCAAGTTCTTTTATTTTTGTACTTAAGTTCAATGGCTCATTTGTCCACAGGGTATTTCTGCAAGGAGCTGCAGATGCTAAAACCTGATTTATTCTGTTAATAAATTCTTTGTTTCAGATGCTATGATAATGCCTTAATCTGAGACTCACTCTCCTTTTTAACCTTTAAGAAGAAATATGGACCACTGTTTTAAAATTTCTTTTTAGTTCTCTTGTTTTCATCGATATACAGATATAATATTTTTTCAAAGGTTTCTTTGATAAGTTACTATTTAAACTTAAATGAGCTACTGCTCTTTTGAATCTTTGGTTTGAGACTCTGGAATCCAATTCCTGTTTTTTTTCTCTAGTGCTTAAATACGTGTTCTCTCAGCATGTGAAGCAATTTCACATTTAGTCTGTACAGACAGGCAACTTCTCTATATCTCTACTGGTGGTGACAGTGATTATTAATTGGTTACTACACTAAAGTCCTTTCTTTTTTCACTTATCTCAATGAATATTTACTGTTGTCTTGTGTGTTTCCCCCTTTTTTAGGATAAAGCCTGTCTGGAGAACATACTTTCAGAGTAAAGTTTAATATCTGAAGAAATACTGTACTTGTTGATTTGAATGCAGTTTCTTTGTCAAGCTCTGGGCGTGAAGTATAAAATGTATAAAAGTCTTTGGTAGAGTTTGCAGCTGATGACTGAAGCAGGAGGACAGTGGTTGGAATGATAGGTTAACTGCTCAGCAGTGTGGAACAGTTAATGAAACAGTTGGAAGGAGATCTGAAGGTCGCCTTCAGTAGATCAGGTCAAAGGTGTCTCTCCTACCTCACCACTATCCTGTGTGTCATTCTCTGTGGAGACATGGAAGAAGTAGTACAAGTACTCTTTTGGTATATTTATGTGCCCTCACTGCTTTGCAGCTTGATTTTCCCAGCCGTAGTCTGTGTTTGCCATGCTTTGAATTTCTTGTTGGTTGATTTATCCAGTTTCTGTCTTAAATCCCTGTTAATTTTTAGGACTTGTAAACTCATAGACTTTAGGACTTTGTCCTTGTTCCAGGACTCGTATGTCTGTCTTGTGAAAAGTGACTTGGATCCTTCTTTAGCTTGTTATGTGTAAATTTCATTTGCTCCCTCCAGCTTCTTGCAGTACATCATACAAGTGATCATCCCTCTTCATGTCTTTGTACCTTTTGTATCCCGTGTTAACCATTTTCAAATGTGAGTATATTATAATGTAGGTAAATGCAGGCAGCGAGTCTGGAAAGGGATGAGTAAGTTGTTCACTGTTAGGGTGATGTCCATGGTGGTGATGTCCAGGGCATGAGTGCAGGGATTTGAGGATTTAGGGACTGGCATAGCTCTATAGCAAGACTGTAGGTGTTATATAATGTGAACTGAGTAAGGAGCATTGAGCTAATGTGGATGTCAGAAGTGATCTTGTGATTGTAAATTGTGTTTCAGTGTTTGCTTTCATGCCAAAAATTTTAGACTAAAAACAGGTTTCAAACCGATGTTTTTAAAACCATTCTTTAGAAGAGTTCTTTGCGCATGAAAGTTTTTGTGTTTTTCCAACACTGAACTGCTGGCATATGCATAACACTGATCTCTACTTCCTGTGCTGTAATATAATTGCATTACAGTGGCAGGGGTCTTGAGAGTTGTTTTCTTCTTTGTTGGATGACGATTCAGTTCTCAACTCTTAACCTCATTGATTTTGTGCCATCTTAGGGCCTGTAGATAATAGGGAACGGGCGAAACCAAGGTAAATTATTGGGTGTCTTCAGGTATGTCAGTTTTCAGAATGTCAGTGTCTTTGGATTAGTCATTCTGTATTAAAAAACCTAACAACCTGGGTCAGAGATTAGATGATCCCATGGCCAATCCTAATTTCTGTGAAACTGAGTTTATTTGCTTGGCTCTCTTCTTTTTTTGCTGATCTGCATCTTTAGGTGTACAGTCTTGAGGGCAGTGTACTGGAATAGGTGGCAGGTCATTCAGAAACACCAGAGAGGAACATCAGATGCTTTTATTAGAAGCTTCTTCCATTTATTTTTGCAGTAACTCTTTGCAGTTTAAGTTGATGATGGGGGGTGCTACATGATTAGTATTTTGAAAAGGTTTTTGAATCTTTATTGTATGTTCAGAATATGAAAAGGTATAGTATAGTATGGCTTCTGTGTTTGAAATATTTTTTCTTTTACCAGAAGTATCATTTTAAATTTTTTAGAAAGCATGTATGTTCATTAGAATAAAAGTCAGCAGTAGGTGTTTGTGTTGGAGTCTCTGTTAAGGCATGCTAAGAATATCTGTGTTAAAGTGATACAGTCAGCTTAATATAATTTACAGAGTTCTCATTGTTGACAGATACAAGAAAGTAATTTACAGTGACTTGGTGCTAACAAGAACTAGGTACAAACAGGATGTAATTTATATACATGTGTTCAGCACACATGTATGGTTATTTTCATTAAATGATATGCACAGAGAGTAACTATATTTCTTTAAATAGGACATCATCTTAGGAGTTCAGGAGAGCTAATTGTCCTGGAAAAGTCAGTGGTTTACATGTGGAGATACTGAAATGCATAAAATACTCTGTCCTGTCAGAGTAACCAGCTACTTGTTTTTAGGTTTGTTTTTTTTTTTTTTTATCCTTCCTGGGTTCATTGTGTATTGTTTCACTGTGTTACTTTTTCTGTGAATCTTGACTTGGCAGGTTTTCTTGGTATTGGTTGGTACTGGGAAGCAGTTTTGGTCTCCAGAATGCCAGTGGAGTGCAGATGATTGTGTACGTTACAGGAGGACAGTGCACCATACTCGTTATGCAGATCTGTAGCATTGTTTTAGTGCTTTGAATTTGAGTGATTATTTGCCCAGAATTTTTACACAGACCTTCCAGTGCTGAGGAGAAAGTGGGTTCTCTTGCCAGACTGCATTACAAGGTACTGAGATGTCATGAAGTGACATCAGTTTGGCTGTGAAGTACTGCGATCTTAGCACAGTTAGTGAGCTGCAGCTCTGTGCTGATTCGGGTGGATTTTTGTTGGTGCTGGATGGCAGAAAATTCTTTTGTTTGACTGTAGCCTATATACAGAGCCTGCACTGCTGCATGACAGCTTGTAACCTTGACCCAGGGTCTCAATGTGAGCGAAGGTTTCTTGGAGCATTGGATAGAGAGAGCAGATGCCTGTGAGCTCTTTGTGTTATTAAAAGGTTGGAAGTAGTCTTCACACATATTCTACATCAGGTATCTTCATTTAGTTCTGTTAATTTAATTTATGATGATTCCAGCTGATGGAACACTAATCCTGAGTTACCTACTATTGGAAAGAATTAGGAACTCGATTCCAGTCAAGAGGTGCTCAGGTGATGACAAAGACACATGGCTTCTCTAAGCACAGTGTCAAAATTGGTTTGCAACTGTCAATTTTGTATTTTGATTGTAAGCACCCTGGCAAAGAGTAAACATTTTACTTAACAATTTTAACTAGATTACTTAATAAGAATTACCACTTGCTTTCTTTATAAACATTTTTCTGCTCTTTTTTTAGACATGGACCGGGATTATGGGCACGGAGGCTATGGTGGCCCACGATCCATGGACTCTTACCTTAACCAATCCTATGGGATGGAGAGTCATGGAGGTGGAGGCGGAGGAGGTGGTGGTGGTGGTAACAGGTAAAATAATCCTTCAGTTGTCCCAAGAATTTCTCAAATCCAATTTAAGTTGAAATCATTCTTCTAACTTAAGTGTTCCTGAGGCATGTTGTTACGATTTTGTATGAGCACTTCCGTTCTGAGCCTTCACGTTTGATAAATACTAAACTGTAAGTGCTAGATTCTTGTAATAATCAGCATTTTTGTGGAAAAGTTTGACAGCGAAACAGTGCGTCTGAATGAAAATAGCACAAGTTTTGTTTTTCAGTATTGTCTAGCAATTTGTCTGATTGGCCTGACACACTATTTCTGACCTAGCAGACTAGACCTAATTGGTTTAATGTCTTCGACTGAATCTATCAACATTCCGTTTGAAAGGAACATTTAGGGTATGTGTTCTTTGGTTTGAATGTGCAGTGCTCAAGTGATCTTGGTATTGAATCTGAAAGTCATGTCCAGATTATTTCATTGGAAGGTACTGATTGCACTTGAAACTGTGTGCATGTTCTGGGCTGCTTTGTAAGATGGATTAGTCTAAAACTAAAAATTCTGATGCAGTGGTCTTAAAGTTGTGTATTTAATGCTAGGATACTATCAGATAAAAACAGTAGGGAGCAGCTGATTGGATTTAGGTCTTAATATTGTATTCAAAGAAGCACGCTTTTCAGAGTAGTGATTCCATCGTGGAGGAGATAAAATGTGAAGAAAACTTAGATAATCTGACGGTTTTCTTGTGTGCGCCCTTGAATTTTTGTCTGGCTGTTGCCAGATTACTGTGTGGTTCCTGTCTGTAGTCACTGTGGTGCCACTTGGGAAGGACAGTACTAAACAGGGAGGCTGGAGAGGTGTTGGGTCTCGCTGCTCGGTTCTGTTAAGCATTTTAGTTAAGTATAACTTGTTTAATAATGAACATTAATATTGATTTAAAAGTCTGAGCAGAGATTCAGGAATGAGCTGTACCTACCATATAGTAATCTGCATATGATGGAGGCTGAATGACTACTTGAACGCCAAAATGTCTCTTGCTATGTAACCTAATATTATGCATGGACTTTTTCCAGTGTCATTTTTTGCGTATCTTTGAGTCTTCTGAGATGAACAGATTTTAAAATGAAGGCATCCAGTTTACTGTAGATACCGTTAGTGAGTTGAGTCTCTTGTAGGTTGTATTGTATCAGTTAAGGGATTGTCTTTCCCAGCTGCTCAATCACATTTTTATAACCCTGCAGGGACACTAATGTGTTTCCCTTCCAAGTGGTTACAAATACTGATTTCCAGTCTGACACTGCCCATGTCCCAGGCAAAGAAAACTCTTGATAAATAGCTGAAGATTTTAGGTGTTTCTTGTTTTACTCTGAAATTCCAAGGACTGTTTTTGTGTCCGCTGTGCATGCACTGGGGAGGCTTCCAAAATCTTGAGTTGCTAGACCTAATGGTCTGCAAGTGAAAGCTGGATACACTAAACGCCATGAACTTTTTTGTTTGTGAGACTGAATTTTACAGGGGAAAAAAAGAGTTCTGGAAAGAACAAATGTGAACAGAAGAGCATGTGTATTTTTCCTTTTGAATGAGAACTGTGGGGTACTCGGAACTCAAAACTGTACCACTAAAAACAAAAGATTTTTTTTTTCCTTTCCATTCAGAACTAAGCCGCCTCTTAACTGCTGTTTAACTGTTAGACTGTGAGGGTATGATTTTGAAGAAAGGGGAATTTGACTTTGAATGTCTGCAGGTGATTATTTTTGTGAGACTAGGGCTGGGCTCCAATAATGTTTTAGTAAATAAATGTTGCTGAAAATTTAAGTAAACGAAGTTCAGGTATACTGAACTTTAGAATTGTTCGTAGCAAAAATGGCTCAGATAGCTTTCTGTCTGGTCATAGTGTGAATTGCCCAGCCCTAATCAAGATTAAACAATAACACAACTGTACAGATCAGTATAGTAATAAATTGATTTTAGTTGATAAATGTCAACTGATAACTTGTCTTTTGAAATGTATAACATTAGTAAGCTTACTTTTTTTTCTCCTCACTGTGCAACTTTTCCAGGTTTGGACCTTATGAGTCTTACGACTCCGGGTCTTCTCTGGGTGGGCGAGATCTGTACAGATCTGGCTATGGTTATAATGAACCCGAACAAAGCCGCTTCGGAGGTAGTTATGGTGGTCGATTTGACAACTCCTACCGGAATAGCCTTGACTCTTTCGGAGGTAGAAACCAGGGCGGGTCTAGCTGGGAAGCACCTTACTCCCGTTCAAAATTGAGGCCTGGGTTTATGGAGGACAGAGGAAGAGAGAGTTACTCTTCCTACAGCAGTTTTTCTTCACCCCATATGAAGCCTGCACCTGTAGGCTCTCGGGGGAGAGGAACGCCTGCTTATCCTGAGAGTGGATTTGGAAGCAGAAACTATGATGCTTTTGGAGGACCATCAACAGGCAGAGGCCGAGGCCGAGGAGTAAGTACAGAATCTTTTCAGATTCTTTTCACTAGACACTCTTTTAAACCCTTTCAAGACCACTGCTTTAAAATGAATGCACTGTTCAGTACAGTGTGGGGGTTTTGTCCAAGCAAACGATCATGGTTGACAATGTTGTTTATCCCTTTGAAGCTGTCTTCAAGTAGAACCCGGTTCCTCTTTCTTCTGAAAGTAATGAGTAATAGACTAGTTGATAAGGTTCGTTAAATCTCTCCTTTTGTTTGAAAGGTGAAGATAAAAGGAGTAGGTTTGGTCTAAAAGGGATTAAAAGGACTTTTGTTTTTCCTTGTAAACACTAGCATCTCTGCTGCTGGTGGGGAAATTTTTGAATATTGTAAAAGTTGAATTCAAAGTCTGTTGAAGTTTTGAGTAGGTTAAAGGTGCAATGTATAAGCAAAAAATAAAACCCAGGTTGTGAACTCGAGAGCAGTTTTTGGTTCGTGTAAAAGGAGAAGTTTAGCTAATTCCTTAATATGTTGGATGCATGTTTTATCAAACATCAAGTCTTCTTTTAAACTTAATTCTTACTCTGACTTGTTTACTGGAAGGGTGATGGGGGGAAATGGCAAAGGTGAGTGGTTAGCAGTTACAGTGATCCTGTCTCAGAATTAAAGCATGGTTAAAGGGGCATCATCAACTTGAAATCAGGTCCTTTCACACAATTGAAATTAATTTCCACACAGTGTGCCTGGTCCTCTTACTTGTATTCGTTTCGAAGACTTAAAGTTCTAAGTGCTTTTCGGTGGATTTCTTTCCAGTATGGGATGCATAAAGTATATTTCCAAGAAACAGCATGGTTAACTGTATGCAAAATAGTGAGTTGTAGTTTGAGGAAGAAATGTGTGATGTTAAGTGAGCTAAGGGAAAAAATACAGCAGAAGAGAATAAAAAAGCCCCAAACGTAACAGAAATACAAGCTTTAGGTTGATGGTGTCCCTTTGTCTTGGTTTTATAATCCCAGTTTTGGTTTTGTTTTTTTAAGCACAAAATATTCAGTGAACATTTCTGCCTGTGCCTCTAGGTGTAACTTACCTTTTAAAATTCCTGAGCGTGCTGTATTCCTTTGGGAAGTGATTCTTTAATTATAAACTATACAGCTTGTTGTAGCTTGGAGTGTAGAGGAAGATTATTTTTACTGGGTCTTTTATATGCTTAACTTGCGTGGTGGTTTTGTTCCAGAAAGTGTACTGTGCAGTATTCTCGAGTATTGTAGTTGCCATATTCAACTTTTAATTCAGATTTGCACATGGCTGTGAGCTGGCATGGTAGCATGGTATGAGAAAAAGATTCTAATCTTCATTTCTCTGCTTGTGAAGCTGAAGATGTTACGTTCTTAAGCCTTTTATACCATCCTTTCAGAACTCATTTAGATTTGAAAGCTTTGTACAGAGTTACAACTGAGTTCTTTTTTAATTTGCTTTTGAAATTTATCCTTTTAGTCTTTTATTTATTAAAGGAGAATGTAAAGGCTAGACTACTTACCATATGTAAAATGCATTGCACCTTTAATAGGTAGATTGTCTGCTTAAAAAAACCAAACTTGAAATTATTGAGTGTGTACTTCATGTCAAATTTGTGTCTGACGTAAAATGTACAAGCTAGGCAGTCTGTAGCTATCTTAACTAAGTAAATTAACATGGAGATCTTGTGCATGGACTTCTGGTTATGGAAAGTGCCTGTCTTGATACATTCTGTTATTTAAAATTTGCTTTTAAAAAGTTATAATTTTCATAAGTGTTTTAAAGGTTTTTTTATGTTCTTTTGACAGTGTAACATTAATTCTCTTCTCATGGAAAGACATATATTTCTGCTTATCCAAGTCAGTCATCCAGCCTGTGGGCTCTCTTCTGCCCTTTATTAATCAAGTAATTAAGTTAATATTAAGAAGTATGTTAACACTTTTGAAAATATTCCAGCTACCTAAATTCCCCTCTTCAGATTACTCATTTATTCAGTGTCTTCAGAGAGGTAGCTTTCCTATGCAAGTGTCCACAAATGACTGTACCTAATTTTAGAAACAATGGAAAGTTTTAGTCTTTCAATGGAACTTTCAGTCCTGTAGCTGCATTATTTTTGTATCACTTTCTCCAGGCCCAGCTTAAAAATTCTGATTTTATTGAATTTCATGGAAAGACAGATAAAAGCATCCTTTAATTAATCAGTATTCCACACTGGACAATTTTCTTTACTCAGTTTTCAGATCACTACTATATAATTTTGTGTGAGATGCAAAGCAAGGAAACTTTTTTTTAACACTTTTTTTTAAAGTGTTGAAAACTGAGTTGTTAAGCTCTTGTTTTTTTCCTAGAGGGAGATGGAATTCATTATCTAGAGTATCTGAAGAGAGGAGCCAAGATGTTAGGCTGAGATGTGATAGATGTGTTCGTTGCCTGGACAATGGTTCTGAATAAGCAGAAACAGTTTATACATAAGTATTAGTTCTACTGGACAAATACCCACAAAGCCATTGCACAAATGAAGGTCAGACCAGGAGCTTAAGTTTCCTCCTGCATTTTGCTCTAGAACACAGATTTTAGTTAAGGTCATAGTCATATTGTACCAAGTAGTTGTTTTGTTGACATTGCTTTCATATACTAATACCTTCCTCTTGATTTCACAAATTTTCAGCATATGGGAGACTTTGGCGGAATGCACAGACCTGGAATTGTCGTTGACTATCATAACAAACCCAGTCCTGCAGCAGTTGCTGCAAGAGGAATAAAAAGGAAAATGATACCACAGCCATATAACAAACCTGGTGGGACATTTATCAAGAAACCCAAAATGACAAAGCCTATTTTGAAGCTGAGCCAGAAAAAATCACCTAGTAAGTAGCAAGTGTCAAATTTTTTAAGTCAAAATACCGAAAATTTTGATTTTTAGAAATTGCTTAGTTTTAGTATTCAGAAAGAGAGCTGTACGTGCTGTTTTGTAATTAATAATTTTCTGTCTTTCAAGTAATTCGCAGTGGATTTTAGGAATTTACACGTCTTTCTTACTGCAAAGATAGTTTGCTATATGATATTGAATATTTTAATGTTTTCAGATATGTACCATTGCAGACTGTCTCACTGAGACTTCATGATGATATTTCCTGGAGGCAAATTTTCACCACTAAAAATAATGTCAGAGCTCAGGTTGTTTGAAAAGACAATTCCTGACAAATACTGAAATGTGCTCTTGCAGGAGCCTGAGCCCTGCTGTCCAAATTATTTGGATATAAAAAAGTAGTGCTTATCAGCTGTGAAGCAGTTAAAATAAAGATTTAAGGCGTGGGTGAAGAGGAGAGGGAAAAGGAGGGAAGCGACAAAAATGTCCAGAACTGTTACAGAATAATTTATGAGAGGCAGAAAGAGATTGCTCCCACTTGTAAACGAAATGCTCTAATGACAGGAAGAACTGTAAATGAGATAGAGAAGCCAAGCATGACTAATACAATTTGCAGTTTGTATTTATAGTTTATCTAACTTCCCTAAAGATATTCTACAACTCTGATATTAAATTTTTATATTGCAGTCAAAGTTGGAGGAAAAAGTCACTGGTGAGGTTTGAATAAATTGCTTGCTTTGAGGGAATGTGAACTCCAATATTACGTATTGTGAACAGTGTGTACAGCAGTCAGATTTCAGTTTTTATGCTTGTGATTTCCTAGTAATTTTGATCTGCAGTGTTTTATGTAGTTTGGTTTCAAATCACCCATGAAAATTGTTTGAAGTTGCTGTAGCTCATAGGTTGCAAGGCAATGGCAGAGACTTGGCAGAGACTTTGAGACATAAATTCCGGTTTGGATTTTGTTATTCTGGTAACATTACTGTGTATTACATAACTGTTCCCTTAACGTCAGGAGTACTGTACGAGTTCCGGGAACTGGCTGTATAGAGCACACTCCTCTGCCTTTTGCACAGGGAACTTCGTTGGTGTTTCAGTTGCCAGCTTTCTTGTGATGAAAAGGGTCTCTCAAATGCACATCCGAGTTCTTTCAGACAGAGCGCTTCTGATTTATGATTTCCCCTCACCGATTTCCACAATCCAAAGAGCAATACATGAGTATTGGTCTATAAATGCATCATATTAGTGGTACTTTAGGAAGTGGAATAGATAGTGCCTACCAGAATGCAGCCTGTCCTCTAGCTCTGAGATGAGGGGCAAGAAAACGTGGAGTTGTTCACACAGTTTCTGAAACTTGAACTGAAAGACCTAAGCAGTAAAAGTGGGTGACCCCAAACAGAAACGGACACAGTTGGTATCTGTTGTATGAATGAAAATATATCTCAAAATTATGTTGTCCTTTCAACCTTGAAATTCTTGTTTTGGAGTTAGACACAGTTGATTGCTTCTAAAAGTTTTTAGTTTATATTTCTAAGGATAACTGATTTTAAATGTAGTATATTACTAAACTATGATAAATTGTAAATGTAGACAATCTTCCCTCTATAACAAGCTGTTTTTTTCCTAAATATCTCAATATCTTAAAATGAATTGTCAGTGACAGCACTTTGACGTTGTTTCTTGTTTTATGTTAATAGACATGAAGGCGTCTCACCAGGATTCTACGATAGAGGTAAAAATTCCCAGAATTGGAAAACGTTTTGGTTCTTTGAGAAGTTCGCATAGTATACCTTAGCACAAAAAATTCTTAAAGCTAAAGTTATCAAGCTGAACA
>VWZN01014773.1:482875-556572 GCA_013396955.1 Regulus satrapa
TTGGAGAGTTGCTTGTTCTCTAGAAAGCTGTAATGTTACCTTACTCCACTTTGTAAGTTTAACACCTCAGGAAATAGCCAGCACTCAAGCACCCCAGCTAATGAAGTACTGGTGTGCTTAATAGCTGTCAGTATAAAATAATGAGAAAGTTACTAGAAGTGACTTCTTCAGTTGATGAGAATTTGCTTTACAGAGTTGAAGTATTGGAAAGATTTTGTTGTTCAGACTGAGAAACAAAACACATGCGTTTCTAGCAAGATAAACATACTGTCTCTTTTCTTGGTGATTATCTTTTTAATTTGAAGACACATGAGAGCAGTTTAGAGTTAGCAGTTGTGTTGTATTTGTCCCCCTTAGAATTTATAATGACAAACTTCAGGGCTGGTAAAAGGGTTGAAAGAATAGCATGAGCATGATAGTAAACAAGATTGCCAGAGTTATGTTTTGTTTATATATGAGCTTCTGTGATTGTGGAATGTCATAGAATGTTTTGAGTTGGAAGGGAGCTGGAAAATGAGCTGCATCTTCAACGGTATGCTGGGCTGTGACGGAGAAGCCTGAGTGTTGTCTGTAGATCAGAACAGATAACTGGTTGTAGTCCATTACCTAAGGAAGGTATATCTTTTGACCAAGCTAAAGCAACAAGGTATAAACACTACTAAACGTAACTTAGGTTTATGTGGTTTGGACTTAAGTACTAAGAACAAGCAGTTCATGCTGTAAAATGTTCAATATTTTATTTACAAAAACTGACCATGAATTCAAATTGATGTGACAGTTGTAGTAGGAATGTGATAATTATTCACTGCCAAATTTGTTTCCTAGGCCTATAGAGAACAAATAAAAAGGGAGAGTGTTCTTACTGCCACCAGCATCTTGAATAATCCTATAGTCAAGGCACGATATGAGCTGTATGTGAAGGTAAGATGCAAATGGAAAGAAAATAATTTGTTTGCCATTTTCACCATGTTGATAGAATTTAACCTCACTGCTCTCTTTTAGATAACTCCCAGATTGAATATACTTTTAATGCATTTTGTCAGTCAAAAATCACTGTCTCAGGAAAATTATTTTACATCAAAAATTATCGCCTTCAGATTCACCAGCTTTTGGTTGTCACTTGAAACTTGTATCTAGGCAGTTTTTAACTGGAAGCGCTAATTAAAAACAACTCGAAACAAGCTTTAGGCAAACATTAGCAGTGTCTTTATATATAATATTAACTGCAGAGCACAAACACAGATGACTCCATCTTTACATTTAGAAGCAAAAGCTTCAGCATGTGGGTGTGTACTGGAGTGTGCACACTACTCAGCTGTTTTTTATTCTGTAGAATTTTTAGGGTTCATGACAAATACAAAAGCTTACAACAGTAGTCGATGAAATCAGGGAATTAAAAAAGGCATGACACAGCCTATGTTGTAGATATATGTCTGAGAAACAGGTGAATTCATTTTAGCAGAATGGAGGGGTTTTTTCTGCTGGGCTGTGTTACTTTGCTAAGTGACTCTGTAATAGTGTTGTTAGCTATTTCTGGATTACCTTTAATTGGTTTATTGGGTCTGCCTGTGCCATGACAATAAGATCCTTTCAGACAAAGAAATACTGTCTTTTGGGAATATGGCAAGGTAAGAGCCAGCGCCCGAGTTAATTGTGATGTAAAATGTCAGATTAGTTGTGTCCTGAAAAATTCTGTATGGATGGGTGTGTGGATCGATTTCAGTCAGCTGTTGTGTATCCGTTAAAGAAAGGTTGCACACGGCCGGGTACAGAGCCTGGCATGTGTGCTGGTATTTCCAGACACCTCTTCCCTGTTCCTTATCCTGTCCAGTACAGCCCCCTAGCGGGAGCCTGGTAAAAGGGAGGGTGGGAATTTGGATTCATCAGTTCAGAATCTGAGGAAAGGAAAACTTGCAAGATTGTCTTCACAAGGAGACGTTATCGGAATGACTGGCACTGGTATTTCCTGTGGTGGACTGAACTTAATGCACTTTTCACTGAGAGGCTCCTGGTTATGTAAATCCCTTTCATTCTTATTCAAATGTACAATGAACTGAGACTGAAGTAGTTCAGTTTTCTTATACAGCATGTGATGAAGCAGAGCACTCCATGCATTCAGGACCTGCAGTCTTCCAGGAGAGTGGGAAATCTTTGTTATTACGTGGTCTCAATTCTGCTTTCTTTGGGTTAAATCTGAATCTGAATTTAAAATTTCTCTTGATTTTTAGAATAATACAGAAACCAAGTTTTTGTTTCGTGGCATTTGCTGAATAATTTTATAGTTCTCTAATTTTTCAGTAGCCACCTGGAAGATTCTACCTGAGAAATGTAACTGATGTGGGAAGAAAAGGATAAAAAAGGATAAGGGGCCTAGCATTCAATTTTTCTTTTGTATCTTCTTTGAAATAACACTCTTAAAATCCTATTCTTGGTACGGTTGGTGTCATATGTTCAGATGTATGAACATGAAATGAGCTTTAGCCAAGTAACTCCTAATAGTTCATGTTGTTATTATTCATTGATTATTCACATTTCTTTAATATTATTGAACAGGGGAAGGTTGAGATATGTTGTGCTGAGCAGTTGTATGAAATGGTGAAAATATGAGCTCAGAATGTCAGTGTGTCTAAAGCACTGAGAAAACTGATAATATTTCTAGGTTGACAATGGAATGAATTTCAGACTAGTCAGTGTAATAAATTCTAAATTTCTTTTTCATTCTTTGAGGATTCTGCATTTTTTCATATTATTCAGAGTGCATGAATAAGGAAATAAGGAAAAGCAGAACAAAACTCTTATGTTCCAATTTGGTTTTAATTGGAGGAAAAAGGAAGCAGCTGTAGTTCTTAATTAAAACATGTCAAAACTTCAGCATGAAACTTAATTTCTGAGTGTTGAAGTGAAATGTGTGCTTAGCGTACTTGGCTTTTTCTCAGCACCATTTCCACTTTCATTGAAAGAGTTTATTGGGATCCCAGTTTCCTGTGTGCATAAAGATGTGGTGTTGCTAGTTTTAAATCCAGTGTGCTTTGATTTTCTTGCAAAAAACCCACAACTATTAAAAAGCTGTATAAAATAATGTAGTGGCCGCCCCTTTCATTCACTGAAATCATGAGTATGATTTTATATTTTAAATAAATACCAAAGTGTTTGTTTTCAATATTCTTCAGGGTGAAAATCCTTTTGAAATTAATGATCAGGCTCAGGAGCAGCAAACAGAGGAAGAAGACAAAGCTGATGAGCCAGCTGAGGGTGAGGAAGAGGAGGAAGAAGAGGAGGAAGAAACTGAAGAACAAACTGACTTCACTTTAGACCACACTGAAGATAACTAAGTGCAAGAAAATAAAAATACGTTAGTGGGGGAAAACCAGCTTTTTATTTCTGCTCTAAAGTGGCTCAGACTTTTTATAGTCTCAAATGGATCTGAAGATTCCCCACCATATGCATGCATTCCATGGAGAACTTGTTTATATAATTCCTCTGTGTTTCTGATTTTGTTTAAAATGAAATTAAGACTATTTTAGTTGAGCTTTTTATAGAAAACTGACTGTTAAAGCTGATCAAAACATTGTGTTGTATATTTTTTTAAGCATCCTATTTTTTTGGTGTGTGTACTGAAAGTTGGGTATAATAACTTCTGGTCTAATCAGTTGAAAAGGGAGGTAGGTCTGTGGGGTAAATGCTTTAAAGGCTTTGTGGTATAAGCTTATAAATATTTACCTCATAGTACAGGACGAGTAACTTGAAAAATTGTGCTGTTGAGTGTGGCTGTTTGGGGGACTGCATTGCACTCTGTATAATAGAGTATGTGTTTATAATATGCCTTGTAGCTTTTTGTGATAAGATGTACCAGTTTGTAGCAATAAAATACTTAAGAAATATTACTGTTTAAAGTGTCTGTAGTTGTAAATATTTCAAAACTTTCTCCATGCTGACTACTAAACTAGCTTCAAATTAAACCTTGATTGATACTATAATTGAAATTCATTGTTGCATGTTAAGTGACTCATTTATTGCTGAGTTTTAGGTATTCAGACTCTACGTACCAGGACAGGTAAGTGCTGTGTGTAGCTGCCCATGGGAAGCTCACAGAGAGAAGGTGTGAGGAGCTTTTAAAATAGTAAGGGACTGATGCTCGTGTCAGTCCTGCCTCCACTGTTATGGGTGACAATAGTCCTTTATAACCTTCTTACTTCAGATAGGTCGTAAGATAGATGTCCTTCATCACCAGCTAATAACATGCCTGTCTGTATCCTTTGTTTTCTTTTGTTATCAGTAAGGTTGCTGCGTCATTAATCATCAATTGTAAAAGTTCCTCCAAATATGCCTGTAAATTGATCTTCCTCTTTTCACACCGAAACACGTTGGAGCCTGTTTGAATGTCTTGGAAGAGGGTAGGAGGGCTCTGCAGAGCAATCTCCACGGGCTGTGTGCTGAGGCCAATGCTGTGTGGTTCAACACCGCCAAGTGCCTGATCCTGCCTTCAGGTCACAGTGACCTTATGCCGTACTGTGGGCCCGGGGAAGGTGGGTGGAAGATGCCCACAGGAAAAGGAGCTGAGGGCGCTGGTTGACAGCAGCTGAACGAGCCAGTGTGTGCCCAGGTGGCCAAGCAGGCCAGTGGTATCCTAGCCTGTATCAGCAACGCTGTGGCCAGCAGGACAGGACAGTGGTTGTCTCCCTGTACTTAGCACTAGTGAAGCTGCACCTTGAACACTGTGTCCAGTTCTGGGCCCCTCACTACAAAAGGGACACTGAGGTGCTGGAGCATGTCCAGAGAAGAGCAACAGAGGTGTTGAAGGGTCTGGAGCACAAGTCCTATGAGCTGCAGAGGGAGCTGGGGGTGTCTGGGGTAAAGGAGGCTCACTGTCAACAGCTACCTGAAAGGAGGTTGTAATGATTTGGGGTGAGGGGGTGGGGGTGAGTCTCTTCTCCCAGGTCACGAGCAGTAGGACAAGCAAGAGGAAACGGACTCAAATTGCATTAGGGAAAGTGTAGGTTGGATATTAGGGAAAATTTTGTCACTGAAGGGTTTATCAGCCTTTGGAACAGGCTGTCCAAGGGAGGTGGCTGAGTCAGCATCCCTGGAGGTATTTAAAAGACACCTAGGTGTGGCACTTAGGGTCATGGTTCAGTGGTGTGCTTAGTAGTGTTAGGCTAATGGTTGAACTCAATGATCTGAAAGGTCTTTTCCAATATAAATGATTTTATGCTTCTATGAATGTCAGTAGCTTGATGTTAAATAATGTCAAAAGTGTTTTTTGTACACAGCAACTGTAGTTCAAAGACTATCCCTCATTTCATCTATTTCTTGGCTGTAGGTAAAACCTTGTGCAGCCTGTTACTACTGTGAGTGCACAGCACTCCTAATGCTGGAGTTCTCAACCTACTGTGTACCAAGGGGTTAATTTGTTTCCATCGCTGGGGATTTGAATTCCTTGTCTGTGCTGAGGTCACTGTCACTGTTAAATGACAGATGTCTTTCTGAAAATCCCTTGCATCTTTCCTTGTGTTGTAAAGTTCAGTGACTGCAATAACAGGGTGTTGTTCTTTAATAACTGTTAAATTTATTCTTTAGAGAATTTACCAAGATGTCCTATTGCTCTGGGAGAGCTCCCTTGATGCCAAACTCTGCATTTTCTTTTTGCATAATGCCTACAGATTTAGAGCCACTGTACTCCCAGTTGTATAGCTTCTGTATCCCTTGTTCAGTGCTGCTGAAATACTCATAAATCTCCTTTCTTCTAGTGGCTTTGTGCAGCAGCTGGGGTATGACAATAAGGTCCCTAATCTATAATTCCAGACAGCCCCAGAGGGTGAACAGATCGACCAATCCTCATCCCCAACGTAAGCCCAGGGAACTCACTGTCCCTGGGAGGTAGTTGTCTAATGCTTTCTATTTGTATTCTGCATGAAACTCTTCTTGATGCTGGACTGTTGTTCACTTAGAGAATTATCCAGTGCACAGTATATAAACTCCCACTAGAGATTGAATGCATGTAAATAAAGCATGCCTTAAGTCTAGCATAATGTAACTTTAAGTGAGAAGAAATAGACTCAATCTAAGCACCTTGTAAAGCTGCATTCACTGCTAAGATCTGCACAATGCAGTCACAATCTGCATTTCTATGTCACACGGATAAGAGGTAAGGAGGACAGCTGTATAGGTTTTCTAATTCTAGGGATTTCCTGGCTTTTTATTGATTTGATGAGACTACAACACTGGCTTTTTAAAATAACATCTGTTTTTAAATGCTCTTGTGGAATAGCAACATTTATGTTGTAACAAAGAGACATAGTTTGAAAAATGTGATTGATTGACCTTTATGCTACACACGCCTCATGAAAATGTTACTTTATACTCTGTTTTCACACCACCTAAAAGCCTGGCAGGCATTTCAGAGTACAGACAGAAGATGATCCCTGCCCTATAGCTGTTGCCATCTCCTTGTAATCTCTAGCTATATTCACTTCAGCTGTATGATTTTTGCGACTTTGGTATCTGTGTACCAGCTCTGACATGTATTTTAACTATAAATTATTTAGAACATATCTGCTTGAAAGCTAGTACTCATTTACTCCTAAACCTCCATCATCTGCTTAAACATTGAGATTAATGAAGTTTAAAAGGCTATTTTTAAGCGTGAGGTGTCATGCACATGCTATCAGTCTTTGATTGCACTTGGTTTATCCAAGCAGCTTTAATGCTGACAAAATTGTCAGACTAATTTTATTTCCTGCAGCAGCTTTAAAGGAGATTAAACTACTTCAGTTTAGTGATTTGCTCTTTGCCAGAAAAATATATCCAGTATATGGAAAGTAATCACAGTTTAGAAAAGTAGTGTGCTCTGTGTCGAGGTCAGTGGCAGCAACAAAGGCAGGACAGCACCCAGCCTGCTTTAGGAAGGATGAGCGTTGGGAACCTCATCAGCACTACCCTTACTAAACTGATGGTTCTGCTGAGTCTACAGAAGTACAGTTCCATAAGTGTTCTGTGAAAGCTAGTCTCTAAAGGAAAGATGGAGCTGTATTATTTTCATCTGTAATTTCACGTTCATTTCTTGTCCATATTTTTAAGAACTGGTAGTCTTCTCTGTAATTCCTCCAGAAAGGTAGTGCCTCGCTGGTCTGCTAGAAGGTGTAAGAATAGCTTACTTACGGAGGACAAACCATGCAAGTCATATTTCACTTGTATTTCAGTCCCCTTTGTAAAGATAGCTCTACCTTTACAGTCTTTATCCTCAAATGGGAATTCAGGAAGGCTGCAAAAAAAATCCTATTTAAAGTGTTATTTCAAACAAAGGATTCAGTCTCCCAGGTTAAATATCAAAGCATGTAAATTCATCCCTAGTAGACTTTGATTTCGACTGAGTTAAAGATTATTAAACTTCAGTAGCCTTTTTCAATTCGGGTGGTGTTTGTTTTCAAATCATCTAAACAATATCTCAAGCTCTGAAAGTAAATGTAAAGTAATTACTGTCTCTTTAGTCTTCATTAATTGCAGCAAAATTTGGTTGGGACAAAGTCCTTGTGAATGTAAGAGCATTTACATAAAACACTGTTCAGAGCACTCCAAGTTCCTTGCCAGAGCAGGGCACTTTTGCATAAGAGCTGAGCACTTGAGGAGATATACATTATTGGTTACAATATTTGTGTAATGTATGATGTAATTAACATAGTCTTGCTTAGCTAAAATGAGTTCCATATCAACATTAATTTGTATTTGTTTTATCCTTGCTGCTTTCAGGAGGTTTGGTTTTTTCTGGAGATTAATGAAAATATGATTTTTTGGTCATTAAATATGGCCAAAATAAGGAAAGAGCTTCATTGAAGACAGCTAGCTTGCGTCCATTTCACAGTTTTCAAATAATCACATTATCATTTTGTTTCTTACCAAAAATGCTCACAGACTTTATCAAACTTCTTTAACAGTGCTTGAAATATGTCTTTATTATTGAGTGTTTTTTGAGAAAGTACAAGTATTTCAGAATGCTTAAAGTATGAAAGATAACAGCACAGGACATTTAAAATGCAGCGGGATTTTTTATATGAAAGTTTTATTCTTTAATGCCTATGAAAAGGCATTATTTCAAGCAAAAACTCCCAACTTCCTGCCTTCCAAAAGTTGTGGGTGTCAGAATGTGAATTTTGCTTGTTGTATTCCTAGATGCTGTGGCCTTTAATTCTTTCCATGTCATAAATATGTATTTAACTTCTGTGGAAGTAAGCTGAGAGAACATGTCAAAATCAGAGGCAGCTAAATCCCACATTTTTGTTAGGATATAATTGACATTTACTCTTTTGCTCTCTTCTAAGTGTCTTCTGCTCCATTCAGAATCTTTCATGTCCCAAGCCTGTGGAGGGTGCCATAATGTGCCAGGGTACCGTGTTGTGCTAATTGTTCTTTCTACATACTAGCTGGGTCAAATCTTATTTCTAAGCTGATGTCATTGATGTACATCAAGACTGACTTGCTTTCTCTTCTGCCTCTCTTGATTCCTTCTTCCTGCATTGCATTTCCTTTTCCAGTCATGGTCTCTAATTTGCCATAAAAATGGTAAGAATATTTTATACAGACTGATTTCTTCTTCCTTACCCCAAAGTTGTTCTATCACTTTTTGCCAACCTCAATCAATGATAAATATTGCTGGAAGTGTAAGTATGGACAGACAGGCAAGTATTAATCTTTGAAAAACCTTTAAGAAGGAATTGTCCATTTTCTGATATTTTTGTTTACTATACATTTATAATAGGAACTGTATTTAAATCCAGATCCAATTGTAGCCCTGAACACATAAGATCAGCTAGCTCTCATTTTAGTGAACCTTTAATATTTCAAAGCTAAAGTGCCTGAGATTTTAGGTAACTAAGACACACAAAAGGCAAAACAAGAATGCAATGTTTCACGAGTCTTTTAATTGAATTTCAGACCACTACTCATTTTCTGTAAGAAGTTTTAAATTTTTTAGTTCCTGAGAATTGCATTTTCTTTCCAAAAGGAATTTGGCCATAATTTCCACCCTCCCCATCCCAGTTTATTGGGGAATTATTTTTCCTAACTTAAGAAAAATGATAGCTATTATAAAGGGCTTGATTTTTATTTTTATGAAGTTTAAATCAATGTTCATATTTTTTTAAAGTCCTTTCAGACGTTTTTGGCAGACTATCATAAGCTCAAGCTGGTTAGCCTTTTTTAGCATTATAGTAACAGTATAAAAATGCAGAATGTTTGTTTTGCTAATGATATTCCCTAGCAATAGTACATTTCTACTTCTAGTTCTGTTGCACTCACATGATGGAGAACATCTTTAAAATCCTTAACTGTCTCATAAAATTTCTTGTATTTGTTCCTTTCCTCTGAGTGGGTTAAAACCCATAACCCTTCACAGAAGAGCAGGCTTCAGGTTGCTCCAGTTCCATCTGTGAGATAAACTGTGCTCTTGAAGTTGTATGGGTTAGGTCCTTTATATTGACCTCTCAATTTGAAGAGCTCTTATGGGTTGGGAAAGGATTGCTTTGAAGAAGTTTTGTTGTGGCTCTTCTAGTTTCTTATTTGTTAGACTGCTGTTTGGGGGCACTGGTAGTTAACAGAACAAGGCCAAACAAAAAAAACCCAGACAGAACACCAAAAACATTCTTGAATGAGTGGTGGTATCACTATGAAGCATTACTTTAGAGGCAACTGAGTAAGAGTCAAGCAAGGATACTCTGCCTGTGCTTAGGTCTGCCAAAGACTTCTGATGTTTTGTGGGAATTAATTTAGCAATGATTAATCTTCTCATTTGGATAAGGAAATTATAAGAGGTAATAAAGCAGTTGAAAATACTTTGAGATTCCAAGTCAGAGAGTCTTCCACAGAACTGCATATTTTGTTGCTACCATGACTTAATAACCCCAGAATTGTGTGTTCTTTTCTTGAAGAAGATGCTTTCATTTAATACCTTTTTCATGAACAAGATTTAATTCCTTTTTCATATGCTGGCTTAGTGTTTCAGCCCTTGAATTTCCAAAGTGGCTCTCCATGGTTTCTATTCAAAAGTTATTTCTTGCATTTGAAGTTCATCAGGTTTTCAGGTCCTCTTGAAAGACTTTGTTGTCTTGTTGTTTTTTTGTTTTTTTTTTTTCTTTTCTGGGAAGTTCACAAAAAAAGGAGTTGTTCTTTAAAACAAGCTCAGGACTAAAAAGAAACCCCAACAAAGTCTGAATTACTGAGTCTGTCTGGATATCTGTCTTTAGACTTTATAATGGAGCCCACTGGTGTAGTTTCTGTGCAGCAGTGTGGTTAATAAAATGAGATCCCAAGTGAACTTGGAGGCTTTTTATCCTCTGCTGTGGTAGACAGCTGAGCCTGGTGTAATCCTGAGATGATCAGTGTTGATTTGTTAGCTTTTTCAGGGAGTGGAACCTAGACCATGACTGAGAAAAGACCTTTTTGCCCCTTCTCACTCACCAGATAGTGCATGCTCTTCTTACATCTTTACAAGCTTTACAGAGCAGGAGTTGTCTCAGAAGTTTTGCCATTAACCCTAACAAACAGTGACTTTTACACACCATCCCAATTTTTGGATTTTAGTAAGAATCAGATCTGAAGGGTTGCTTATATTACTGGAATAAAACATGTTGGAACAATCATTAATGGGGGGTCTCGCTCTGTGTGAAGAAGGGCTTTCTCTGGAGTAAATCAAGCCCACAGCTAAAAAAGGTGTGCTCACTTTGTTTTGTTTCATACAGGATTTCAAAGAGTAGAATAAACAAAGAGGATGTAGCCCGTGTGTTCATATTCAGTAGATGGAAATGCTTCATTACACTTTAAGGCTAATAGCTTGCTCTGGATGTTTGACCTGGTGTGCTTTGTAGTGTGTAATACAAGTATCATGAATCACCTGTCTTAATTTAGGACTTCATTATAATACAGTGGCCATTCATTGTATTTCATTCATTGTATGCCTGTTTTTGGATGATGACTTCAGTTAACAGAAGGTGATCTGACGGGGTGGAAGGTGTCTCCTTAGCTTTTAATTTCATAGCAGCAATAGTCACTTTAGTCCTCTTTGGTTTTATCCATCATGGTATTAAGGACATTGCCTCAATCTCCTGATTTCATAGAACTGTTTAAGGTCCTTTCAAACGCTTTCATGCTATGGCTCTGTCAGTCAATGGGGACAATAATTGGGACTTTGATTTTCTGCTTGGTCAAGACAGATTGTGTAAATGTAGCTGAATTCCTTCTTAGCTCTCTTTAACATTTTGTGAAGTCTGGGACATCGGACCCACTTCTGATTTTTCTATCTTCTCACTCAATCTGGGAATTGACAGGTAGAGGGCAGCAAAGTTCTATTTTTTTAGATAAAGTTTAAACTCTTTTTTATCAAGATAAATGATGATTATGTCCGTTGGATGCATTGGTTAATACTCTTCTGATTAAAAATAAGTATAAAAATTGCAATTGTAAATATTTGCTGAAATACAAACAAATGTAAAACAGCCTTGCTGCAGTATGTCTTAACTGGTTGTGAAATAGCTACAATAAAGGAAGAAAAAAATCATTTGCAAGACCAATTAAGGGCTGGCTTTTTGACATCATAGTGAGAAACTTGTGCTGGTTTGTGCCAAAATCTATAATTACAGACTACATGCTGAATTTTATAACTGGAAACCAAATGACATCACCCACAGATATTTCCCACTTCACTTAAGAAGGAAAAAATGAAAGGGAATCTTGCATGCAGCTCTGGATTGATTTTTGGATAAATGCCCTATCTTTGCCTCATTTATCTCACAATGTGAAATTATTCATATTACTCAGTGGTGACACTCAATTCCCCTGTGAATCCTTAAGTGTAGTTATGAAACGATGGCATTGAGTTTGAAATCAGTTACTCCTCCAGCATCAGCGTGTGAGCTGTAAACATTTCACAAGAGGAACAGAAAAAGCATTAAAGTAAAACTACAAGTGTAAGTGGAAGTTAATTCTCATGAATTCACCCAAAAGAGGCTACCCCATGAATGAATTCAGCCATTAATAATGAATGCTAAGCATTAATGCAGAAAGTAGAATTTACTTGTTAAGTGCATTGAAACATACATATAATTTTTTAGAGTGATTATGATGTTGTACTGTTTATCTAGTACCACTGCCTGGTACGAGTGCCTGCCTGTTACTGTGCAGTGGTATGCACTGAGTTTGAGCTCAAAGCCCTGCACTGATAAGGGAGATCAGGGTCAGAGGTTGCCAGTATGCTTTACTATGATTTCCTGGTCTGAAATACGTATATGAAAAAACTCCAAACCTCTATTTAAAGGTTGTGGCTCATTTTCAGAGTGGACTGCCATTCATGTAGAGTCTCTGAAGACAGGGAGTTGCACAGCTGGAGTGGCTCACCAGGTATGAAGTGTTCTGATTTTGTGCAGCCTGACTGAAGCTGTCAGGTTAGGGGTAGGTCCTGAGTCTTGGCCTCTTTGCTCTCTCTGTGCATACTTGAAACCTATACATTCAGCCATGTGCAAGTTAGCAATTAATGTGACTTTGTGCATAGTGAATTAATTAATGTAGGGAAGAAGTTTGCAAAATGGAAAAATTAATCTGGGTTTGGAAGGTGTAAACACAAAGATGCCGTTTGTATTTTAATTGCATATTTCAGAGATGGAAAGGATTTTGCAGATTTAAATTGTGAGACTATATTAATGCCACTCTAATATTTTTTATATTTTTGGGAGGTTTCTGTCAAAGTAGTATAATTGTTTAAACATGTTGCATTAACTTTGTCTCATTTTTATCCCGTGTGCTGGGACTTTCACTGCTGTCAACAGGTACCCTCTTTGAATGCCATGGAGAGCACAATTTGACATTCACACTCTTAGTCTTATTGTGCTTGAGAGTTTGCATCATGTTTTGTTTTCTCTCTGTTCATTCATCAGTTCCTGGGGAACTAGTACTGTTCTTAGTTTTAAAATATCTTTTTGAAGGATATCATATTCGATTTTCCTTGCCCTTCCTTTGTCTAGAATTCCTCTTGAATCTCTCTCAGATAAAACCTTGAAGCGCTTATTCTGGCTGAAACTGTGGCCCCAAGTTATTGCAGATATTTTGAAATACTTCCTGCTCTATCTAAACCAAATGTTCAGGCATATTGCCTTGAACCCTATCACATCTGGATAAATGAGTCTTAAGTTGTGTTTTGGCAATGGTTTTTTAGTTTTTAAAGTCTTGTTATTTATTTATGGTAACAATTTAATATAAGTAAAAAATGTATTACCAAAAATGAATACATATTTGTAAACACTGTATTGAAGTAAGAACTGTTTAAGCATTGGAATAGGAATAGTGCGTATTTAAGTATTAAAACATTTATTGCGTGTTAATTCTTCATAAAGGTGACAAATATTAGTATCTGCAAAAAAAAAAACCTATAAGAAATGTAGTAATTTTGTGCACAATAGAGTTATATAGAAAACAATCAATAAATCAGAAAAATAATGTTGGTTAATGTGTTGCAATGTAGTGTGAAGTTGCATGAGCCTTTATGCCGTAAGAGCATAAAGCAGCTCTAAGCAAATTGGCTGTTTTAATTTCTGCATGGCTCATGTTTAGGAAGTATGATTAATGAATTTTTAATGCATATGTTGGTTTTGTGATTTTTTTTTTCTGTTGTTTTGTTTTGTGGGTTTTTTATAGCAGAAAAATTGCAAGGAGGGTAAAGCGACACTTAAGGCATTGCTGCTTTGAATCCAAGGTAGGTCCAAGATGCACATTTTTGTGATCAAATCCTATCATCTAAAAATAAGCTACACTGAAAAGCTAAAACACCCTTTACTGTGTAGCATCTCAAAAGCATAGCTACTATAATGTGCAAAATATTGCATTTTTCATTGGCAAGACTACGTCTGTAGTGCTGCTGGTGAAAAACAGATTGACATTTGGTCATTATTTCTTATCAAGGCTGTTTTACTTGTAATGCTATTTGACAGCTATATTCTAGGTCTGACAGCATTGAACCAGCTTAATTCCCACTGAACTGCTCTAAATACGTGGTATTGCAATCAGTTTAACAACCCCTGGAGGCAATAAAATCTCTCCTTTGAACACACACAAGGGGAAGAAATCTAAGATTTATAAAGGGCAGCAAGTATTCAAGATAGGGGCAAAGTTTATGTGTGAGCCTATAATTGATGTTTCCTTTGTTGGAAAAGAAAGCTTGAGGATGCTTTAAGAATTAATCTTTAACAAGATCTAATCTGCACTAACAAGATCTGCTCAAGATGAGTGAGAGTAAGATATGATACCAAGAGTTCTGTCATATTCAGCCAACAATGAAAATTCAAAGGTACTCTGTAGTTTAGGAACATTTTTGAGCAGATCAAGAAATTTCACAATTAGATGTGAAATCTGCTAGGGCTGCCTGCTGCAGGTGGAGGAGAGAGAACTCATAACCCAGGCTGCTTGTTCTCTTCAGGTGAGCATTCCTAAGGCTGTAAGAGCTTCCCATTATCCACTGAACACACGGAATAGGAGGGAAGGTGCTCTAAGTTTGCTTCTTTTGTTATTGCAATGTGGAATTTGGCAAATCAGGTAGCGACAAAACAAGGGTAGGTGCTGATGAACTTATCAAATAGTATCCTACTTTCTATGGCATACCCATTGCTTTAAAATTACTATATTTGGTATTACCCCTCAATAAAATGTAGCTGCCACTAGGATGAATTTCATCCAAATAAAGAAGAGTGTTATATGGAAATATGGAAAAATATAAATCCCATCATTGTTGTGTAATTTAATAAGATACTATTAATGCCATAGGAACATGTCATTAAAATGTATATAAGAACCTTTTTATTGCATATATAGGAAGAGTATAATGGAAAAAGATCTTCAGAGCCTTCCTGGCTTCCATCTGCAGAGCTACACTGCAGGGTTAAACCCAAACTGTCTAAAGGAAATATTTTGGTTCCAGGTTACCACCTGACCACTACTTTTATATCTAAAAAGTATCAGTTGATACAGGGAGCTTGGGGACAGTCTCTCTGGTGAGGGGCTGAAATAGCAGTGTTATTGAAGAGGACAGGAAATCTTGAAGAGGACAGCTTATCCTAAGTAACAACCAAACCTCTCAATATGGAGAAAACCAGCACTTTTTCTCTGATATCAGAAAAAGTGGATGCTATCATAACACTGCACGGTGGAGCTGTATCTTCAGTGGTATCTGCTATTGCTGTGAGGGGCAGCAGAAACTTGAATGGGTGGCTGTGGGACTTTGCAGGTCAAGATTGAAGCAGTGAGCTGTTGTATGGTGGCATTGTTCCAGCAAAACCAGCTAGTTCCTCAGTGTGCTGCTTTCCTTGTCTTGTGCTGCCACACGTTAATGCAGACAAGACAAGGTTCTGGGAATTTTCCATCTGATTTTTTCCAGAGGTTGGAGAAAACTTATCTGAAATAATTGGTCAGTCAAAAATATTTCCTTCTAGCTCTGTTGAAGAAATCATCTTGTTTAAGTAATCATGTCCTGTAGCATTTTTGTTGCAATAGTTGAGATTTGGGGCTGTCACTCTGCCTCAGTACTGGTTCCTTTTTCTTCAGAAATAGAGAGCCTTCTTTTTTAGAAAAGAAAGATTAGCTGGCTTTTTAATTTATGTAAAAAGATATTTAAGTATTTGTAATGGCAGGATAGATGGTTACGGGTTTGTTGCTGTGATTTTTTAATTTTTTTTTGTGTGCGTGTGTGTGTTTATTTTTCCTTAATCAACTGTAAATCTGATAGTTCAGGGAAAGGAACCATAACATGTTAGAGAAAGAGGCCACTTAAGTCTCTGAGCAATAACTTCACTTTTTGTGGAAAAGGGGAATAGGAAAACCCCTCTGGCCTGTGGCAGGGCAACACATTTCTCTATAGGTAACACTCTAACGTTACTAATTACTAGCAAGGTACTACAACCTGCTAGGCATGTCTTCTAGGAATATGAAAATTACCTTTGTCCCAACTACTGTCACTAGAACGCTCGTGAGTTTTCACCAGATGAGAAATTATCAGATGCTGCTGTCTTTTCATGTTCAGTTAGGGTTACTAGTTATTGGCAAAAAGCACTGTGTTCAGAGGTTTCCAGCATTGCCTTCCAGCACGCCCTTGGCCACCGTATTGCTTCCATGTGAAAAGCTTCTTTTCCTCTGCTCTCACTTCTCGTTTTGCAGACCTTTAAGTTGGTTAGTTAGGGTGAGTGTTTTTGTGTAGTCCATGTTGCTGGGCTCTCATGTAAACCCAACTGTGGAACAGTCTTCTTCAAATAATTAGTGTGATAATCAAATACAGCCTGTAACACAGCTAATTTCATTTGGCAAAGCAGGCTACCTACCTGCTTTATTAACTTCTTTTTGTGCTTATATTCTACTTTCTGTGAATAATTTAGCATTGTAGTTCTATCCATAAGCCCGTTTATTAGTATAAATTTTTTTGGATTATTTTCTTCTCATTCTCCTTATGAAGGGTTGCAGATGGTGACTAACTAGAGACCTGTGTGAATTGCCTTCAGTCAAGAGTGCAGTGCTGTTGCTTTTCAATTTGTTATTTTGGTCAAAACAAAGTTTGGGTTTTTTTTGGTTTTTTTTTTTTTTTTGTCTGTTTGGGTTTTTTTAAAATCACTGAAATTGATTCACTGTTCATTGCCAGTAGAGAAAAACTCTAAAACTCCTGCCAACATAGGCTAGTTTCAAAGAAATTTCAATGCCCCCTTTTCTAATACTATGGTGGAAGCTCATCATGGTTATGCCTTTCATAGCCAGTAGTTTTGTATTATCCACACAATTCCTGCAGGAGCAGGCCATCCCTTTCTGCCAGACACTAAACTGTGTTACCAAAGTGCAACTGTGGTACTGATAAAAAAAGTTACTGTAATGTACTTACTTTTATAATGCAATACTTGCCTTATTCAAAAGAATTTGATAATCTTTTTTTTTCTTATATAACCAGAAAAAAAACCAAAACAAAACAACCAAAAAACAACCTGACCAAAATCTCCTCAGCAGGTTTTGAAGAGGTTGTTACTCATTAATGTGAATGAGGAAGGTTGTATCCTAAGTAATTAAAAACAAATTAAGTAGAGGCACTAAATCTTTGTCTCATAAATGAAGGTTTCATCAGGGTGAAATTATATCTCATTGGTCACGGAATGAATAATACATGAACCAGTGAATCTACTGGATCATTTCAAATGACTAATCTTAGTCAACCAGGTAAGTGAAGATGGCTATAAATTGGGTTAATTACTGTAGCTTGAGTTTTAACTCAACAGCTCTTAATTTCAACTTTCAAAGGCTACACAAACCAATTTTGTACTCTTAGATTATAATGAGCAGTCTTTATTCTTTAATCAGTTCATCCAGTATCTGGCTGTCTACTGTAACATTCCTTTGAAGTCGAGAAAGATCTAACATAATTGAAGAAATGTCTAACTACTTGACTCTCTCTTTTTTAATATAAAGGAATTAAACATTAATCAGACTTGTGCATCTCAATTAAGCCAATTAAAATTATCACAGAATGTAGTGCACAGAGCAATAGGTAGCTTTAATGTTTGAATACATTATCAACTTTTACCTAATGTTCCTTATTTAAGATGTTTGTTACTCAAAATGGGAATGCATGCAATGCATTAAAGAACACTACCATTTTTTAAAAAGTTTGACTAACTTAATTTACTTAGTGTAATTGCCTACATTTATGCACAGGATATGTTAAAATTTGTTGCATTTAGTCAAGAGTAATATGTGGATTACTTTAGGTCTTCCTACGCCAGTCCAATTTCCATATGTTTTTGTGCTGATGGTTTTTTTTGTAAGAAAAATATTACACGCTATATCTGACTTGATTTATATCACAGGAAAGTATGGCTTAGTCTTTACTGGCTGATGTATATACGCAAAGTCCATATAATTACTAATAATTTGTAACAAGTGTTAATTGATAAACAACTCCCTCCGGTAGCTTAATTAAAGCTGTAGGATAGCAAGGCGATTTACAACTGGGATTGATCTCAATTAGTCAACAAAATCTGTGTAGTCTGTTCAAAGAAGAAGGAGGAAATTTAGCCTAGCGAGGCTTTGGGGATTTTGTCTTGTAGTTTTCTTTTTTCTTTTTTTTTTTTTTTCCTTTTTTTATCAAGAGAAATGAAAGCACAAAGTACAGGAATGTTTTCTGCAGTTACCTACCTACTGTATACTGTGCTTATCTTTTACGCTACCCAGCACTTGTTCTTTCATTTGTTTGTTCGTTGTCAGGTTACAGAACAATATTCAAACATTTCTTTTCATTATACACAATGTGTTAAAAAAGTAATTTCATACAGGGATGTACATTTTAGAGTAACACCCCCAGGAGACCACAAACTAGAGAATGAAAAACATTTAAAATATGTCAGTTTTTGATCTTACTTAGAGATTTGTTTATAAACTGGCATTATGCAGCCTTAATTAAAAGATAACACAGGAAAGATGGCATTAGGGAATAACTGGATATGTGGAAGCACAGTGATCTTATAAAGTCAGCTATGCTGTTTCAGGATTCACTACTCTTTTATCATTTGGACTGATAGTAAGAATATAATCTATGAGTACTTGAAATTGCCCCTGTGGAATAAAAAAAAAGTGTCATCTCTGTTTAAACTAGATCACAGACTGGCTGCAAACAGCTGCTGAAACATTAATTAATTTGTTTGCAAATAAATCATGGATATGTACTAGCTGAAAATACAGATATAAACAAGCATGAATGTTGTGCTTCTTAGATTACCTATGGATCCCTGGTTTGCCTACATTTTTAAAGATAATTTTATATGCACCAGAAAAACAAACACACAGACCAAATAATCTGAAAGAACTGAGCCTTTTTATTAAAGTTGTTCTATAGATACATCGATGTGCTGAAATGCAAATCAGTTTCAGTGCTTTAAAAAACACACATCCATTTTACATTTGTGTAGGACTGAACCTCATTTAAGAAAGATTTGTTAATCAAAGAGAATGAAATATTTTGGTGGAGGCATATGAATGTGGGTTTAACAAGTTTGCAGCTAAAAATATGGCTTGATTTCAGCTTTGCAATTTATGTTCCTCTGTATCTTGAGTGCTCTTTTGGTAGCTGTGTGGCATCCTCTATAAATTCTGCATTACTTGGTGCCTGCTTTTCCTATCCCATCAAGGATAGGCTGTTTGATATCTGTGGATTGTTAAAAGAAACAGGCTAAATGCTACAGCCTTGTAGCCTCACTGGGCTGGAGATGAAGCTGGTGTACCCAAATTCGCACCTGTCACCACACGTGTGCTTCCTTGGGGCAAGCCTTGAGCTCTTACCGTGCTTCTCATTGTAAGGGCTAATCCTTGGCTCTTCCCAGTGCTCCCCGAGGCTCTGCACATGGAAGGCAGAGAGAGGGAAGGTGACTCTGCAGGTCTTGACCCCTTGACATAAGCTTTATTTCCAAGAGTGGGGAAAAAAAGAAGGTCAGGTTCTGCCAAAGGATGGGACTTGCACATGTAATATGAGCAATACAGGGAAACCTCTGGGTGCTAACTAACCTTCGAATGGCAGGTTGCTCTGTTGCAAACCAGAGCTGTTTGTGGAGGTTATAGTGTGTGGCCTGGAAAGGTTGCGTGGTCCAAATTCTGCATTCTCCACAATGTTTTCTGCCTCACAGAGCTGCTGTCTTATGTACACAGCTTTTTCTCTGCTTTTTAGAATAGTTTGCTTTTGAATGTTTTCTAACATGATGGGTATCCTTTTTAGTTCTTTGGGAAATTAACTGTTTGCTAACAAGAAAAACAAAACAAAACAAAATCACATTTTGACATGGAAAAATGAAGTCAGAACCCTAGGGAAAACACAAAACTATGGAGGAACTAACATGATGATGTGATTTTCTTCTTCCTTCTAGGGTCTGTTTTTCTGTGCACTAACTGAACTGCCATATGAAAGCTCCTATTCCAAGCAGATTCTGCTATCCAGATGTTTTTGTCAGTGAGGGAATAGATTTTCTTAAGTTTGGCTGAAAATTATTTGAGCTGGGTCGATTTTTGGGTACTGAAGCTGCATCATGCCTTAAGATCACCCTTTCTGTAGATAGTGCAAGCTTTAGTGTTAGTTCCAAGAGCAGTCTTTGACCTCAGGGAGCATATTCCTGCAAAGCACTCAGGTTCTGTTAGCACCCAGCTACCTCCTTCATGCCTACTTTAATCCTGAAGAGAAAGCTCCAGGTCATTTAGTCTTTGTACTTGGGTTAAGGATAAGCCCTTTGCTTGGACTCCCAGAAAGCACTGGCTAGAGCACGAGTTCTTTCCGAATTCAAAGCCTGTTAGGGCTTTTTCAGAGGTTAATGTGACCACTCTAGATAGTATCAGTCATGTTTGTTTACCACTCCTGCCCTGAGGTTCACCCACCAGCTGCTATTCAGTTCACCACCAGTTCACCACCCACCAGTTCAGCTATTTAGCTTCTTGTGGCATAGTATTTCCACTGGCCTGCTTCAGTGATATTATCTGTCTAGAAGCTTGACTTTCATATTTTTGAGGAAAGAAGGAGAAACTTTAAATTTATTTTTGGCAGTAATAACAGCTAAGCTCTCTTTCTGCAAGATCTGAACTTTGGGGGTTTTTGTGGTTTTTTTTGGTTTGTTTTTTTTTTTTTTTTTTTGGGAAGTGGGGGAAGAAGAGTTCATCTGAACGTGTGGGCAGGAATGGCCGTACCTGCAAGCCTGAGGGAGGTTGTGTGCTCCTACAATTTGTTTTTACATGAAGGATGGTGACAGCTTCTGGAAGCCAGTTTTTGTTCCCTGGCCGAACTGCTGTGTTACAGCAGGCAAAGAGTCAGGAGAGAAGGTTTTGGGAGTGGTGCTATTAGAAGAGATTTTATCAATGCTTCTTTATTTCGAAAGGAATATAAAAAACCTGAAAACTCCAAAGAAATTTATACCCATTATGGTTTTTGGATCAAATTAAGGAGGTATAGATTTTGAGAAGAAGTCTTTTTCTTTTGCTCCTGTATTTGTCAAGAAAGCATCTGCTTTTGAACTTTTACTATATATGCAATCATTTGGATGAAATGTAAGCTCGTTTGTGCTCACAGCAGTTAGTAAAGTCAACGGGCAGCCAGCGATAAAACAGTTCTTAGAAACATTAGCATTCCAGTTTGCTGTTCACTGTTAGAGGTTTGGGCAGGTAAAATGACTGCATTATTGTACAATGTCTCCTAACCTACATATAGCATGTTGTCTGTGTGATGTATAATGCTCTCTGGGTGGAACTTTGCCAAGTGTTTCCCATTTGATGTTCGTTGCAGGATCATAATTGAAGGTATAGCTTGTCATATCTTGGACTAAAATTGTGTTGTCTTCTCAGCATTGACCCCTCTTTAAGTCTCTCAGGGCTGTTCTATTGCATTTTGCTGTTTGGGTTTCTGGTGCCTGCTGCCTCCTTTTCCCCAGTGCTCTACATATGTACTGACCTAAAAGGACTTCAGGCAGAGCTGAAGCCTGAATTGGAGGTTCATCCTGGTAACTTTTCAAGTAACTTTGTGCTGCTGGTTTCTTTGAGAGCTCTGTGATCAGCTTTGGAATGCTTGGTTTAATCCTGTGCTTGTTTCCAACCAGTGTCCCTGGCTCTGCAGCCCCTTTTCCTTCCAGCAGGGCAGGAGTCCCTGTGTCAGCCTGGCCCAGGGACTGTGTCTGCAGGGCCCTCCTGGGGCTGGGCAACAGGGCAGGGGCTCTGCATCCTGCTGCCAGACCATGAGCATCTGTACTTAGGACCTGAGCACAGCCCTCCCTCTGGGTTTGTCTGGGTTTGTCTGCTTGTTGCAGCTAATTATAATTGTAAATTTGCCCTTAAAATCAAATTCTGTTTAAAGAGCAACTTTTGCCTTGGGGCACCCTTGTAAGCGGAAAATACTTATCCAAAAAGCAGTTTATTTGGCTTATGATTTCCTGTAATCCCTATATTGTTCTTCAAGATATTTGTAGGAGAGTGAGGAATTGCTTTTCACAGTTTAGCTTCCCTTCTCTTCTTTATGTCTGATCTTGTACAGGAATTGTCACCTTTTGTTTTATGGTATCACAGCTGGTTCCATAGAAATAGCTGGATGCTGCCAGCAAGATCTACCTTTTAAGCTACCACCTTCACAAATGAGCGGCTGGGATATGTCTTCTTCAGGAATTTATGCTGTTGGGCCTTTCAGCTTAGGACAATTTAGATAGAATTGTTGCCCAAAAATGCAGCTTGTTCTGGGCTAAAACATTAAACATCTTTATCCCTGTGGCCACACTACTCAACAATTTGGGATCAAGAAGCAAAGGACAGCATCATGCTTAACTGAGGTGTGCTCTGCTCACTTGAGTGTCTGAAGTCTGGTTCCCTCTGAAACTGGGACAGGGTTATTTGTCCAGTGATGTAAAGTCCTGTGCTTATTTGGGGAGATTTAAATAAATTTGAATTCATGAAGCTATTTGTGTAAAGTAGGCCATGGAATAATTGAGTACAGCAGGTGCAAATGCCAGTCTTCCAGCAGGTCTGGAAGACTGGGCTTTGAGCTGCATGGGTTCTTTCTATTGGCAGTCATCAAGATAAAGCAGAAGGAATAACTAAGCTTAGCTAACCCTCCAATTATCCCATGTCCTCCTGATTGATAAAGAGTGAGTATCTGAACAGTTTTGGCCCCGTTTGTATCTTTGGTTCTTGATTAATAAGTTAAACAACAAGTAATGGGTTTCAGGGTGAGTCAGAAAAATTCAACTGCTAGGACTCAACCACTGGTAATTCAGTAATTTAAGTATAGTGGATTCAAACTTACGTAAGCTAAATGTAAGAATCACTTACGTAAGTGTGAAAGTGTAGATAGATGGAAGCAAGCTGAGAAGAAGTAAAGAAAAACATATTTAAAAACTAAAAAGGCCCCAAGAATGCTATTCTGTTCCAAAATGCCATATGGTCAATTGCTTGGCATCATCTTCCCAAGTGTGTTAGCAATACTTTACAGGTTGCTTAACATCAGTGCCTGGATGGGAGGCAATGGCTGAAATAGCATGATCTGAAAAAGGGAGCAGCTTGAATGCTTTCATCCATGTGCTAGCAGTCAGGCAGCATTGCATTGCCATTGCTTCAGAACTTCCACCAGGAACAGTCAGTAGGAATTGTTTGGATGTAAAGAAGTTTTAACACTGTTCTTAGTTTGGATAGCAGAATTTTAAGGAAATTCTGTCAAGGATTTTTTTTTCTTATTATTTATTTTCGCAATGAAACGATTGTTTCTTGTCAAGGGGCCAAAACACCTATCAAGTTACTTAAGGGTAAACAATGGAAGTAAACAACACTTGTGAGTTATGACACACACTCAAAATAATGCAGAGAAACAATGAGGGATATTATTAAAGCAAAACTAATTTTTGTTCTTGTATAACATTCTGAACAGAACAGTGAAGGACATCACAAATCCATTCATTTATTTCAAAATTTGCAAAACAAATCCCTTCTTACACGTAGTATTTGTACAACATGAAATTATTATTCAATAAGTTGACATTTTAAACCTATTACTGCCTAAACCCATCTATTACTGAGCTATTCAGAGCACTAAGTTAACATTTACCAGAACATTCATCCTCACATCATGGGGAGATCAAGCTCAAATCCTTTATTTCATATTCAGATCTTGTTGGGTCAGGATTGAAAACTGCTACCTTTCTGATACTTTACCGAAAAGCCACTCTGAAATCCACAAAAGAATTATTATCAAGTTACTGCAGTTATTCAGCTAGATGTTGACTTTGATATGTCAGCTCTCTGATCTTTAATAGAAAATTGATGGTCTTGCACTGAGGGTCAGTCATATGCACGACCAGGATAGGCCAAGGTTTGCATTAAATTACACCCAGCCTTGCATTTTATTCTCCGGCAGGCAAAGTCAAACAAAGCCAAATGGATACCTTGTTAGTTTTGTTGTCTTCATTGTTTTGTGTTGGCATATGGATTTAATTCTGTAATGGGGGACTGCTGGGCACAATCTGCTTTATTGATTTTTCTGGGGAAAGTTTTTGTGAGAGTACACAGAAGTATGATAATATAAAAGCAACTGGTGCAATTTTTGTTCTTGTTGCAGTAGGTGTCTATTATACCATTTATTTAACAATTGACTGTTATAAAAAATCAGGTTAAATTTGTATTTCTAGTACTGTCTTCCTTTAGCCTTGGGCTGAAGTTGTGAAAATCACTTTGGCTTTTATTTTGGTTCCTATAAATTTTGTACCTGTGGTGACTGCAATGAATCATGCAGACTTAGGCCCTTTTTAGTGTTGTTGGTTGTCAGTTCATGCAAAGCTGCATTTCTAACTTGTCTGAGGAAGGAGTGCCGTATGGCAGAACTAGGATATCCATGGTCTAGGACTGCATTTTGAATCCCAGCTTCTAAAGTGTCGGCTGAAGCCACAGGGGGTTGGGTGAGCTACTGCTCTGTGCATAATTTCTTTGATGGCTGCAGATGAATATGTTGTATGGCAGCAACTAAAGAAAATGAAAGTGAAGGAATACATTTGCCTTAAAAAAAACCCAACCAAACAAAAAAAAAACCTCAAACCACAAAACAATAACAAAAAACTGTTCTTCAGCTTCTGTTTCCTGCAACTGCTATTATGCAAACACCACATCAGATATGCCTATAGAGACATGAATGGTTCAGCAGCACCTTCTGGTTTTATGTGTAGCTTCCTGCAAGGCTTTCAGGTTTGCTCTTCATAGAATCCTGTCCAAAATAACGGCAGAAGGTGAACATACATCCTTTCTTTTTCAGAATGAGCTAGAATTTTCCTACCAAGTCCTCATAGGAGAGGATGGACAAGATAGACATGTGCCCCCTTGGTTAATGGCAGCAAAGAATGTCTGATTTCTTTGAGTGGAAGTTGGTCAGCGTGGAGGCCAATACAGTAGGGCTTGTCTAGAGTCACATGGAGCATCTGTGGATTAACTAGGGCATTCCTATCCTCATGAAATCTAGAGAGGGTCCTGGATAGAGGGTAATTGGTTTTGAGATCTCACCATTTTCTAAGTAGACTGATCATGGAAAGACTCCCTTTCCCCGACTTTTGTCTATTGTTTGTGTTGGTTTTGTGCCAGTGTTTTTTTGTTGGCTAGATTTTTTCAAAGCCTTAGCTGTGAGGCAGCCAACTACCACTGAAGCACAATAGGATCTAATGTTCAGAAAACCTAACTGATTTAGGAAGGCATCTCATTGACTTTCAGTAGGACTTACATGCCTGAGTCCCTTAAATGCTTCTGAAAATGCCAACCTTGGATTTGAAAGCCAACCAAATGTGCACTAAGCATTGTTACAGAAGCAGACTGGTCACAGTACATACACTCTGCAGGACCAAGTTTCACAAGAGATGCATATAAGGCATTTAGCTGTTAGAGAAAGGATGTCAGACTTCAGATTTGAAGGGGAAGGCACAGCCTGACGTAAGTATTAATGCAGCTCCTAATGCCAAGTTAAGAACATCAGTGAATATATAGGAATGATTTTTAGGAATAGTCCGTGTTACTACTTTGATGTGAATCTCCTTCATCAAACTCAGAATTAGCTTTTCTGAAGTCAATAGACTCCTGCACCCTTGTAAGTGACTGTAGTTAGGCAACCCTCCAAGTATGTATGCTCTTATAGAGCAAAACATACAGATTATAAATAACATCACAGGGAGACTGGGTCTGCTTTATCTCTGCAGTAATTCTTCTGATATGCTTTGAGTTACATCAGGATAAATTTGGCCCACTGAGATTAGTATAAAAAAGCAGGTAGTGTTTCTTAGCTAGAAAGGTGCATATAAATCCCTGTATCTCTAACTTTGATCAGCTTAACACTCAGCTTTCCATGTGAATCCTTTACCTTCTCCCTTATTTCAGAGCAGCTAAAGCTGGCAAGTGCCTGTTGGACCTACAAAATTACAGTGCTGTACAGCAGAGGTGCTGTGAAACTCCCAGAGCATACAAGAGATGCTCAGATCAAACCGTCTTTCTCTTCCTCCTAGTCTATGAAATTGCGTAGATGACTCCTTCAAATCTCTCTTTCATTTTAGAACCTGATCCTGTGACCCACTGATTCCTCTCATCTCCCTTTAAAGCTGATGAGAATCAAAAGTGCTCATCACCACTCATGGTGCAGGATTAGGCCCTTAATTATCCTCAGGAAGAATCATTCTCTTCTGGATGATGAAACTGTGTTGTATCAGTCTTACCTGCCATGGTCATGCCTCTGCATGTTTGTCTTAAGACGCCTTGCTTTGTCAATACAAGGAAAATTTCTGTGTCTCCAGTCCCCTCCCCAGCCATACACATTATATAGCAATGTATGGCATCAGCCCATTTTTGGTTTGTCCCTTAGGAAAGAAAAGATGGTATCCATGCTTTAAAATAGCTCATCATTTAATACTTTCCTGTAAAATAAGGAAATGATGCTCATCTGACAAAGTACATTCATTAAATAATTTCAAAATAAGCCAGAGGCATTGTTTAAACGTAGTGTCAACATAAACCGTAAAAAATTTGCAGAATAGTTAAATTTTAGCCAAAAGTGTATGTTAATGGAGCAAGAACACTAAGTGTTTTTTCTGCTTTTTAAGGCATCGAACTATCTTTTAGTGCAAGTTCTGCCTCACAGCCAGATCTGGCCCCTTCTTCACCCTAGCCCTTTCATCTCCCTTTGTTCCATGTCTATGCTGAGACTGAGATTTTCCCACCTCTCTCAGTCTTACTGTGGCTCTGAAAGATGATTGCCTTCCGGTGAAGCCCTTTCCCCTTCTTCTGTACCCAAGCTCCATGTTCAATGAACATCAAAAAGCCTTATCATACCCTGATGGTTTAAATCTTTAAACAGAGAGTAACAGCCTGAGTACATCCAGACCCCTCACATCCTATAGTCTTGTCACTATGTGTTCCTGCAACAATTACCAGGAGAGGGAGGCTGCGGAGTGAATCAAGTAGCGTGTGTTGTCTCCCTGGACTCCATGCTGATGCTCTGATCAGGACTTCAGCAAAATTCTGTTTGAAATGAGAATAGACTAATTTTCATCAGACTCTTCTCAGAGGAATCCCATGTGGGCTAGCATGCCAAGGGTCATCATTAGAAAACTGCCTTCAAAAGAGCTGAGGTTTCTTGTGGCAAAGCTCTTTCCCTTTACTAAATTTATAAACATTTATGTAAAAATGTATACATTAATTGTTCTGCTTCCTTGTATGCCTGCAAAGTAATGTCCAAAAACATACTTGAGGAAATAGACTTGGAAAAATAGCCCAAGTAAGGACAACAACGTCCTCATTTTGACTGAAAATTCAGAATAGTGTGATCAAAGGATGCTGTAACTCCCAGCTGTTCAAAGGGACTTGTATTAAAAAAAAAGTCAGATGTGACCAAGAATAGAAAATAACTCATTAAGAGCTTAACTAGATGATGACAGGTGAAGACATCAGTTGCTTAAACATGGTAATGTTTTTCTAAGCAGTTTCTGTTATTTTTCTTTTTTTTTTTTTCCTTCCCCCTGGAATCAATTTATACTTTCTAGAAATAATTATGAGATCAAGTAAAGTTTGTCTGCTATGGAAAATAAACAGATACACATGACACTGGGCTGTGGGGTAATGAAGACATCTGCATTTACTGCATTTTTAAGCATAGATAAATTACTGAATTTATTTTACAATTCCTGCTTTTCGGTTCTCATCTAAAATAGCTGCAGTTCTTAAAAGGCAAAAGAAAGGTAATAGGAAGGCTATAAGTAGAAGAATCATCTCTGGAAGTTTTGAGCCTTCAGACATAAAGAAAAGGTCTTTGCTCTATCTTTTGTGACTCACAAGCAATGAATGGTAGGTGGATATGATTCTCCTCATTTTTATAGCTCTTGTTTTGCTACTACAGTGTTTGTAAAATGCATAAAAAAAATCTTTATAATTCTCTTAAGCAGCTTAAATCCCTTTTCACTTTCCTCAGGCAAAACCTGATTCACTTGCATGTTTTTGGGCTCTGACCTTCACAACGCTGATCTCCCAACAGTAGTAGCCAGTTTCTTATTCTTTAAGTGCTGGAGAAGTCATGAAAAATTCAGACACTGGGTTTCCCTGAGACCAATCTGGTGGCTTTGTCTTTGTGCTAACTGCTGCTTTCTATGCATCATTCAAAAGGTACATACTGTTGTCAGCCCCTGAACTGCTACTTGGTGTTAAACATGAATATTTGTAGCTTAGCAAGGGACTAAATTTAAAAAAATTAATATTTGACAACCTTTGAGAAGGCATTACTGGCATGAAACTATACGAATGAAAGACTGTATTTGTGAAAAATGAAAAGTTTCTTCACTGGGGTAGTTCTAAACATTATCAGATCTGTTTTGAAACAGCTCTGGTTGCTGGACTTTGTTCCTGATGCACAGATTATGATTGTACCAAAGAAAATACTATAGTATGTTTGTTTTTTTCCTGTATACTGCAGGGGAAAATTCATTCTGTGCATGTGCCACTAATCCTATCTGACCAGAAAGCAGAGAAAGATGATGTGTGGCTTATTCTGATACATCCAATGGTAAAATTGCCTTTTTCTTAATTAGAAATAGAAATGGCTTCAACTAATAGAATCTCTTATTAATAACAAAAGGAATTGCTAGCTCTCTAGTTCAAGTGGCATATCTGCATAACTTATAGCCTTAAGAGCTTGTAGAGTCACTCACACTCCTGGCAGAATGCCTTTTACTCTCCCATATTAATGAGTTGTTCTAAATTTAGTCTACTGTGACAAACTAATATTAATACAGTATTTTATGGCCCAGAGCATTGTTAATGCATAAGAATGAAACACTGAATCAGAAGAAGGGGAAAGGAGGCAAGATTACTTAGTATGATTGTCAAGATATAAGATAATCCAACTATGTAGATATTAAGACTTAAATATAATGCTCTGCTTATAGATTTATATTATGTGAAACATTTTCTATTATTTTAAATCCTTGCAGTATTAGTTTCTTATTTTCAAAGGTTTATAACTCGGTCATAAAAATTCACTCTGGGCTGAAACTTGGCATACAAGGTCTTAACCTGGGAGCATTTTCTTAAGTATATTTTCAAACAAATCAGTGTTTTTCTCTGGTAAAAGTGAGACAACAGTCAACACCAATGCAATTTTCATAGCAGGTATCAGAAAACAATGGAGACTAATAAGCAAAGCCCAAAAGAGTCCATAATAAGATTTAATTGCTCTTTTTGTATTGTTTTAATTCTTTTTAATTGCAAAATTTTAAGAGGATGTTTGGCAGGTAGTGGCTATTTAGATGTCAGTTTCTTCCACTGCAATCGAGGGATTTTTGTCACTCTTTGAAGGGGAAGTAGGATACAGTGCTCAATTTGATAGCTATTTGACGGTGGTGGTTTTACCAACTTAGTATTTCCTTAAATAGATATTTGCATGAATATTACCTAACTATCATTTTGCAGGAGAAAAAGGCTTTATCCAGAGTTTGTATATGACTTCCATAGGTGTGTTTTATAAACGTGTGTACATCCATAGGTACAAATATATTTCATCTTTGCAACCTAAAGCAAAGTCCAAATAGAGTTAAACCCTCTACCTGGGTAAATTAAAGGGAAGAAAAGCATATGACCAACTCACAGAAGAGGTGCTGCTCCTAAATATGCCAAGTGTGTCTGATGCCAGCCCGAATGCTGCCATGCTGTAAGGTGGCTCATGGATTTTCATTGTGAGCAGTCAGCAGCAGACAGCAGCTGATCTGATGTGGAAGCATTTGGTGAGCAATGAATTGTATAAGGTGCTCGACTACATGAGCCATTACTGAAATTCCACCCTAAACAAGGAGGGATGATGAAGTTTCTTGACTACCTAGTGGAATAATTAGCTATTTTGGGTGATTCTACAGAAAACAACAAAACAAAAACAAAACCAAACAAACTTTGGAAATGGTATATGCAGAGTAATTCTTGATTTACTTGGGATTTCTGACCCATATAATTGGGAAATAAAATGTAACCCCTGATTTGATTTCTCTCTTCTCATATTAATATGGAGTAGGAAGTTCTATCTCCAGTGTTTACAGGAATACAAATTAGATAAGGAGTTTTGAATAAATGTGATACTTGAAAGGCCTGGGATGTGTGATTTCAGTGACCAGTAGACCTTGGGGGAACACAGCTCTCTCAACCTCATTTGGGTCGTGCTGCAGACCTGTCAGAATGGAAGTTGTCATGGTGCAGGTGGAGAAATGTTCCTTTTGACACTCTTCTCAAGGAAATAATTGGAAAAATCATTCTACTTTATTTTATTTTAAGCTCACATCTGCAGGTGTGAGTTTATCAAGGTTGGCTAAACTGCATCCAGTGCTTTTTATATTGTGCTGATTTGAAACGTGCCAAGCATTTCAGTGCTTGGCTGTGGGATAAGAATTGTGTTTTGTGAGTAGTGACATAACTTGTAACTGGTGACGTTCAGGAAGGAAAAATCCAATTGCAGCGAGGTTCTGGTGGTCAGGGAGGTTATAGAGTTAGCAGGTCTCTAGCTAGCAGAGAAGCCCGGCACAAAATGTACTGTTAATTTTTGAGCTGGTCCCATAGGAAACAGTGTGAAGACAAGAGCAGAGCTCTCCAGCTCTTTGCGCAGCTCCCCGTGCTCTAGGAGGAGGGTGAGCACTGGAGTTGGGTACGTGCCTCTGCCCAGAGCCCCCTGTCGAACCCGTGACACAAAGTTTATGGGCAGTGGCAGATCCATGCCTGACTGGGCAGGGGGAATAGCAGAAGTTTTGTGTAAGTGACACAGCTTGGGTATCAGAAGGAGCAGTGGTAGGGGGCTGTAGCTCGCTGGAGGCAGATTTTAACGAGCTGCTGCACCAACTGGGCAGAATCATTTCCAGCAAACCCCTCATTTCAGCACTGATTCAGTCTCCACAAGACCCCTCTGTGCTGACAGAGAACCACAGGCAAGAAATTATCTAAAACTGATGTAATTTGGAATAAAATCACAGGGACTGGCACTAGGGATTAGTTGCCTTGCATATAATGTTGCTGAAGTTGTACCCAGCCCCTCAGGTGGGTAAGGTGCAGCCAAGGCTTGCTGCTTTCCATCCCACACACAGCGCTGGGGGTCCTTCTGCAAGAGCAAAATCCTGTTTACTCAGAATTTCTTCATTGTGCAGAATGCCAGTACTTTCCACATTGCACAAATTATGGAGTTCATTAATCTCCCTATGCCATAATTAAATCTGTTTAAGTCTGCAGTGCAGTCTGTGGGTCCCCTTTAGTGGGTGTTTGGGGAAGAATGGATCAGTTTTTTCTTTGCTCTCCCTGCCAGTGCTAGGCCTTTACCAAGCGAAGCTAATGATCCATCCAATCTTTGTCCTGGATCCTGGTCACTCACACATGCACAGGAGGGTGAACAAACTGCCATTTTGAGGCAGGAGTGTTGCTGAGGACTCTCTTGTTGTCTAGAAGGCAGGATGAAAGAAAGGGAAAGGCAGTCTTCTGTCAAAACTGAAAATGATTCCTACACTTGCTCTGCGCTCTTACAGAAACATAAAACAAATTATTGAAACTTTATGTATTTGGATAGTATTTTGGTCTATTTTTTGGTTTTTGTTTCCTGCTTTTATTCCAGTCATGCAGTTGTGTTCCTGCATACCCTCATGAAAAATCCCTTCACCAGAGTCATGTCAGAGGTCTGAGTGGCCCATGATGGTTTTGAATGAACAGTCACCATCAGTGCTGCATTTTTGTGCATCACCTTCAACAGATATTTGTATTATATAAAGCCTGGACTTTGACACACATAGCAGATCATTTTACATGATAGTGATGTATATTTTGCATGAAATAGTTGTAACAAAAACTTGAATTTTCTATTTTCTTAAATATAATTTTTCCCTATTTCTCCCAGTTAATTGTTTTTGTTGTAGTTTTCTTTTATTTTTTTTTTTTTCATCATTCCTGCCTTTTTCAGATGTAGGTATAAAGCTAAAATCAAAGCTGCCACACCAGCAGTTTCAAAAATGTGCTGTGCCACCATGCATCTCTGTTGAGGTAGTATTTCATCTGAGAAGCTTGAAAAGAATCTATTTTTAAAGAGGTAAGTGCTAAGCATCTCCTGAAAAGCAGATTTCCCAAAGCTGGGTGTGGGTAGCCACCTGGAACTGGATGCCCTTAGGTTTGCCAGTTCTTCTGATTCTTTGTCATTGTTTTTCCTTTGCAGTGAAAATCTGCAGCATGTTGGTATTGTGGAAGAAAAAAAACTCAAGCAGCTGCCAAGATTTGGCTATTTCCCATGCACAGAATGCTGATACCTCCCACCTTCTGAATCGATATGTCTCTGCGATGGATTGGAGGATGAGCCTTCAAACTAATTCACAAGACTGCCTAGTGGGCAGGATATCTATTTGGTAGCAGTGACTGGAAAGGTAATTTTTAATGTTATGTGATTTATTTCATGTACCTCTAATAAAAAAACAAGTGTTCTATTTTTTGAGAAAATCCTGGGAAGCACAACCTTAAGGAACTCCTTCCTTATGACCCGGTTACACATCGAGTTTTGGACTGCAGTGATGAGTGGTGGGTTGTTATTTTATTGCTGAAAGAACTTACTTAGCATATGCAAAAAGGAGGAAAGCTGAGTGTTGGAGCACATTACCAGTGTGCATTTAAAAAAAAAAAAATATCCCATGAAAAACAAATCCCTTGACTTAAATGCTACTCATAAACTATAAAGCAACTAATTCTACCTTAATGTGTGATATTACTACCTGATGGATAAATAAAACCAACACTATTAAAATATTGAGCTAGTGTAAATGTTGACAGGTTGGAATCTATTAATTTGCATTAAATGCATGTTATTTTGGGACCTGGAGAGGTGTAGTTTGTGTTGTTTTGGGTTTTTTTAAAAAAATGTATTTATGGTTTATGAGCATTCCATTCTTTTTTCCTGTCAGTCAGTGCAGTTCTTTTCACCAATGGGTAGGAAGCAGAAGCTTAAATTTTGTGTAAGCAAGTGAAACATGTGATAGATCCCTTTCAAGGGAAAAGGAGAAAGAATAATATGAATCAGACATGGTGGTAGACACTTTTCACTGTTATTTTTGTTCCCTTACACACTTGTTTCTATACAATGCCATTAAACTGTGCTGTATTGAAGACTAACTTAAGCTTCAGAATTAAACTCTGAACAGGCTTCCTGTATGACGTTGGAGAGTCTCAAGAATGGTGAAAGCTGAGCACGTGAAATCCAAATGTCTGACAGCAATGTGCTGGAGATATGGAGGGTACAGAATACACGGTAATGGCTAAATGCACTAAATTCAGATGCCTATAAAATAGGGGGGGAAAAATCACCACCAATGGCAGAAAAAAAGTAAGAATTTCTACTAATGAATCGGACATCTCTATTGACTCTTTTGTCTCGACTGCTGCGCACTTTGGTTATTTTAACCGAGTTTCTCATTCAGCCCATTCAACCGTTTCCGTCTGCGTGCCCGTCTGGAAGCCAGATGTTCGCTAGAGGGCAGCATTTGATAAAATGTTTAGAAGCAGGCTCCACAGAAGTGAGGGAAATGCATGCAGATCGCTTTAATAGCACTTTAACATTGCTCTCTGACATAAGTTTTCAGATCCGTTTGTTGGTCTGGAGCCTGAAACAGTGTTTGGGTTGATGAGAATTTTTGAAAGAAATGTAAGAATTTATTCCACTAATAAGTATGAATTGGTTTGAGGTGGATATATTATTTCAGGTTTGCAGAAGTTGCACCCTGCCCTATCTTCTATCCTTATCCTTTTAAATGTACATAAATTAATATTGCAAATTTTATATTATTGCCAAAGAATAAAACACAAATAGGTTCACTTGCATATTAGCTCTCTTATTTTTTCTTGTTATTGCTACTGATTTTCAAGCAGTCCTTTCAGCAGAGTATTTTATTTGGCAAAAATCTCTTGTTGTTACAGAGTCTCAGTAGACCTGTGTGGCTGGGCACCTGTGGAGTCTTGTCATGATATTAGAGGCAAAACCGTCTCTTGGGCTGGTGTTGGTTCTCAATTGTAGTTTGCAAGGCTTTGCCAGGGCTTCCAGCTATTTTGAACAGGCCAACAGCTCCGCGCAGCCTCGCAGGGCCAGGGATGCAGATGGCCAGGAGGCAGCCTACCTGGACTGGCTGATCAGACAGGAACCCTTGAAGAGGTGTGATTTGGCATTTAAGGTTAGATAAACAGGTATTTTCTGATTCATCACTGGCCAAGAAATGCCATTTTGCTTCTCTGAACTAGGGGCATCAAATGAAAAGTGACTTCTGCCACCAAGCATTAGGGATCTATTTGAGGAGACTACATCACCCTTGGCTTTCTTGTTGTGGGGGAGGGAGAGATTGTTAAAAAGGGCAGTTTAACTGACCTGAGATTTGAAACGCCTTCTGGAGATATCACTCAATTGCTTTCTCTAAAGGATGCATAAGACATCTAATTTGTATGTGTCTAAAATGAAGCGGTGTAACCTGGACTCCACGGCCACATGTGTGGCTTTTACCAGTGATGCCAATGCTTCTCCCTGGTGAGCAAGAAGCAGATATGACCAGGGTTTGTGCTGGAACCATTATGTGTGCTGGGAAAAGCTCTGGTGCTTTAATAGACTTCTCCTTCTTACCAGGTTAAGTGGCGTTGACTTAGGTGAGCTCTTTGTAAATGACGTCTTTGCTGGGATTGCTATCTAGACAGGCAAGGTGGAAGCCTGATCCTGAGGATGTGCGTACTCAGCCTGCTACCAACATGCCAAGGACTCTCGCGGCTCAGGAGCTGAGCTGTGGTTTAGCACATTGCACCACTTGTGGTTCAGATGCTGGATGCCGAGTGGGTGAAATTCTGATTTCCTATTTTAAACTGTTGGTCTCCAGTACAAACTGAAGCTTTATGGTTACGTATAATACTCCTGTGTAGTTAGAAAATCAGAAGAATTCATTTGGATATCATGAGATATATAAGCAGAATATCATTCTCGTTATCTTTAGAATTACATCTTTCACATGCCAAGTAAATCCAGGAGGCAGCTAAACATTTTCCCCCTATGACATTATCACAAATGTCATTTGGTGCTTCAAGACTATTTCAGCAAAATAATTCACTGGCCAAGTGATGTTTGTATCATCATATGGGTGTTATTTTTTTCTGGAATAAATTTTTGCAAGACAGACTTTATTCAGTTCTTCAAGACAAATCTGATTTTTTGTTCTTGATGGTGGATTTTTGTTCAATATTTTTTAAACTGTCGTTAAATACCTCTCAGTGCATGCCTGTGTATCTTGAAGCTTTGCAGGTGTGTGGGCTGACAGATGGCTTAGAGATGTTTGGAGAACTTTATTTATGCACAATGTAAGATATTTTCTTCTGTCACAAATTGCATGTCTCTGCTCAAGACCTGCTACAAAAAAGGAAGAGGAAGAAACCATCTGTAGCATCCCTGATCACTGTAGCTTCCTGTGACCATTCAACAAAATCTTCAGTCTATTTTTGTATATCCAGACTGGTTAAGCTGTTGCTGCTGCCTGGTGGGTTGAGACACTGCGGTGCCCCTGAAGAGCACAGTCTGTGAGTGGTCTTCATCCAGCAGCAGAACAAAGAAAACAAAGCATTGCCTTTAAGTTTTAGTCATGGCAAGAGCGTACAGGAAATGTCTGTCTCATGGTGACAGGAGAGAGGAGTTTCTCCACATTCACCAAAGGCACAGCCACACTGCCCTGTGTCTTAATTTCATTTTAAATGGTTCATCTTGCCAGTTCACTCTGAAGCCTGCAGTTGAGCCTCCACAAAGGTCATTGCTTACTGGTGAGATATGGGGCAGAGCTGTTCTGATAGTACAGGAGGACTGAAGTTTTATGCTATCTTCATTATCAGTGCTTGTTGAGGAGCACTGTGCTTGCTCTGTGAATTGTGCTATAATTCAGCCATCTCACAGTACTGATCCTACCTGCTGTGGTTGGTTGGTGTAACAGAGGAAACTCTTCACAGAGAAAAGAGCTAGAGCCAGATCTCTTGGTACCAAAGATCATGTGAACTATGTAGTAGTCAGTACTTAGTGGTCCTTCTTTGACAGAGATTCATTGAAAAATAGCTGCATCTGATGAAGAGGTGAAAACACTTCATTTTGTTCCAAATAACATCATCCTATTCCCAGGCCTTTGGTGTCCCAGAAGGGTCTAAATGTACTCTTCTTTCCAGAGTCAACACAAAAGAAATTCTTCAGGACTGATGTTCCTCTTGTTTGTTCAAGAAAATTTGGCTCATCCTTAAAGGTTCCTTTAGTAAAAGCAGCCTGTTATCAATTAGTTCAGTCCAAGAGCTTCCCATCCTATTGTAAATTACCCATAGTTGATGCAGTGTGGTCAGCCAGGCAATCGTATCTCAGCAAAGAGAACCAATCCTGGTCTCTTCACCAAGGTGAGGTACCTGAAATCAGGTTAGCACAAGTGTCCTGCTTCTGCTATATATGATGCCTTTACACCAGCCTTGAATAGTGGTGATCCCTGTAACTGGTTTCCTCTCTACCCTTGAAGGCAGGAGCCAGTTGCATTCCCTCAGTCTCAACCTTGTGTGGTATCTTATGCCTTTCTTTCTTTCTTTCTCCTGGACTAACAGGAAGGGAGAGGTTTGCTGGGAGTGCAAGATCCCTTTGAGTTTCATCCAGCAAAGGGAGGAGTCCCTACTGCTGATATTCCCACTTGCTTGGATGGAGAGCCAGCCTACCTCCCCTCCCACACAGAGCACTGCTGAGACTGCTGGCAAGGACTGGCAGCTTCTGGGCTTAATATCTGTGCCATAATTCATGGTAAACTGCTCGCTGTTTTTATGGTGGAAACTAGAAATAATCTTAATGTGGAAATTGCATAGTTGCGCGCCTTCCTCACAGAGGTCTTTTTTGTACTGGCCTGTGCTGTCCATGCCTTAACATATCATACGGTTCACTTGGAAAAATAAACCAAAAAGACCCCAAAAGCCCTAAATTCCAGTGCAAAGCAGTCCCCAAAATCATCAAGTTGTATATCATGTTTGGTACTCACTGGTTTTGTTTTTCATTTGGGCTGAGGTATTTAATTCAGTATTTTACTTAGATTTCAAACTCAGCTGTACCAAGAATATACAGCAGTCATTTCTCTACTTTTTAATTACTTGTCACTCTTTTTTTCTGTGATGATGTTGTTCTTGTTACTGACGAGATGACAATAGGTTTAGTAAATCCTCAAAGACATAGAAAAAGCTCATTTGAATCAGTATTACAGTTTTATAATTTCACAGCTTTTTACAGGGCATCACTGACTGCTGGGAATTGATGTATGCAGAGGTAATACTGACAAACCTTGGCCTGTTGCTGGGAAATTCTTGGTGAGTAAAAACTGTGATTATACTGATATGATGAGGCCTGAACACCTCTTCTTCTGAGGCAGCCTTTTCACTACTGAAGAGGATTAACGAAAGAGGCAGATGCCAGTGACAAAGTGCCAATATTTGTTAACAGATGTGATCCTTGTAATGTAGCATGTGTTCTTAATTTGGCACGGCTTGACACCAGGAGGATCTCTGTAAATAAAGTGTCATTAGCTGCATCCAATAGGCTTTCCTCCTAAACTGATCTTTGGTTGGTATCCATGCTCTGGTTGAAACTGGCATTCTACCTTGTGAATGGGCTATGTGCCACTCTGACAGATGGGCATGGCAGTAGAGCAGCCAGGGAAGCATTAAACTCATCCAAGCTGAGTATAAAGAGCCAAATAATCTCTCCAGAAATACAACGTGGGCAGATTTGTGATACTGTAATTGGTGAAATGGATATGCTCTTGCTACCTGAGCTCTTATGTGGTTAAATGTTTGCATTCTCAGACTTTGCTTTGCACACTTCCAAATTTGGGTTTTAGAAGAATGAAGATTACCACTTACAAGGAAAAAATAAACAAACAAAAAACCAAAACAAAATAAAATTTGTTTTTTAAAAGAAACTTCTATGTTAAGTGAAGAAAATATCAAGTGAGTCAGTCATGTTTCTCGTTAAGTAGGTTGATGCCAGTCTTCTATTTATGTTGACTTCCAATTAAGTATTTAGGTGAAAATGTTTTGCATGGTATTTCCTTTCTCCAGTTTAAAAATTTAAAAATGTTGAATAAGATATTTTTCTGTCTCTGAATCTCTGGAGCAAAAATGTAGTCCGCTACATCAGTGGAAAGTCAACTGGGTTACTTGAGGAATTGCTTGTGTTGATGTTTTTGGGAGGGGAAAACAGGGATGCTTAAGAAATGCATATTTAAAGATTTAAGAATCTAAAAAGGTCGATATTCAAAGAATGTAGAGGTTTTCTCTGTAAAAACATTATCGCAGTTGCTGCACATAGAATTCTACTTAACCACTTACCTTTACTTGCACATAAAATTGGCTTATTGTTTTAGTTAGAAAAAAACATTGACTTTGACTTTAAAGTGAGAAGAGTTCTGAAATATTTTTGCAGAAATTGTAATGTTTTGTATTTAGTGGAAATCATAGTGCACACGACTGGGACCTTGAACATCATTCTGCAGCCAAATGGACTTTCTTGCGATTTGTAGCAGGGCATTATATGAAGAAATTTCCTGTAAATTAGAGGGAGAAGACCCTACTGTCTGATATGATCAGTGTAATTCTGATGTTTTTTGTACGGCTAGAGTGTTCTTAGTGCAGTTTTGTAGTATCTGCATATCAGCACAGATTGATCAATCAGATCTGCTCAAGTAAAAAAAAACCTGAAAAATATCTCTGCCTTGATGAGAAACACAGGTACTTGTGCTTACCCTCTGAGACACGAAGCAGGACCCCTGGAGGGCTACCTTTGCTGGGTAGCAGAGGTTGTAAGGATAACACACAGAGAGACTGCTTTTGTCACCCAAACTCTGCAGTATGGGCACGTTTTCCTACCGCTGGAGAATTCATGAGCTTCTGTAGCCTTTGATACAGATGCATACGGTAACTTGTTGCCAATTTTGTGCAATTAGGGCATACAAAATGGTTTCCCTGTTAGGAATGTTGCATGTGCTACGACACTAATTAGGGGTTTCTCTCCTTTACATGCATGCCTGTCTGCCATTAATATTAATGGCAATTTTGCCCAAGCACAAGGAAAGACAAGACCTGTGTTAACTGTGACTTCAACTTTTGCCTGGAAATTCCCTATGTAGTTGTTCTTGGAACCTGCTAGCTTGCAATTTGCTAAACCTACCTGTGAAAAGGGTGGTATGTAGATAAAACAATTACCTTTTTAAGGGGTAGTTCAATTAACTCTTCTATGGTCTTTCCCCTCTGGGTGTCTAGTTTGTCCCTGTGGTTACACTACAAGTATTTCAGCTATTTAAAAAGCCATATTTTATGCATCTTTTTTTTTTTTTCATATAATAANAATTTCAGCTATTTAAAAAGCCACATTTCATGCATATTTTTTTTTCATATAATAAAGCTTATAATACAAATTTTAAAAAGCTCCACTGGTTATACAATTACTCCATGTTCCAGCAAGGAGGTGCATCCTGCTATTTTCTAACAGAAAAACTCAAAGAAACAAATCAGCTAGTATTGTCAGAGGAGAGATACAGGCTTATGGGGTTTTAAAACTCTGCTGAAATTTTAGATTTAGTGCAGATTGAGGTGAAACCACTGCAGGCGTGCAGTGCTCTGTGAAGGCACCGTAGCAAGCCAACTCCAAGGAATGAAAGCTAAGGAGACTCTTGTGCCTCCAGCTGACTGCCAGGTCATTGCAGGGGTGAGCAGGGTGAAGCAGAGCATGATGCATAGCTGTTTTTAGGAGGAGACAGCCTCTCCAGAAAATGGAAGGGTGCTCAGACAGTGTGTGCTTAGACTTCTGCTCAAAAGCCACTTGGAATGGTCATCAAGATGCTGGTTAATAGAATAAGTGATGTAGCCTGGGACAAGCTCGGTCGTTGCCTCTTAGCAAAGACCACCGACAAAGCCATGACGTATATCAAGGACAGCAGATGAGAGGGATTTTCAGTTTGTGCTTTCATCTTGTGAATGTGCAACACCATATTTTTTGAATAATCCATGGTTCTAGTTGCACATACTACATTCTAATAATTAGAGCTGATAGCACAGATTTGCTTATAGGTATACACATCCTGAACTCGTTGTTTGAACTTAATTTTGGGGGTACTTGAGCAAAATTTTCATTTCTCTGAACAGCTTAGGGTATGGGTGGATTATCCCATCTTCACAAATCCTCTGCAGCTGATCTCGAGATGCTGAGAGGAGAACAACCAGTATAAACTAAAAAGCAGAAATGAAATTAAAATCCACAGGGCTGTGGAATGTCAATAAAAGCCTGAAGATGTGAAAGCTGGCAAATCTTTGTGCAGGGCAAAGGGTCTCTTCCTTTTATGCAACTTTATGTGAATTACTTTCTCACCTGAGCAGATCATGGGCTGATGGATCTAAAAGGGTACACTTTTAAAATTATATCAACAAAAGTATTTTAAATTTTTAATAGTAAATCCTCCCCCCAAAAAATTCCTGGCCTAGAGAGAGCATGACTATGCCAGCAGTTGGCTCCACCTGGATGATAAAATCTACTGCAACAAAATAACATTAGAAATTATTATCCATGCTCCTCAGAGAAAGGTTTTAAAATTATTAACATCAAGATATTCTCTGAAATTTCTCAGTGCTTCATTAATTTTTGAGGCTGTGAAGGTTGAAAAATGAAAGAACATCTGCATTAAATGAGATTTTGTATAAATTACCCTCTAAAACGCACCAAAAATGTACTTGAAGGCAGAGATCCCAAGGCCAGTTTGCTTTCCTCTTACTTTCTCTTCAATTATCTTATCTCAGACTTATAAAAAATTAATTGGACTAGTCAATGTCTCTTTGCAATGTATTTGGGCAGGAGGGGGACAGAACAAGAAAAGTGTGTGTGGTCACATATATAGGTAAGCAAGACAGAGTGTGTGTATATGGGTGGAACCCAACAAAAGCAAAAGACAGACTAGTAGTGGTGTCCCAGAAATATCATCAGAAAAGGGGACAGATGGAAGAAGTTTCTAACAATGTGAAATGGTTTAAGGGGCTTCTCATCACAAATCTCATGACCACAGATTTTAACTGTGGATTGACACATTGCTAAGTTTTCTTCTTGTAAATTATGCATGGAAATTACTCAATTTGAGTCTTACACCTTTGGCATGAAAACACTGGTCAACATGTGTGTCTGTGTCAGAGAAGAGATGAAGATATTTGCTCATTCGCCCCAAAGAAATATAGTTTTCAATCTACATAAGCCTTCCCTACAGTTACGTTTCTCGTCAAGCTCTTACTGAGCTGTCTACCATAACTCATGGCAGAGTGAAGTTTTGTGAGACGTTTTGCACGTGAAGCTGCAAGACAGTTGGGCATCTTGATTCAGCCACCCAAACTCTAGTAAAAGTTCATTGCTTCAGGTATCCATTTAGAAAATACAAGCTCCATTCTACATGCCTTTGCTCCTTGCATTTACACTGACATAAAGTGGGCTATGAAACTGTGTGAAAAACTTTCTTCTACTGTACTGACGTACAGAAAGCTTGGGTCAGTACAGAAATAGGGACACTGTGGGTATTGACACAGCTGACGATGATGGCAGTGCAGTGGGTGGTTGGTGTGCCTAAACTGCAAGGGAGATGAAGTCCCACCATGTTTCAGTGGGACTCAGAAAAACCCATGGGGATCCTAGAATGCTCTTGTTCTGCTCACTGAAGCTTGTGCCACAATTAGGTGTGGCTTTTTTTCAGTTGGAGATAATCTTTGTCTTGCTTTGGGAGTGTTTGTGCTAACAATTGTTCTTTCCAGACAAGGAGCAGAGCAGTTAGCAGGAAGAGAAGACTGAGGGTTGGGGAAATTAGGAAGCAAGTTGCTTAAATCCTGGTGTGAGTTTCTGAACAAATGCTATGGAGAAGGTAAATTGAGCTCAACAAAACATTAGATTAAATTCATTAGTAATTAAAAACAACAACATCTGCAGTCTAAAGAAAAATGCTGGAGATGTGTAAAGCTTTGCCATTAAAATGTATATACGCTGACCCTCTTTAAATTCATAGAGAATGCTCTTTACTTAGCTATAAAGGTTTAATGTAACTTAGCAGATCTGAGTTACTTCAGGAGAGCTTTAATGCTTGGCAGGTCTCTACATTTTATTTATGATATCAAAGCTGCAACTCAGATTTTTACTCAGTGGAAGACATAAAAGAGATTCAGAAGTCATCCAAATCATCTTGTAATTAATGTTACCATGCACGCCCAAGACATTAAAATGTTAACAGTGTTAGAATCGTGTGCTTTGGAATACAGAGTGAGGGCTTTATTAGAGAGAAATACACTGCAGATGTCATCCACCCTAATTGAGGACATTGGGTTGCCTGCTGCTTGTTCTTATCAGTGGTTCAGATTTTTTTTTTAATTAATTCATTTTCCTTACTGCTAGAATCTGCTCTCATTATTAGTCTATCTTGTCACTCATTTGCATTTCAAGTGCTGGGACTGTGGGGTACCAGCTAGCTGCCTTAGAAGAACACTTCAAGGGGTTACTCTATCAAATAGCAGCACAGTATCACAGTGAATTTGACATCTGGGTTATCTTATTCCCAGATGCTCCATGGTGTCATTAGCAGGATTAATCTTAGCTTTAATTTCATAATGATTCTTATTCTAATATATGTGAATGAACACAAAGTCTCTTGACTCATTATCACCAATTTACCCAAGATATGTAATCAGGCTCTTACATTCACCAACATTTATTTTTGCTAATACATCTAAAATTGTAGATTAAGCAAATACAGTTAGTTCCAGCTGAGTGAATGCCTAGTGAGGTAGCAATGTGGTATTTATGTTTTAATTAAAGTATATTAATGATAGTGTCTTTTAAATACATACTGATCAAATTCTTTCTGCTGAAAACAATGCATTTATCATTCAAGTGATAGCAATCTGTAAATTTAATAGCATCATCTTTCCATGACTCTTTATTATTTGCAACCATTTAGAAATTACTCCAGACCTCATCTTATAGTATCATTTTAACCTTTAAAGATTAGGGCAGAGCCCTTTATTCTTGAGAAAAATGTCTTGACTTCCCAAGGCAGACAGAATTAAATTTTTCAAAATTTAAATTAAAATTTAAGCTGAAATATTTTTTATATTGAAACTTTGATTTTAATTCCTGTTCTAGATTGAACTGTAATACAGAATGCAATTTATTTTTACAGCTGAGCAGACACACAAAGTTCACCTCCACATCATGCAGAGTTTCCTAATCTAGTGCATTTTTAAATTGCAAGGAGAAAGCAAAATGTGAAATTCCTGTGCACTTTTTTTACAGTGTTGGACTAAGTTTTTCATTTACCAGCTGTTGTAGCACAGCAGTAAGTAGTGGTTCATTATTGATGGATAAAATGTTCAAACATTTAAAGAAATGAAAGTCAGCTTTGAATTTTTAATTAATTAATTAAAAGTACTGCAAATGCCAGCTTGTTAATTGCTTTGCACCTGCAAGCCAACACAGGTTTTATGCACTCTTTCTTTGAATATTAATTTTTTTGCATGTCTTCATAATGCTTGGAAAGTCTCCCCTGCAAACATATTAGTAAAGAGTAAATATTGAATCTAAGACAAAACTCACGGCTTCATCTTTCACTGTACACAGAATAGGATTTAAAGGAGGATTTAGATTTCCAAGGCTTCTAATTAAGTAGTGATAATCAGGCTTTCTGCTGAGGGTCACTTCCTGGGAGTAATTTGAGTTATTAAAATGCATGTTTTTATTTGTTCTGCTTTGCGAGCTAAAACTGATCCCTTTTAATATAGCAGCAAATATGCAAATTGGTGTTTCATTATATTATGCAATTTATGGCAATCTTCTCTAATTTACTGAAAGGGCAAGAGCCTGACCTTGTCATTCAACTTTTTTTCCTGGTAAGCTAAACTAATTATGTGGATCTTTTTATGAAACTCTGGAAGTATGCAGCACAGTAAAAAAAGTGACAAATTTACCTTGATTATTCATCAAGATGGCCTTTGATTTTGCTTGAATCTTCCTTCAGGGTGATGGATAATTTAAACTTACATATAGGAACCAATTTGTTTCAGGTTTTGAGAATGGCTTTCTTTTTTTTTTTTTTTTTTACAGAAATGCTGGAAAGAGCATCTGAAATCATTGAAATAATAAATGTCAGGATTTGAGCTATGGACTAAAAAAAAGTTCATTAAAAATACTTGCATGATGTATTATGAATTGATATCATGATTTTTCTCCGTGCTGTCCTTCAATACAACTTTTCAGCCAGGTTTTTATTAGCGATATGATGTTCTGCATTTTCACTTTTCTTTTAATAACTTTTCATTTTAGATTTAAAAGACCCACCGTTCTTTAACTTTTTTTTTTTGCCTCCTCCACCAGGAAATGCCAAGTTCTCCTCTGTTCAAGTCAGGAAAGCATGGCTTAGTCTAGTCTTCTGTGACTCTCAGGAAGGTTCTACAATTGCTTCGACAGTGCCGAGTTGGAGGACTCTCACAAGGGGTGCTCCCCAGGGTTCAAACCGGGCCCAGTATTTCCAGCTTCTTTAGCAATGACTTGGATGAAGGGGAGATGCCTCCTCTGCACGTTTGCTGAGGACACAAAGCTGGGAGGAGAGGCCAACACCCAGGGGGCCGTGCAGCCCTTCAGAAGGGCCTCCACAGGCTGGAGACAGGAACCACCTGGATTTTACAAAGGCAAATGCAGGGTGCTGCTGCTGGGGAGGAAAAAGCCCAGGCTGGGGGCTGAGCTGCGGGAGAGCAGCTCTGCAGAGAAGGACCTAGGGGTCCTGGGGGACGACAAGCTGTCCATGAGCCAGCATGCCAAGGACAGTGTTAGGAAGAGCACTGTGAGGGGTCAAGGGAGGTGACCCTGCCCCTCTACACAACCCACTGAGGCACATCTGAAGCGCTGAGAGTGGTTCTGGGCTCCTCAGAACAAGACAGACAGGGAGCTCCTGCAGCCAGTCTGGCAGAGGGCTGAGAGACAGCGAAGGGACTGGAGCACCTCACCGAGAAAGCCTGAGGGAGCTGGGGCTGTTCAGCCGAGAGACGACCGAGAGGGGACCTCAGCAGTGCTCGAGTATGTGAGGGGAGGGTCAGCAGGTGCATCCAGGCTCTGCTGGGCGGTGCCCAACAACGGGACAAGAGGCAGTGGACAGAAACTGATGTACAGGAGGTTCTACCTGAACACAAGGAAGAACTTCTTTACTGTGGAGTGGTCATGCCCTGGACCAGATTGCCCAGAGCAGTTGTAGAATCTCTCTCACTGAAGATAGTCCATCTGGATGCAATCTCGTGCAGTGTGCTCTAGAATGACCCTGCTTGAGGGAGGTTGGGCCAGATTATCCACTGAGGTCCTTTCCAGCCTTACCAGATTTCTGTGTTTTTTTTTTTTGTTTGTTTGTTTTTTGATAAATACACCTTCCTTGCCACCATGCAGACTGTTCAGCCCTCTCAGCCCAAAATTTTTATTTTGACTCTTCTGGTCTGTAATAACCCAGAGTCATGGGGTCACTTTGGCATGTTTGAAACTTTGGCTGATGAGACTGATTTGAGTGACTAGAAGAGATGCAGGAAACAGCATTGTAGATACTAAAAATCCCAAAAGTATCCTAGTTGGAGCAGTCCTGAGAGAACAGCTGGTCAATAACCTGAACTAAGACAGGAGTGGAAATACCTTGTTTCCAACAGGTATTTATCCTATATTAAAGATTCTGCAAAGATCAACTGGCAGGTTTTCTTGGTGCTAGAAGAAAACACTGAGAGCACAGAATCAGAAAGTTGTTCTCTACCAGTGTTTAATCCATGATATTGAACACAATTCCCCCTTGGCCGTGATGACACTATAGCAATGCAGTCATCACTTCCTCTAATGTAACCTCTCCTGCTTTTGTTTAAGCACAACATGTATTTGTAGTTTAAGCACAAACGTGTATTTGTAATGCAGGTGAAGCCTTAATATTGGGTATCAGCTAGAAAACAGGTTGTAATACTGTGCTTGAACGTTGACCTCTTGACAGTGGCTTGGACTGTAAACTACTGCAGCAGTGTTCATTGCAGGCAGGAGTTAAAGCTCGTCCTTCCTTTGTAGGCATGATCTAGCTTCTGTAGGGAAAATGTTCTAGGTTATCCCATGCAATCTGTACAAAAACAAATGCAGTGCTTTACTTTGCAGAGTGAGGAACACCAAAATAGTCACTGCCTACTGAAATGATAGTTTTGGCTTAACTGTGTCTTGTCAATTTAGGACTCCCTTTATTTAAAGCATGACTATTTGTATTAGGCAATACTCAAATTGTGACAGTGATTTTGTTTTTTAATGGTTTGGGTTTGGTTTTTTCCAAAGCAAACTTAAGCTATAAAGCAGTGTTTACATGGATTTCTTTGTTTTTTGGAGATTGAGGATGAACAATTGGCATGTTCCGATGTGATGGAGAATTTTGATGATGTCAAACCTGACTAGAGAGAGAAAAATCCTTTATAGTGAGCAATAAATTAGTCTGTTAATTACTTAATTCCCAGGCACATAAAAGAGTCCTACAAGCATTGGCAGAGCAAGTGAATAACTCCCAGGTTCAGGCCTTTTAGTACCATTATCTTATAATTGCTGATTGGCACAGAGTTCTGCTTGCTGTTCCCAAGGGGGGTCAGCAGTTTGTGTGGCTCAGTGGTGAGGACTCCTAGGCAGCGAGTTACACAGTGGTTGTGATAGATGGAAAAGAACAGTAAGAATTTATTAGCCCACTATCATTGGGAGGCAGGAGCATACAAATTCCCTCGCCAACAAATGAAAAGAACAAAACTGGAATAAACAGAGGGGCAATTCAGAGATAATAATTTACTCTAGGAAAAAGGTTAAAATATTTGCTCATGTTTGGCAGGTTTCTCATTTTGCTCTTTTTTTGCTAGCGACTGTGTCGGGAGAAAGGAAGTATCACTAACTGGAGGAGAAAATTAGCCGTGTATTTAAATGTTTCATTGTAATGTCCCTTCCTAAGTGAACCTCCATTTAATGTTTAAAGGGCTAAAAATGCTAAGTACACATCAATAAAACAACGTACTTTTAACTCCTAATTAAGTTTTAACTTTGAATACACACAGTTGTCTAAGCCACCACTCTAATTAGTGCCTGTCTTTTTTGTTATTTAGCAGTTAGCTAATTTATTTGTAATGGCTAATGAAGAGACTGAAAAAAATATGCATCCTACTTCCAGTAGAAATCTTCTTGCTGCCCCTCTGTAATGCTTAAAAAAATAGATATTTATTTTAGTTTAATTTTGCTCCCCCAGTTCATTAGGATGCTCCAGGAGGTTACAGAATGCAATGTTTTGAATGCTCAGTACTCCCAGGCAGGCATGTTAAATCAGGTTAGTACAGAACTTGTCTCCTGCTCTGTATTAAGGAATTCAGGTTTATTATAAAACTGAACTCTCTATTGCCAAGGGCTTTATAATTGTGAAACAGTCTGTTTTCCTGTTTGTGTTACTCTTTCTCATTCTAAGCTTATTTATTTTAATAATATTTTGGAAGCTAAAAAAGTACTGGCAGAATTCATGTTAATACATCGTTATTAAAAGAGCCAGACCTTTAATTGTATGCAGTTAGCACAAAATCTGTTGGCAATGTCTTGAACAGAATGATAGCATTTAATCATTTTTATCATTATAGTGGTGATGTTCTCAATGTTATTGTGAGAGAGTTGTTGTATATTTTTATGATGAATTCTTAATTTAAGTGTTTATAACTTAACCGTAAAAATATGTTCCAGGCTGAAATGTGACATACAAATTCTGAATGTGGAACTGAAGGTTGTTTCTAGTTTTAAAACAAACAATAAACCCAGCTCCTTGTGAGCATTTAATAGGTATGAACTGAAATTCCTGCCAGAAAATGACCTTTTCTGTGGAGGATCTTCTGTTATTTTTCTTGCTTAACAACCCTGACCCAAAATGCACAGTACAAAGGAAAAAAAAAAAAAAAAACTTAAGTGTTAAGCTTTCTCTGTTCAGTGCTCTGCATCTGAACCAGAGTGGTTTGGAACTTTGTGAAGAAAACTTTTGTAAGGTTGAAGGATGGGAGGGGTAGTTGTAAAGGAAACCACTTTTACTCTGAATATTCCATTGCAAATCAATGATTCTCTGTAGTATTGAAATATTTAATGTAGCCCCCTAGAAGGTGGAGCTATTTTACAGATATGTGGGGGGGCGGGGCGGGGGAATAAGCAAACCCTTTTTTTTTTTTTTAATGCCTATAACTATAGTAGGCTCTCAGGAAAATGAAAATCCCATGAATCCCATTAAATCTGCCTGACTGATCTGGTACAACTGAGAAAAGAAATTAGACTTAGCAAGAAAGAAATTATGATCTTAAGCCAAGAGCCATGTCCCCATCTGAGGCCTGGGCACTCTAATTTCACAGGGCAAAGTGGCTTCTTCATGAAATGACACATGTGCTGTGCAGCCTTTTAACACACCAGCCATTCAGGACTGAAGAGTACTGATGTATCTTCCAGGTATCTTTTGCTCTTCATCAGGTTGCTTTGGTGAAAATACTCTTACACGCAGGATTCTAGGCAGGTGTAACTGGTGCTACAGTGATCTGTGCTGTGAGTGCTCACTCTGTGGGCGTGCAACACAGAATGCTGGTTTTCTGTTTCATTTTGACAGTTTCCTCCACTTGTGAGCCAGCAGATGGGCGAACAGGATCTGGCTGTCTGTGAGATGTTAGAAGGTACAGGTGGAATGCAAAGCACCGTTTCACTGAGAACTTTGATGCTTTGGAAACCACCCTGGAAGTACCAGAGGAAGAAATAGCAGTGAGCCACGTGAGCTGCAGTTGGTTCTCTACCCGGCCTCAGAGGAGCCTGAGCTGTGTAAGCCATGGGCCAAACTTCACTGTCTGTAGTGCTCACAGGGCTGCCTCCTCCAAACCTCCTTGGGAAACGGACAAGTTTCAGGGGAGCACTGATACCCATCTTCTTGTGTCACCTCTGATCTGAATGCAGATATGCACAGTCACATGGTGACAGCTATAACACATAATTGTAACAAAGTGCTCAAACAGGCTGACTACTTCTCTGAAATCACCTTCCTCTGGCATACAGGCATCTGATCCATACCTAGGTCCTCTAGACAGTATTAGTTATGGTGGGCTGAAAAAGTAAAAGAAGTGTTTGGATATTTTTAATCCTGTTTTTTAACTTTTTTAGCATGTAAACCTTCAAGATTAAGTCACAAGCATTCCTTGCACCTCAAGATGTTGAAGTTCCTGCTTCATATACGAGTTCTTCTATGTTGCAAGTAGTAAGAAAGGTACAGAAATATGCTGGAATCCCAGATGGAGTATTGCAGGATGCTGATGTGCCATACTGTGAAATGTGTTCTTCTGTATTCTTCCATGCTGAAGAAGTTTGAGAAAGTTGAATGCTTTAAAGTCACTGTTGTATGTGCTTTAAACACATGAATCATGAAAGTGGGAATTGCTGGACTAATTTGAAGTTGAAGCTTACCATTCATGAAAATACAGCAAAGTAAAGGTGATAAATTCGAACTTTTAAATTCAACTATTAAATTCAGACAAGTTCACTGAGAAATGCTTCTTTACCTTACCTTGCTGTCACTTGCCACTGACCTCTTTGTTACTGCTTGTAGGCTGTTTGCCCTCTGTGGTGAGGACTCCAGCTTTTGTATTTCATTGGCCCAGACTGGGGAACTATGGCAGTTGGAAACAGAGAAAAATCAAAGAAATAAATGCATTTTAAAGTTTGTGGGAACAGTAGAGATGACTGAGATTCATATTCCAGAAGATGGACTTGAAATTTAGTTCTTTCCCTGGCATCAGCAGTGCTTGATAGACCTCATGTATATGTGTTCTTAGGAAATTGCTTTCATCTCTGAACTAGCAGTATGTCTTAGCCTGGTGCATACTTTGACTTATTATCTTAAAGAGAGTTAAAAACGGAGAAAGTAAACACTGCAGCCCGATATCTGTATTGACAACTTTGGGCTATTTTCTCACCAAGCAATGAAAACGGGAAGGTCTTTTTTCTGGAGGAGAGGGGAAGATTTTCCCACTCATCCCCTGTGGATCAGCCAGTGCTCTGCCGCTCTGAACTTGGTGCCACAGCTGTTAGGAGGATTGGGAGATTACCTAATGTGGAGTGAGAGTGGGGCTGTGCTGTCTTTCTGTGACCTGCAGAGTTGGCATCAAGAGCTACTCTTGCCCACCAGGAGGATCCTTCCTGCTCTACAGGGCATTGTGGAAGGGTCACCAACAGCGATTTCAGGCTGGATTTCAAGCTGTGTGGATGTGATGGCAGAGCACAGTGAGCCTGCTCCTGCCTGCAATTTCCCAGATACAAGCATGTTGCCAAGGCTTCTAGAAGGTGTGGAGCCTGCTGTGTCTGCTCTGTCTGGGCACAGTGGATTTTATCCAGTCCTCTGGGGATATATTTCACCTGAATGCTCTTGAAACCCTGGGTAAGTTTATAAATGCCTTGAATTTCACTGACGCAGTGACATGTGGGTCAATGGCAACACTCTTAAAGAAACCTAGAGGTAAGGGTGCTTCCATCACCCTCCTTGCAGAAATGTTCAGTTGGACAGACTCTTGCCTTTCTATTTTAGAGGTGCTTCTAATCTCCTCCTTCCCAGTGACTTTTCCACTCTATCCTTTCTCTTGGTTGCTAAATGCAGTAGAAGTATTTTTCTGCTGAGCTGAGTGATCTTTGTTAGCCCAGGGTCCACAATTTCAATCCTTGCTTCCCTGCTTTTGTTTGTGTAATGAAAAAAGAGGTGTGGGGGGGTCTGTTATGAATTACAAAGGATTCAGAAGACAAAGTAACTTAAATGTAAACACATCTGGAAAGACTTTTAAAAAAATCAAATCAAGGAGGAAAATTAAACTTAGAGTTCATACTAATTTTTCCCACATTATACCTCGCTGTTTTGAGCGTGGGGGGGATGGTGTATTGCGACTAGCATGCAGAGTGACAGAGTGATCCTGCACCAAAGCAAGTCAGTGCTAGAGAATTTGCAGGCAGAATTCAATAGCACAAAGGTTTTCATAAACTATTTTTCTTTCTTTCTTTTTTTTTTTTTCTTTTCCCTGCAATGATTTCTAGCCATTCATCATAAAGCACTAAAAATCAAAGAGCAATATTCACGAGCCTCCTAGTACAGTATGTTAAACCCTGATAACTGTCAGGAAGAGGCTGTCTGAAAGGGAAGAGCCAGGTAGCATCACAGAAAACAAAAAACATGTTGGGAAAAAAAGTACTGAAGAATAAAAGGAGAGAAAATGTGCTAAGCAAAGGGGGCCAAGCAGTGCTCCTGTGTTACATTTGTCATGCTGCCATTTTGTTAACAGGAGAGATATATTTACAACAGTGTAAAATGTTGTTGGTTCTGGAGTTCTGTCTGCTTTCATAGAATCCTGGAGTGACCATGTATGCCAGTGGTGGATTCTGTTCTTACAAATTGCTCTACTGGATTCAGAAATATGTTAGTTTGAATTTATTCAACTAATGTTTTATGCGAACATCTTTCAGCCTAGGGCTTGCCTATGAACAGTTTGCTGTGAAGATCTGATACTCAGAATATGAGCTGTTTTCAGTAGATGCATATTAGGAAAAAAAATCTTCAAAGAAAGGGCTGTCAAGCATTAGAACAGGCTGCCCAGGCAGGTGGTAGAGTCACTATTCCAGAAGGAATTCAAAGGATGTATAGATGTGACACTTGGGGACATGATTCAGTGGTGAACTTGGCAGGGCTGGGTTAATGGTTGGACTTAATGTTCTTAAAGGTCTTTTCTAAAGTAAATGATGCTGTGATTCTGCAGGAAGTTCAGAATATGTCTCTTTTCTCCATCTGAAATCCTGATATCTTCATGTAGAGGTAAGTCTCTCTGTGCTTTTTTCTTTCTGTGTCCAATCCAATCCAGAGCTGCTTCCAGCTGTTTTCTCTATTTCAAAGGAATATTATGAACAAACAAAATGCATGCATGCATGCAAGGAAACCAGAGCTATCTTGACAAGTAAAAAATAAAAAATGACCACAGCATAGTGCTTTGATAACAAGCAGAGGCTTCTGTGAAAATTGTAAACCATTGTAAAAATAGAGAGTAAATTCTGCTGGATTCTTTTGGATGCTTGGTAGTAACCAAAAATAGAGAGCAATGAACCGTTTGGTCTCGAGAATGGTTTCAGCTTTATGACTCTCTCTGTAATTAGGAATGTGTTAGCATATTGTCAGTATATCAGTGTTAACCATGGGAGTTGCTGTAATGAAGAATTGTAGCCACTCCAGAAATCTTGCTTGCCTGTTCACAATGGATATTCAGAGAATTTGTAATAATAAGCCATTTCTGATACATTCTTATCAATCTAGATTCTTTGTACTGGAAGAGTGTAAGACAACTTTTGCTTGGTGTTCATTTTTTTGTCTGATGCCTGTTTTGATGCTTAGGTTCTGCCATGTCTCTGACCATTGCGTATGTCAATGTCTAGCTAGTTAAGAGAATATGTGAAAAGTTTCTTTCAAACCTAGGATCATTTTATTTCTTAAAAAGGCTAGTAGGAATTATCCTCTGCTTTTCAGGGAGATAATATTGCTTTTAAAATGAGCTCATCATCCACTAATCCATTTTCAAACCCTGTTAGGCAATCTGGGTTAAGTAGAGTATAACAGTTATCCTACTGGATTGATTGTGTAGAGTTAGATCTTTTACATGCAGGGAGCCCAGGACCCCAGGGTCTAATAGTAATATTGCCTTCTCCATGAATAATTTATTGAATCTGTAAAGACCGTGTTCTATTATAGAATGTAGATTGGAGGGAGGGTGTTGTGGTTTGTTTGGCTGCGTTTTTTCTGGCTTTTTTTTTTTTTTTAGATTTCTGCAAAACTTTCACAGCTGAACCTGACACGTGACCAAACAGATGTCAGCAATGATTCTGTGGAAGTCTGTTTAAATCTGAAGTAAACTGGCCTTAGCTTTTCCATGGTCATAGTTCTCCAGCAGCTTCATGTAAAGTCAATGTATTGTGAAGTTTCTGTTCTTTTGCAAAGTTGTGCTCACTTAGATTTTCTTGTATTGGGATCCCATTTCTGGTTTGATGCCATACCTCATACTCAAGACTTGCCTAATCTCTGTTCCCAGGACTTCCTGCATATAGTTACATGTATTGTAGTTCCTAAAGTGTTCATCTTTCTAAGTAAGAAAATTCAATTCATGTGGGTACTAAAGGTGTTTGAAAAAGATATTCTGTAATCTATAATGCTTTTCTATTGGGACAAAAATTACAAGAGCAAACAAAATGAGATAAATGTTGCATAGAAACAGCAAAGTTATGTACATAACTTTAGTGTTTAGAAAGTCAATATACACAGACCTCAAGCAAACTTCTCTGTTTGGAAAGAAGCAAATGTTTCAGCAGCATCCTCAGCAGTTCTGCATGTAACAGAACGGTAATGAACAGTGATAAGGAAAACAAGGTGCAGATGTCCTCTCAAGAAAGCTGAATTTTCTCAACTCACACTTATTATAATCATGCAAGTAAGAATGAATGCTCAGGTTTGGTTTGCATTTTTTCTCTATCTAAACAAGTGCAACTGGATGAATCAAAGAAAATAACCTTTCAATTTCTGTATTCATAGTATTTAAAATAACACAGAAAATAGGTTGTTGCTCTTTGTTGTTTTGCTTGTCTTATGCTTATGCTCCTGGCCAGAGGAGAAATGCAAGCTGTAAAATGAATGTAAGTATCCCATTCTTTGTCTCCTACCATACTCCCTGCAGCGTTTTCCTTCCTACCAAGGCACCTCTGTTAGGTGTTTCTACATCTCTCACTCTCCCAGATACAACCTGGTAGTGTTAAGAGCTGGATGGCAAATGCATTTCCTGGTCTGTCTTAAGATGCCCCAAAATCTTAAAAAATGAAGAGGGCAGAAGCTATTTGGGCAGATCAGTACTGCAGCCTCCTCCACGTCTCATGTTAGTTTTTTAATCTCCAGTCTATTGGAGACTCTATTGGAGTCTACTCTGGAATGGATCCCTCACTGGGATCATCTCCCTCACTGGGTTTCTTGGCTCTATACACTCATATCTGTTGGAAACACAACTCTCAGCTTTATTCTTGTGCTTCCTAAGTGCCTTGGAAGGAGGATATTCTTGGGAGGCCATTCTGTCTGGATCTATCCAGAACCTACTATTTTACTTCTGACCCTGATTATTTTATTTCTGTCAAACCTTGTTGTGACCAGCATGTAGGTTCTACACGACCTCTTCAGTTTCCTGACTCTTGGTGGTGTATCCCAGCCATGTCAAAAAGAAATACTGACATCTTGCTTTAAATTTAGGTTTCCACTTCTGCACTCTGAATAAGACGACTGCTTAGTCTGGGTGTGTGAACAGCAATAAGATTTGTCCCTCAAAAACGCTTTTCTTTATGTGTCCTTTTAAAAATATTGTCTGCAAATAGTCTTGTAACAACATGAGCAGTATTAGTCACTATATAAAACAGCTCTGTATTTATCAAAGACAGACATTTTTCAATGACTTCTGAAGAAAAAAGAAATTTCAAGACAACGATAACGCCCTTAAATCTCAATTTCTTTCTCCTTCTTAGGTGGACCAAATTCTTGGTTTAGGAATTTCTTTTAAAATTTAATTGCACAGTTTTTATATCAGAGTATGTGCAAGTATTCCATCCGTGAGTAACCTTACAGCCACTTTAGCTGTAGCATACCTCCATTTACACTTAGTTTTCTGTCTTTTCCTAGTAGCATTTCTTATTCATCTAATTCCTTCTCATTTTTGTTCTCAGAAGATGCAAGTGGTTTTTACTTAGGTTTTGCAATATACATGAAATGATAAACCCTCAGCATTATTTCTAGGACTGCATAGATGAAAAAGTGTGGTTTGAGGTTCTGGGGTTTTCTTCTTTGAACAAGTAGAGGATTATTTTCTCCTTAATTCAACAGTAACTTAAAGATATTTTCTTAAACTTCCCAGAAGAAACAGATAAAGAAATTAAAGGAATTACACTTGGGCAAGGTTGTAAAAACAGAGCATTCTTAACGTGAATTGTTTTGCAAGAATAACAATGGATGAGACATCCAGGAAACAAGTTCAATGTAATTAAGTCATTGCCCAGGAGATTCAGAGCACAACATGTCTTTTACTCAGTTGTCTGGTAAACTCTTAGCAGCAGGATTAAAAATCTGCACAGTGCACATATTGACTTATTGCAATGCTAAAATTAAAATACATAATAACCATGACTAGAGCCAGGGAAGATACTTCTTCACCCAGGGCAGGGTGTTGAGAGGAGGCAGAAGCTGGGCTATGAATGTGTGACATGGCTGAGTGTAGTTCAAAGGAATATTAACTCCTGTTGCAAATGCAAGGCACAACAGATGAGCTGACTTAAAAGCTTGCCTCTGGAAAAGGCAAGTTGCCCCACATCCGTCTGCACTTGTCCTGAAATGAAGATGTAGACACAGATTCTCGAGCTCAGAAGAAGGTAGGAGACAGTCTCTCTCAAATATTTGACACAGCTTGGGGAAAATCTAATTTAATTTATTGCTAGTTAAAATAGACAATAATTAGCCTTGGTAGTGAGAAACAGAGAAACAAATATTAAAGCACCTTTCATCCCCCCCTTTCACAGGTTCAGCTTCACTCCAGGTTTCTCTACACCATGTCTGAATGGTGCAGTGGGACTGGGGCTTACAATCCGTCCATCACAGATCTTCTCTGCTTTTCCCTCCTCCTTGCCCCTTTCTTCTGCTCCAGAGTGGGCTCTAGGAGCTGCATCCTTGTCAGGAGTGGTCTTCTGATCCATGATTGGATTTGCCATGGGCTGCAGGGAGAGTGTCTGCTTTGCTGTGGAGTGCTTCTTCCTCTGACCTTGGTGTTCGCTCCTCTTTTCTCCACCTGGCATTTTTTGCCCTCCCTTTAGACCTGTTTTCCCAGAGGTGCCCAGTGCATGTCTGGGGGCTCAGCCTGGCCTGCAGTGCATTGGTTTGGGCTGGCTGGGACCATCTGTGTCTGGCACAGGGCAGCCCCAGCCCTTCTTCCCAGTGCCAGCAGTCTGCAGGCCCAGGTGATCAGGGGGTTCCAGAGCTCATTTGTGAATAGCGAGGTTTGGTTTCTTCAGAAGAACCCCCTGCAAGCCAAATATGAAGTCCTAATATCTTTTTCTTTTCCAAAGAGGACTGAGATTCCTGCTGTAAGAACTGCTCCAGCGGAGACAGGTAGCTCATGATAAATTTAACTCTAATCTCCTAAATATATGCTAATGCTTTGCTTTCGATGTATGAGTATTCATGCCTCTTACCCATCGGTGCTAATTATCTAACATACATTACCATAAAGCTGGAATTGCGTGAGGTATGTTAGGGCTTCCTAAACTTTATTTCAGACAACTTTCCAGCTTATTCATCAGTAGGTAATTTTATAGCTCCCGGACAAGGCTCACACAGAGTAACGCGGCTCCTTCGGTTTTCTCTGCAAAAATGACGAGACACGGGCCAGCTGGTCCCCCACTGCTCGCTCTGCTGAAATGATATTCCCATCACAACTCCTGCTGTAATCACTTCTACTAATCTTGTTCTCTCTCCTTCCCACGTAGATTCTCCAAATCATTACACAGGTTAACTCTCCCCCACCTGCCCACCAGTCACAGAATTCAAACAACGAGCCTCAAATTATGCTGAGAATAAATGGAGATAAACAGCAAACCCAAGGAGACAAATAAGACGAACACCTTGAAAAGGAACCAGTAAGTGAAATAGGATGTGACAGGCTCAGGAAGATGAGAGGGAATGATTTCCTGGAATGCAGCAGCAATTTCGTGCCAGCAGCGATGCACCAGCTGTACTTGACCTTCAGTAACCTTTATCCCTGTCTCCTGCTGCTGCTCCTACAGCTTCTCAGCCTGGTTCTCCTCCTTCGCTGTTGTGGTTTTCCTGGTCAGATGCCTCATCTAACTGGTACAGACACTGTGTTTTCTGAAATCAGCCTTTTCCTGTAAAGGTGCGGCAATCTGTGCATTTCCCCACACCTGCCTGGAGTGGGATGCAGTCAGGGGGCTCCATGGTGGCGTGCAGAGAGAAGTCCTTCATGTCTTCCATCTTCTTGATGGGTTTGACCTGACTCTGTCACATGTGGAAATTAATGTCCAGCATTAATAGAACAATCCCTCAGGGAGAAACACTCAGAACTTTGTCTTGAGACCTTTCAGAAGAATGCTCTTTGTTGGCTTTGGCTGGGAATTTTCTGGCAAAGTGGATTTTTCCCTGGAGGGTGTCAATTCCTTGAAATTAAAGCATTTAATAAGAATTAATTAATGCTAATAAAATCTTGGGTGATTCTTTCTGAGGTTTAAGCATCCTGATTTGATATGTTTTAAAGGACACAATCACTTGTCTAGTTTCAAATATATCATGAATTGGATTACAAAATACATCTTTCAAAAATTGAAATAAGTGTTAAATATTTTTAACTTATCAAAGTGCAGAGTAGCTACTGGCATAATTCATTTTGGTGTGCATGACCCTTGAGCCCTTTTTTCAGTTTTGCTGCTTTGTCTTGGGTCAGAGCAAGTGAGGGGGGGCAATCTTGAAAATACTCAGGACATGATTTTGGGTATGCACAGCCATTCTGGTCTTGTTGTTCCTCATTTGAAGGGAGATAGGCAAAAGGAAAGTAACTTCCAAGTTGTGAGAAGCTACTGTCAAGAAAAAACTTGTTAGCAGAGACCACCAGCCACTTTGGAAGGTAAAATCCCCAGTCCAATGATGTTCAAAATATTTTAAGAAAGAATGTCTCATTTGTGTTTAAGCTCTATGTCAGGCATACCAGTTCCTTTGGCAACACATGGAGGCCAACAGGCAAGAACATCAAATACCTGTGTGAGCACTTCATTACATATTTGATGCAGTGTAGTACATCTCCTAATCCTGATTCTGAAGTATCACTGTAGCTGTGCTGTTTGGTCTCACAATGCTCCTGTGTATGCACCCTCATGCACTGTAATATCAAAAACACTTTCTGTTACTAGGAGCAGTGTGTGTGAAGGCGTCTTTTTGCATGAAGCACTTCCCTCTGTCTCTTCTCAGCCTGTCAGGGAAGGAATTGTATTATTTTATAGGAATTTCACGTTGTTTGAAGATGTTATTGAGGGATGTTCAGCTGGAAAAACGAGGTTTACATTGAAGTTTGCAAGTGAGTTTATTTTTCTCTCCTCAGGGAAGAAAGTCCATAGTCCATATCCAGGTCCTCCAAAAGTCATCTCCTCCTTTCAGGAGGATGTTTGACTGGCAGATTCACTGTTTGGAGAAATGCAGCAGTCATGGGAGGTTGTGATCAGAGAAGCAGAAGGCGGTCTCTCGAGTAGATGGGGACAGTCCTGCAGCGCACTTCAAATTTCAGGGTATGACCTTGAACTCGTCTCCATTCTGCAGAGCACCGGGGTGAAGTGTTTGCTGTGACCTGCATTGCTGAACAGATGAGCTGTTATGTACAGCAACACTTTGTTATTTTTTGCAGGATCCATGACTTCACTCCTAGATCTGATTTGAAGCAGTGGAAGTGTCATGTGGTTTGCTATTTCATCAGGCCTAATCCTTTACTGAAGGTATATGAATTTTGTGGCTTTTTTTCCCCCTAATTTATTTTACTTTCATCTAAGCACAGGAACTTTTTGTAAGCTGGTGGGAAATAATTCGTTTACATGAAGTGAATCTAAAATACTGTTTTAAAGTATCTTAGAGTATTACAGTTCAGTAAACCTGCATGTTAGGGAAATATCATATTAGGAGTATAGCAGTGTCTGTCTCTGTTGAGATGAAGTTATTTTAGAAATACAGGTAGTGTGAGAAGATTTTTTTCTGGTTTTGTTGTGAAACTCCCGTTTCAGTGCTCTCTCCTTATTCTTTATTGTTTTGAGTTCAAATGAGGCCATAGGATATAGTTAGTCTTATGGATCCTGCCAAAGGTCCCCAAAAACCTGCAGCCTCGTGATACAAAGTGCTGATCTGGTGCAAATTCATTCTGCTGCTCCTCTTCCTTCAAGCATCATTGATGGGTTAGCTTTACATGGCAGGTTTTAGGCTGGAATGGATGCCATCTTTTGTCTGCAAGCTGATCTCAGCTCAAAAATATGTCACCAACTGTATTGGAAGCTTTGGTGAGCTTCATTAAAAAGTTATTTACCTGGCCTAGTCTGGCTTGAAGGGATGCAGTAGAGCAGTGATGTGACATTAATGACCAAGGGTGGTACAGCAGCCTGGCTGCTGGCATGAGACTCATCAGTTGTGGAATTGTGGCTTGCCTGACAGTACCAACATTACAGAATTCATAGAAGCATGTCCAAATTCAGCTTGTGTTGAAACATAAAATAGTGTATTCACCCCATGGACTATGGTTTTAGATTGAGAAGAAAAGTTCTAATCCTCACAAGGAGAATAAAAAGTTAAAGATATCTGGCATGGGTTTTTGTGACATCTTAACTAGTCTGAATTTTGGATGTTTGGTTTGTAATTTTTAAACTCCTGAGGTTGGAGGTGGCAGTATAGACAGTGAACAGGAATCAACACTAGTGAAATTCCACAAAAACCCACCAGAGCCACACTTTCACTAATACCAAATATATTGTATAAAATGTTTTCACAGGGAATCAGCAGCTAAATACTTTGCATTTATTTATGTTGTTGTAGAATTCAACAAGAATTTAGGTTTTTTTTTTAAAGTGTTTGAGAGAACTCATCAGCAATAGAGGACTTATTTGCCACATTCTTTGTATAGAATATATGTATATTATCCTCACCTACTGTGGAATATCTTCTGCCATGCTTGTTATGTGGCTCTAGACTCCCATTAACTGAATCCCTGGTGAAAAGCCGTTTTCCTACATTATATTGTAATGCTCTTGTTAATGATAAATTGATGAAGAGCTGCTTTTTTAGATTAGGTGAGTGGTCCTTTGATAATGGGGTTGGAATCAGGCCAGAGGTTTTATACTACTTTGCCTGGAGGGTGAGAACTAACTAAAATATTCCTTTCTTGTGTTCTGCTAGAAAATGAGACAGTCAAAGAATTTCAGCTTTTAATTTTAAGAGAGCAGTTCAGTAGTTTACATGGTGGGTATTTTTAGACTTTATCTTGCCCCCCACCCCTCCATATTTCTAATGAATTATTAAAGAAAGGTACTTCTCATATAATTAGAGAGCCAAGCACCTTTTAAACAAGACCAATTTCCTACATTTGAATTGGCTGATTTAATTTTCTATGGCAAAAGATCATGAGGCAAATACTTTTGTATGTTTCAAAGTTAAGATCAGTTGTTCTCCTTCTCTAGTTTCAAATACACTAGCTTAGTACTTTTGCTGTATCAGAAAACAGAATGCTTGTGGGTTTTATGTACATAAACCCCAAACGTTTTCTGTTATTTCCTTCTTTGGGCAAGGAATGTGCAATGGATTATGAGATCCATAGATTTTTCTTGCTATTAGCATTAATATAGTTGGAATTAAGTGAAAGTAAAATACGTTTTTAAAGTGACACATATTTTATAGCTTCCAATCTTGGCTCTGATGGTCTTTCTCAGCTCTGTACCATGCCCTTTGGGAAAAAACCACGGAGTGTGCATGCTCATCTCTTTTGATCATGATTTGACAAGGTCATGCCTTGGTAGGATTGGGCTGCCTATTATTATCTTGATGTTGTTTTAAAATTTAGTGGTATATGGAAAAAAAGAGACAGGACAGTGGAATTTTAATACACCTAGGGGCTATAGGAATCTCTTTGCTCATTGCCTGATGGAGATATAGGGTGTGTAATTGTGAGCATTATTAATGGAGAAGAGAATCTTAAAATGCAATTACGGTAAAGCAACTTTAGGCTAAGATTGCAAAATTGGAGTCTGCATTTTGATTGTCCTGTTGAAGTTTATGTCTTTAGTTTTGTCCTCTATGAAAAACGAAGATACAAACAAAAAGAAGAGAAATTAATAAAAAAGAGAAATGAGACAAAGTATAGCTTACTTTACAGCTAAGAGTTTGACACTTCCAGTACTTGGAGTTTCAATCATGACTAAATGAGAATTTTTCCTTGTTGAAGAATTTCTTCAGCCTTTTAGATAAGAGGGGAACTAATCTTACTGTAGGAGTGATTCACAAATCCCTTATTTGCCTTCTACTTTCCAGCAAACACTTGCTGTAGTGATCAAAAGGAAAATTCAATTCTACATTTAAACTTCTGTTCTTCAGCTACACCCATGGTCTGCCTTCAGTTTATATTCTTGCTAACTCACCAATATATAGTGTCAAATCTTCTACACATACGTTCATTTCCAGCTCAGAGGGAAGAGCCTGGAACCCTAGGACCACCTGGAAAATCCCAGCACTACCTGGTGTGTGGGAGTCATTTGCTCCCATATCCTCATGAAAAGACAGTGTCTAATCAGGCTCCAGCCTTGATCAGAGTGACAATAGAATTATGTGATGGCAGCTCTATGGAGGATAGGAATGAAAAGTAAGATTTTGGGGCTGTTTTATTTATTTTCCAAAGATTCACAAAATTCTCTAGTCACTAGCAGGAATGTTGCCTCTTGAGGCCATCGTCTCCTATGGCAAATAGGAGATGAGTTGCTAAAAGAGGGATCTGCATATTTTAATTGTGCCAGCTTTGTTCAATTTGTTTTTTCTAGGTAGTCTTTGGGTACAGCTTCCACCAAATTGTTTTGTCAAGGTTGTGATCTCTCTTGAAGCTGGGGATGTAGAAGGCAAAACATGTGTCTTCAGTTAAAAAAAAAGAAAAAAAGAAAAAAAAAACCCAAACAAAAAACCCCAAAACCAAAACAATCAGTAACAAATCCTATTTGGAATTCATGAATGTGTAGTTCCTGAATACATAAATGCTTTTTTCACCTGAAAGTTTGCCTTATAGGACAAACATTATTCCCAGTGCCCCGGCCCCTGCAGGGGAAAGGGTGCAGAAATCTAAATATTATGTTTAAGATGATCCTGATTGTAAAGAGCTAGAGCCCAAATACCTAAAAGACAGCTTTCGTACCCTGATATTTGTTTCAACCTGTGAAAAGAACAGTGGCTGAGTGCTTGTTAAAGGTATATTTTCTTTTAAGTTATATGGAGAGAGATGTCAACTATTTACCATAAATATATTTATACATTTGAATATATAAATGATAGTGTTACTTACCTTTAGTAGGTTTCCCACTGACAGGTATGCTCAGAAAACATCTTTCACTAAACCTGAAATGTTGATATAAATATCTGAAGAAAAATACTAATCACAGAATACATTGAACAGACTTACTGATCTTGTATACCTGGAAAAAGATTTTCAAACAGACTTTGTCAGCTCAGCCTTGGCATTCCTTGTCAAACAAAAGCATGCCTAAAGACACATTTCAAAAGCAGACAATGCAGCACTTGCTAACCTGCAGAAAATCGAAAAGGATCAGGGAGGCAGAGAACAAACAGAATAGGTAAGCAATAAGAAATGGAACACAGCTCTAAAGAGCTGTTTCAGAGAGCCAAATATGTTTAAAGAAGCCTACATTAATAATTAAACATCAGTAAGTAAAATTCCAGTATAATTTTTTTTTGCCAGTATTGTTTTAAGATTTGTAATAAAGAAATGAAATTATTGATTTGGTATCAGTAAGAAAACATAACTGGTGTTTGGGGAGGAAGAAGCAGGTAGGGGTAAGAGAATGAGGGGTATTTTTAGATGCCAGGCTAGTATGGAATGTTAACTTTCTGTAATAGAAAGTCCATACTTCAGTATTCGTCCACTTCAGTCAGCTGAAAATTTGGGTCAGTCAGCTGTTATCTGAATTGACAGCAGCTATCTGATTAAAAGTAAAATGCTCTTAAAAAAAAAAAAAAAAGAAAAGGGGAGAGGAAAAAAGGCTGTGCTGTGTCACATTCACGCCACTCATGTTGCTTACGTTGTGTCACACCGCACAGTGATTTGACGCTACATAACACAACATGACATGAGTCACAGTTCACTGCTATCCACATTACACTCAGGTAGTTTGGCATAGCTCTAACTTTTGCTTTACTCTCATTTCCTATTCAATGCACTCCACTTAGGCTGGTTGGTTAATGCAGACAATTGCTATACACTCAAAACTAGAGTTCCCTACCCAAATACATTTTTCATTGGATATTAAAGTGGAAACTTCAGTGGATATCTTTTGCACATCCATATGCAGCTCCTTTGCTCAACATAGCAAGGGCATTAATGACAACTTACACCTGAAAGGGAGGAGTTAAGGGGAATTTCCCATAGGAAATACAGCTGTAGCAATGACTTTCTGGGTTGGAGACATACTCTCTAAATGGAAAATAATTAGACTTTTTTCTGCCACCAGAGACATTCCCAAACCAAAACCTCATATTAACCTCCCAGCCTCCGCTTCAATTTCAATTTGAATTGAATACCTTTCTGTTTCATAGAGATGTGAAATATTATTTCAGATTTGAATTTATAAGCAGTCTGTAGCAGGTTGAACCAAAGCTCCTCATCTCCTGTGCCTAGGATATGGGCAGTTCAACATCTTTTCAGGGCTTTGCACTTTGGGTCTAGCTGTTTAACTGGATGTTTCCCAAAAATAATAGTCTATTTTCTTTGTGGTCATCTACCTCAGGCAATCAGCATCAGCCCTAGAGCACAGTTAAATTGCACTGTTGCTTCCTGTAATGAATGTCCTGGCCTGTCAGAGCACCTCATCCATCTTACCTTTGTTCTAAACAGAAGTTGAGAGGAGCACAAATTATCAGGCGTCTTTGTGCTTCTTTCATTTTTTTTGGCAGCATCCTGAAGTTCTAGATCCACTTAGCACCTTCAAAGAAGGGGTAAGTGATTTAGCTTTTTGAGGACAAATTGGTTCTATTAACTCTGAGTGCCAAATTTACCAAAAATAACTCATTAGCTGTGCATTATGGTTCACAGGGTGCTCTGCCCTTGGCTAGATCCCAAAAAACACATTTGTGTACAAATGTTCCTATTATGGGGTGTGAGACATACTAATGGCATACCATATGCACCAGTGCATTTTTCTCTCTCTAACAGAGCAGTTTTCCTACTCCAGATGAGAATTGACCAGACTTTGAAGGGTTAAACATATTCCAATGTGATAAAGCCTGAGAGACCACAGGAATCAAGCAATCATTCAATTTCCCTTTTTCTGTTGCTACCACTTGAACCTAATATTCCATTCTGTCCGTTTAATAAGCAAACAAGGGAGCCAGCAGAAAAAATTAGTTAAGAATTTGGTTTCTGCTGCTAAGTTGAAGTTTGCTGGACGAAAAAAGTGCTCATTTTCTCTGTTCCTTTTGAAAAAAAGCTGTAATTTACAAACAATTCCTGTCCCACAACTGGCTTCTCACTTTGATGGTATGGATTCTTCACGACTGAGAAGTTGTCTGATTCTGTGCTAAGTGGGACTTACTTTTCTGTGTGTTTAAGAGGAATTTGTCTAGTTACAGATCCAAAAGAAAAGCAGTGTGTAATGTGAAAAAGGCTGAAGGTTGTTTCTGTCTTCTCATCTCTTGGGATTAAAGGCAAGGCTGTGATTTCCCTTTGTTCTGAATACTCTTGGTACCTTCTGCCTAGAGGGCAGAGACACAGCAGCCCCTAAGAAACTTCCAGTCCTTATGCTAATGGCACTGAGCATCTGGGAAAATGTGTCACCAAGCCAAGATAAAACACCTTTTCCATAATCCAAGGAACAGTCAGGGAAACCCTATTTTTTTGACCCGTCAGTGGAGGCATTGAGGATGATGACTGTGCTAGTGAGGCAGCTGAGGCACTGACAGCTTGTCCCTGCTCCACTTCAAGCTTCCCCTGTGGCCTTTGGCTGATCATTTGGGGCCATTGCCACCTGCAATGGCATAGTGTGGTACAAGTCATTCCTGAGTCCTGCACCTGGATTTATTCTCTCTTATCATTCATCAGCTCCCCCATGCAAGCATTCTTCCTGATATGGACAGGGGCATATGGACTCTTCCCATTTCCTCTTCAATGTTTCTAATGTTCTGTGTCAAAAGGCTTTTATTTCTGCTTCTTAACTTGGTAGCTGGAGTTCTGCCTCCATGCTTCCCCTTCCCTATTCTCTCAGCACTTTGACGATTAATTGAGTTTTCTAGTGTAGTAAGCTGAAGTTTTTCACCACATAAATGATTCATCCAAATAAAGTGAAGTTATTGAGCAGAAGTTAAATTGGGCTTTAATTTGCCTCAGGTTGCTTTTGAGCCATCTCCTTGCCTGTTCCTTTTTGTGGAAATGTTTCTCTCTTGGAACGTGGTTTTCTTTAAAATAACATTTGAAAGATAAGGAAAGAGGAAAAAAAGAAGTTTTTTGGTATTCATAGAGCTGGTGCTGGGTCCAGGAGATGTGTATTGTCTGAGGAAGTTAGTTGCTTCATGAATGTCCCTTCTGTCTTTATCCATGTCTGATGGCTGATGGGAAAGGTGGGAAGAATATGGATGAACAGCTGTGACAAAATCCTGGGTACCTGATTTTCTCCAGTACCCCTGCTTCATTCCTGTGGCCAAAGGGATAAAAACAGTGTCTCTTCCATTTTGCAGATAATAGTGGTTTTAATGCTTTTGTCCCTCGCCTTCCAAAAGGGCAGTTGTCCCTTAGCCTGTCCTCTAAATCCTGAACCTGCAGGTGAAGACCCTCGAGGTGCAGTATGAAATCTGCTGAAAAATGAGATGTAGTATCATGAGGAATACAGTTACAGGTGCAGGGATCAGTCACATCCTAATTTTGACAGGCCTGTGTGAGCAAAGGCTGTTTCAATACCGTGAGGCAGCTGCTTCTCATGATGTGGTGTGTCATTACAGAGATTCACACACAGACTGATGCTTCAGTACCCTGTCACCTTTGCTTGAAAAATAAGGTCATTTTATGTGCAAGATAATACTGTATTCATAATTTAATATTTTATACAATTAAAATATTAAGCTAAGTAACAGCGTGTTGGGGTGTGTGTGTTTGTATGTGGTATAAATAAGTATAAATAAACAAGTATTAGTGGTGCAATAGCACTGAATAATTTATCCAGACCAAATGAATTATTTTCAGCCTCTTAGTCTAGAAAATTTCAAGCTGAATTCCTTAAGTTCATTTAAAACTTTTTTTTAATAGGTACGTTATGGTAACAGTAGCTGTGATGTGTCAGGGTATCATAATGAGCTTCAGGATATGACAGCTAGAGAGCTTCCCCATTTTCCCCACTTTCTATCAGACAGTCTGATGAGAGGTTATATTTCTGCCTGCAAAATGTGCCACTTTACTAATCAATAAATTTAGTTTAAGTCCTAGTTTTTGATGGAAGTGATATAAATGCTGGGAGGAAAATTAATACAGAGCCCAGAGGACCAGTGAATACTAATAACCCCCCACAAGTATCAAAGTGAGATCAAGTGGAAAAGAGAGGATGGGCTGATCAGAGACAAACTGACGTAAGTAGCAATAGTAATAGCAATATAAAATGCCTTAGAATGTCACTGCAAAGCAAGGTTGCCCAAGATACTGCAGCAGGACCAGGGCACCAGTAAGGGCTTGCAGAATACATAGTTCGCCTATGCAGTGTCACTATAATCAGAGATTCCCATCGTGGTATGGTAACCTTTTGATTCTGATTCACCCCTTCGCTTCAGTGCTTGCCTTGGGCCGCACCAGATCCATCTGGCTACCTGTCTTGCTTTTCCCACCGCTGTCATAAGGACTCCTGCCAACTGCTTGTCTCTCAACATTCAGCATTTACTGCCCCTGAAAGCAGTGCCTTCTGCTACTCGGGGAAGACAGCACTGAGGAGCAGCGAACTGGCAGATTGACAAATAAGCCGAGACTGACCCAGGGCTGGCACCCTCCAGAACTCGCTTATATTTTTGTGTTGGGCATGATTATCTCTAAGTGTGGCCCTGATTCCAGCTGTCATTTTAGGTCAGATGCATAATATCAGTTTACAGAACAAGTGTAGCTAAAGGACCCTCATCCGTCATAGCCAGATGGAGGAAAAAAGTACAAACAAACAAAGTAGGTATCCAGAATGCTTGGGACATGCTGTCACTCTCTGGTGCTCTTTCAGCACAGGAACCTGGGCAGTGGCACCAGTTAAGATGGTAACTTACATTGCAACAGTCTTCTGTGAAACTACTGTGTGCTGGAGAAATTAACCTGAGTACACTGAGAGCACAAAATTTTCTTCACTAGTACAGCTTGAGATATGTTTGCAAGGTAAAGAATAGAACCCAAAGTTCTTGTAGCAAAAATCAAAGTATCCCACTGAGCAAACCTTCCATACAGGTTTTTTGAGAACCTTCTCTTTATCAGAAATTAGCACTGATCTTGTAAACAAGATGTCCTTTCTGTGAGGAGACTATTGTTACATGAGGCAAGAACTAAATAATTTATTCCTCGTTGATGTCACCTTAACATAGGTTGAAATTTGTCTTTACAAAAGAAGTAGAACTTTTTTCTTTTTCTTCCTCTGTGTATCTTTCATCCAGTTTTTGTTTTTGTAGAGCTTCTCAGATCAATGATCCCACACTTGACGGGTCTGTTCTTCCCTGGTAAGAGGAAATTGATATTACAGCTTCCTTCCTGGACCAGTTCCTCTTTTCCCCAGCTTTTTTTCCACTGGACCCATGCTGCTGAAGTACTCTCCAAATGCGTCCTGCCTCACTCATCTGGCAGGTGCTGGGTTTACATTCTGAGATCCCCTGAGAAAGCTTCTGCTGGACCTTCTGTGGATGAAGACACAGGAGAGCAAGGTAACTCACTTCACCTCCAGTACAACGTGGATCCTCACTGGAAACTGGATGAAAGTTCTGGCCTGTGGCTACCCCATTCCTACCTGTGAGCTGTGTGTGGGTATCTCAGGCTGGAACTGGGTGGTGTTACTCACTGCACTCCTTAGGCTGTAAGTCCTGTCGTCTTTTGTCAATAGTGAACAGTTAACTCCTGAGAAAATAAGACTACTTTGAAAGACAGTAATTACATATTTGTTCTAATGCTCATAAGGATTGGTTCCTGCCCTTGGGTTTTAGACCATTCTCCTGCTGTCTTTTCTGTTTTTCCCAGGAAGCTATTTCAATGCCTGCAGCTCTGCTACAGTCAGGTAGTGATTAGAATATATTGTCAAATCTTTTAACTTTTTTTTTTTTTACTGTTGTGTCACACAGCTCACCTGCCAACTTGTTTCTTGTTAATTCAACTCTTCTCATCTGCTTCTGTTTCTACACTTCCTTGTGAGGAGATGAGGTGACTGAGATTGAATAGGAGATAGCAGCGGTAGCTGAAGCAAGATGAAAATGAATGGTATTTTCAAATCCTAAGCAGGGCTGCAGAGCCCAATAATTACATTAAAAAGGCCCTCTGCAGGTAGGTGCAAATAGGCTAGTCTAAACAAGTGCCACTATTTTAATGTGGGCTGTTCAAGACGATGTCATTACCTGAGTAGACTGCCACCTTTCACCTCCAGCCATTGTGCTCTGTTAGATCTCACTAACAGAGAGAGTGAAGAACTTGTTTGCAGGGGATTTGTTGTCTCACGCTCAGAGGCAGCTGAGAGACTTGCCAAATGACAGGAAGACGCTTACATTCACAAGGTGTGATTGCCTAAGTGTTTGACTGTGTCTAATTAGTTTGCTTTTGCTGGTTGGTATCTCCACAGTCAGAAGCAGATTGACTCTGCAGGCTTTAAGCAAAGAGGTCTGATTGGTGTTATTATCATTTGTTTATTTAACCCTCCCACTAGCCATGAAATATTCCCTACAGAATGGCCTTTCCTCTGTCTTTAAAAAAGGTATGTTTATGGCTTGTATTGTGGTGAATATTTTCTGTCATAATCTCAATTCTAATTGTAATTCTATTTATTTTAAAATTTTCTGAAACAGCATTATCTTTTGCGATTTTAAATATGAGCAATATCTGATTACCTTCAGAAGCAGGTGATGCTAGCTTATTTTGATCATAAACAACAGAGATTCTGTCTGCCTCTGTGTCTAAATACCTGTTTGGCCAGGCTTCTCTGGGAATGAAGAATCAAAATGTTATTTTGGGTCTTTACCAAGTGATTCCTATAATGAGAAGAAACTATTAAAAAACCCAGACCGAACCAAAACACACACCAAAAATGAACAACAGCAAAATAGGTCTTGAAAATCCTCATAAAATAATAGATAGCCCAATAAAGTTTCTTGGAATGTGAGTGAACAGAAAAGCAGCTTTCTTTCTCAGTGCTGTTACATGTGTCTGTACCTCAGGACCGGAATTATACTGTGCAGGTTTTTGGGGATTCCCCACCCTACAGTCTTCAGACTTATAGAGCATGACACCCATTTCTTAGCCAAAAAAAGGTCCAGAAAGTGATTCCAAGGAAAGAAATATGTTTCCCTTGTAGGGAAATTCCTTTGCCTTCTTTCTGGAGGATATATACAGGTAAACTTTTAACTTTACCCATAAAAACCTCAGGGTTTGTAAAGATTTGCTGTTCTTATCTTCTCAAAGACAGCACTTCCTCTCTGAAAAGGAAAGAGAAAGTTGATATCTAGTCTCTGGTGTTGCCTGGTTGGCTTTGCCTGATTTCTGTTCTGTTTCAGTGGTTGGATGTTATCACTTTGAGATGTGTGAAACTTGCAGATACCAATGCATGTCTCCTCACTTGAAGGGCAACTTATATTCTTGGCTATTCTGCTTCTCCCTTTCTGAATTCTCTTTAGGCTGCATGGTGAGGATTTCCACACTGACTCAAAACTTGCTTCGGTTTCCAGTACCACTTTTTTCTTTTCCTTTTAACTGTGGAATAGACTGGCTTCAGCATTTCCTAAAGGTGACTTGAATTATCCTCAGAACTGTGTCAAATTATAGAAGCAATCCAAAGTATGTAATCGAAAGAATAGGTCACTATTCTATCAGTGAAAGTATAATCAGATTAAATATGCCTATCTAGATACATCTTTCTCTACTACATTATTCTTAGAAGTTCCAAGTAATAAGCCCTGTCTTAGCATCTCATAATATGATGCAAATTTTATATGCAACTGGTATTATTATATCAAGACATTATTCTGAATCAGTTAAAACGTAATGGGGCACAGAATATGAATTCTGTCTCAGATTTGTCAACTGCATTTCAGGGCAGAGCCTCTTTGGCTCTATTTCCTCAAGGAGTGTGAGATGCAAAAGAAGCTGCATCTTTTGGGGATGGTGTGGGTGTCTGTGTGAGCTGACAGAGTTCCTTCGTATCTCCAGCCACCCACTCTCAATTGGCTCATGATCTCAGCAGGCCCAAAAGGACAGTGTGTGGCATCAGAGATCGGGTATCCTAATTATACTAATATTAGGGATAAATTATTTATGAAACTAAGAGCAATCCCAAATTGAAATTAAAGATTAATTACTGCTGTAAACTGGACAGCTTCTCTTCCTTATCCAAGCTTTCTCTCAGACCTCTGCCCAACTTCTGCCTGTTCCACCTATACTTAAAATGTTCTGAGCTTCAGGACTACTTTGCAGCACTCGGGAGTGGTTTTCATTTTGTGTTTGTGGTTCCTCTTGAGCTTGCATGATCTGGGACAGGAGGGTGCAGAAAAGAAACCAGCCACTATCCTCAGTTTTGCTGTCACCATGGCATGGCTCACAGCCAGCTCATTCTGTGAAACAGAAATCACAGAGTTGCCCCTTGAATTCCCATGTGTTAGCACAGCATGTTGCTGTGTACCACTGGGCCAGACTTGACTAAACTTGTATAATTGTAGTACCATGTTAGCTTATCCTAAGTCTTGAAAGATTTTTCAACAGCAAAGAGGCTATGATCCATAAACCACTATTGCAAGACAGAGGCCAAAGAAAATATAACCTATCAAGTTCCCAGATTAAAAATAAAATAAACTTATATTTTCCAGAGCTTTTTCTAATTGTCACTTCTCTGCAATGTTACACAACTCCCATGTGCAAATGGACTTAGTGACGAGTTTCTGTGTACATACCAGCGCCCTGGCTCTACTAAACCCCCTTATCTTAGCTTCACTAATTTGCCATGTCAAATTAGTGTGATGAAACAAATTCTAATTACACTGAAAGATCACTTAGAGCATTAGCACTGCTGCTGTGGTCCTGTTCTTGTGCTGTCTTATTTGCATATTAGTCCAATGTGCCTAGGTAGATGACAAAATGAAATGTCTTCTAACATGTTTATGAGGTTTTCCTGGGAAGGTGCTGACTCAACCTTGACAGATGCTCCCACAGGCAGAAAACTGGAAGGAGGAAATAGGAATCGCATTGCTCAATCACAGAAAGGATTTTATTTTTCACCTTTGACTTCACATGTTTGTTTGATCCATTGGGAAAATAGTAATAATCTTTTAATTTTAAATATAAGCCAAACAATGACATCAAGAATCAAAAAGTATCATAACCCCTGTTTGATATCAAAGTTTGTAGCTTACAAGCACCAAAAACATAGAATAAAGTACAATTTAAAAGGTAGAATTTAAAATAATTTTTACATGTCCTCCAAAGGAATAGTTGATCAGAATTTCTAATGGTAGGAGTTATGGAATAAGGGCATGGGGCAATGTATTTGTAACTTTTTCCATCTGTCTCTGTGTGTTTGATGAGTTTATGCTTATAAATTAATAAGTTGCTTTCTTTCTTTTTCATCAGAAATAGTGTTTTGTAAGTATGCCTGGCTGCAGAATTTGCATCTAGCTGCTCTAAATATGTATTTACTCACTGCAGAATAATAAAAAAAAAAGTTAAATTACAAAATTCGGGCTCAGAGTACTGAACAACTCCAAAACACAACTCCCCAAATTTGTTTTCCCACTGGTATTGCAATTTCTATTCCACTGGAAACACAAAACTCATACCAGTAGGTTTTGCTTTAAGATTTTAAAGCCATGGGATTGAGACTGAATCCTGAAAAGAAGGGAAAGGCAGTGTCTTGTTGTGTGGGCTTGCTAAACTAATTTCCCACTTGTCTTCACATGTGAATGATTTCTTGCCCTTTTATATCACACCACCACGCATGGGCCATGTTTGGAGATTTTCAGGAGAGTTTGCAGGGGTATTTCTTCTCTATTCCTAATTCCAATGGGTGAATTCATGGAGAGGCTTTGGCTTAGGTGAGATCTTTAGCATCTTGTTCTAAAAGAAGCAGGCTGCAATCTGTGTTCCACCAGGGGTTGTGGCAGAACTCTGGGTGATTCAAACACAGCCAGGTTTAAGGTAGAGTACAGCTGAAGTGGGTGATGGTTGCTGCATATCTTGGTCATCCTGGAAAGTGTTGGAATGAAATGAGCTGACTAGGAGTAGGAATGTTTGATGCCATGAATAGTTGCATATTTACCTGGTATGCTGAGCACAGGGTGCGGCGTGCATGCTCAATAATCTGGGTGTATAGCTGTTTTCTTGTGAATGTTTATTGGAACACAATAGGCAAGAGTTTCTTATATTTGTACCTGCAGAGAAATCATTATTTGTTTGTGTGTAAGCATGTCACGTAGCAGGTACAGGAAAACAAACACTTCATAGAAGAGTAATGGTGTTTATCACAATTCAATTAAAATAAAACCCACAGAATTATTCATACACTGGAAAATTAACCCAGTGCCACAGTGCTCTGGTAGAAGGCACTTTCACTTTCATAATACCGTAGAGGACATTGGTCATAGGTGAGTAGTTGAGTCTGCAGATAACTGAAAAATTTTTGGTTGGTTATGTAGTGGATATACAGGAGATGACCTATGTGTTAGATCACACAATGCTCTGGCAAATTAGGACACAGAAAATAGAAAGGATATTATAGTTTCATTCTAGTTTTAAAAATTTTTCATGAAATGCTAATTTTGCTACAGATCCATTATTTATGAAAGTGAAAGGATTTTTTTCCCCTCTCAATGCCAGAGGGATTTTGCATGTGTAAGCCCCATTTAGTGTTGATGGCAGATACCAGGATACAAGCTCCCTTCACTGGGAGGAAAATAGTCTAGCACACCTAATTAACTAACAGCGAATCACCTGCATAGATGGTATTTCCTTTACAATGGGATTTAGTAGATTCTCGTTAAAAGCACAGTCGAGCAAAAAGACTCAGAGATTGCACATTTAGCTAAAAAATTACGTGTGAAAATGAACTTTATTTCATTGTTTAAATGTAGATTGTTTTCTTCCTTCCTTTGAATACCTATGGATCATATGGTTCAACAGCTTGGATCTATTTGTCTGTTAAATCTTCACAGTAAAGCAGTAGCTCAGACATGGGGTCCTGTTGCTCTTCAGAGAAGGTCTAGGGTCCGTCTGGGCTTTCAGTAAGTGGGAAGGAGTGATGGTCCAGTGCTGGAATTTCTCCATTGTCCTCACTGAGCATTAGAAAGTATTTAATGTCCTAACCAGTACTGTGAAGGCTATAAAAATCTGGCTGTTTTCCATGGAATCTCCTCTTGTTTCCATCAGCTTCTAAATTCCCACTAAACACCAGTTAGATACCTACAGCAATTGTCTACTTCTGTACTAACTCCTTGAAGATTTTCTCTCAGGGA